>WOVY01002905.1:0-174097 GCA_013436015.1 Rhipicephalus annulatus
AATATAAGTCCTTAATGTCTATGGAAAAAGCGCGCACACCCTCTGGACACTCATCCTGGAGAAAGGTAGAGAACTTCAATGAAGTAAAAGGAGTGGTTCCTGCGAAGGTAAAGACAAGGGCCGTCCAGCTGTGCGAAAAAGCCGGACTTGCAAAACTGGCTAAGTCTGTAAAAGCCTGCAAAGAGACCTGCCTATCAGCTTTCTTCAGTGCCAAGACCCATAAAGAATTGTGCCCGTTCCGGACTATAGTTTCTGAGCGAGGAACCTGGCAACGTGAGATGGGAGTGTTTCTGCAAAGGTTCTTGGGCCTTCTCGACGTCGACGACCCCTACCTCATAAGGGCGCCAGGTACTGTTTCTACCTTTCTCCAGGATGAGTGTCCAGAGGGTGTGCGCGCTTTTTCCATAGACATTAAGGACTTATATTATTCGCTCCCTCAGGAAGAAGTGTGTACTGAAGTAGGCTATTGCATAGACAGATTCGGGGTTCTTAAGTTTCCAAAACGCTTGTGGAATCACTGTCCCATCGGTTTTTAGCACTTTAAAGTTTTATATGCAATCGACCTTCATCTGCCTGGATGATAAGCTTTTTATACAACGTAAAGGAGTGTGCATAGGGTCTTGCATCGCCCCCATTCTGAGTGACCTTTTATTGGCTAGCTATGACCGCAATCTAGAGAGCAAGCTAGATCAGACGAGCACGGTAAAAGTGATGCGCTACGTGGATGATTTTTTAATTTTTTACCGCACTAACCCACCTGACGCGCAGGCCTGCTGCTTCTAAAATAATTGACGTGTTCCGCGCAGAATTAAGTTCTTTTGAATTGAAGACTGAGCATCCTTCAGATAACAAACTACGCTTTTTAGACTTAGAACTGTCGTTCTCAAACAGCCACGTGTGTTGGGGTTACGCACCCAGGTCAAAAAAGGCCCTTCTTCCCTTTTCTTCGGCGCACTCAAAAATTGTTAAACGCGGCATTGCAAGAGCTTGCATGAAGGCGGCGCTCTACAGGTCCTGTGACCACCAAGTTGAAAAGTGTTTCTTTTCGCAAGTTGACCGCCTGAAGCTTGCAGGTTTTCCTGCAACGCTTTTGACTAGTATTGCTGAAAGCCTAGTAGCAGTCTGTAAGGACAAGCGCCTGGCCACTGTGCAGTCCGAAAAAAGCTGGCTGAAAAGCGTAGCAGTTATCCCCTATGTGCACAAGGTAGCGCACAATCTAAAAAAAGTTGTCGCCAGGGCAGGCATTAAGCTGCTATTTTCTGCCCAAAATAAGCTAGGCAGCTTGTGCCAGCATGTTAATCGTGAGGCACCGTACAAAAAAGGATGTACTAAGAAGCACAGGCACAAGTTTGTGAAATGTCGTCATGGCGTTGTTTACAAGATTCCTCTTTCCTGTGGTCGGTGTTATATAGGGCAAACGGGCCGTTGTGCTAATGACCGCTTGCGCGAGCATTCAAACAAAGTTCATAATCGCGCTACAGATAGTCAGCTTTCCCTTCACTGTAACAACTGCGGTTGCCACCCATCTTTTAAAGATACCATTTTCTTATCATACTACCACGATGAACGTGCACGTCTCATTTCGGAAGCTTTTCACATTCATAACAGTGGTGAGGCATGTGTTAGCCTCCCTTCCATTTCCCTCCTTCCTAAGGAGGTCAAATTTCTGTCAAACTAATTTTTTGAATGCCTCTGCGCAGGCTCACATGCCGCTGCGTAGGCTGTTTTTTGCGATAGTGCGGTGGTATATATGTATGCTGACTGAAGAAATAAACATATTTGGTTGCTAGTCAGCGCCCTGTCCTGTTGTCCTTTCTTGTCCCGTCTTTTTAGCGCTGTTTTTTTAACTTCTGTGAACATGAACCAACCAGCCCAAATGCGTACGCTTCTGCAGTTTATTTCTACTACATCGGGCCCTTTTTCATCATTCGTGTCTTTTTCGTGTTTACGTTCTTCAGTCATCTGCATCAACCTGCTCGCCACTGCGACTTGTAGAGCTCGTCTCTATGCCTACTCGCTCAAACATTCCTACCTTCCGCCAGAAGTTGCCCTTCTTTTTGGGGCTATGAGGCCTTCAGAAGGGCACGCAAAAAGAATGTGCCGGATTTTGAGGTCTGAAGCATGCCGACAAGTTCGCTTCTACACCGACTGCCTGCAGTTTTTGAACCGCAACGAACTGCCTTACCCCAGTGCCCAGAAGAAGTTCATTGAAGATCTACGACTGGCGTCCCAGACCGCCGACTTCCTGTGGGGCAACATATTCGTTCGACTGCCCAGGAGCAAGCATCGGAAGTATGTGCCAGGTCAGGATGTCCTGGTGCTCGGAGAAGCCTCAATCCCGAACAACGTGGCTGATCTTCTGAGGCTCGGTCCAAAGTATTGTGAGCACCCTGATCTGGACAAGACAGAGTTGCTCAGCTTGGTGAGAACAGCTGCTGGTAGAGCAAGCATGGATGAATCCGACAGGTGCGTCAGAGAAGGCGTGGACTGCCTACCTCAGCGGGTAAAAAAAGGCAACAGTGCCAGGCTTCGCACTATGGTTACCTCTCTTCGAGAAGCAGGGCTGAAGCTTCTCCTCTCCGACAAGGAAGGGGGATTCGTCGTGTTGCCTCGAAGTCTCTACAAAGAAAAAGCAGCCGCGGCCATTCTTGAGAACTTCAATGAAGTAAAAGGAGTGGTTCCTGCGAAGGTAAAGACAAGGGCCGTCCAGCTGTGCGAAAAAGCCGGACTTGCAAAACTGGCTAAGTCTGTAAAAGCCTGCAAAGAGACCTGCCTATCAGCTTTCTTCAGTGCCAAGACCCATAAAGAATTGTGCCCGTTCCGGACTATAGTTTCTGAGCGAGGAACCTGGCAACGTGAGATGGGAGTGTTTCTGCAAAGGTTCTTGGGCCTTCTCGACGTCGACGACCCCTACCTCATAAGGGCGCCAGGTACTGTTTCTACCTTTCTCCAGGATGAGTGTCCAGAGGGTGTGCGCGCTTTTTCCATAGACATTAAGGACTTATATTATTCGCTCCCTCAGGAAGAAGTGTGTACTGAAGTAGGCTATTGCATAGACAGATTCGGGGTTCTTAAGTTCCAAAACGCTTGTGGAATCACTGTCCATCGGTTTTTAGCACTTTTAAAGTTTTATATGCAATCGACCTTCATCTGCCTGGATGATAAGCTTTTTATACAACGTAAAGGAGTGTGCATAGGGTCTTGCATCGCCCCCATTCTGAGTGACCTTTTATTGGCTAGCTATGACCGCAATCTAGAGAGCAAGCTAGATCAGACGAGCACGGTAAAAGTGATGCGCTACGTGGATGATTTTTTAATTTTTTACCGCACTAACCCACCTGACGCGCAGCCTGCTGCTTCTAAAATAATTGACGTGTTCCGCGCAGAATTAAGTTCTTTTGAATTGAAGACTGAGCATCCTTCAGATAACAAACTACGCTTTTTAGACTTAGAACTGTCGTTCTCAAACAGCCACGTGTGTTGGGGTTACGCACCCAGGTCAAAAAAGGCCCTTCTTCCCTTTTCTTCGGCGCACTCAAAAATTGTTAAACGCGGCATTGCAAGAGCTTGCATGAAGGCGGCGCTCTACAGGTCCTGTGACCACCAAGTTGAAAAGTGTTTCTTTTCGCAAGTTGACCGCCTGAAGCTTGCAGGTTTTCCTGCAACGCTTTTGACTAGTATTGCTGAAAGCCTAGTAGCAGTCTGTAAGGACAAGCGCCTGGCCACTGTGCAGTCCGAAAAAAGCTGGCTGAAAAGCGTAGCAGTTATCCCCTATGTGCACAAGGTAGCGCACAATCTAAAAAAAGTTGTCGCCAGGGCAGGCATTAAGCTGCTATTTTCTGCCCAAAATAAGCTAGGCAGCTTGTGCCAGCATGTTAATCGTGAGGCACCGTACAAAAAAGGATGTACTAAGAAGCACAGGCACAAGTTTGTGAAATGTCGTCATGGCGTTGTTTACAAGATTCCTCTTTCCTGTGGTCGGTGTTATATAGGGCAAACGGGCCGTTGTGCTAATGACCGCTTGCGCGAGCATTCAAACAAAGTTCATAATCGCGCTACAGATAGTCAGCTTTCCCTTCACTGTAACAACTGCGGTTGCCACCCATCTTTTAAAGATACCATTTTCTTATCATACTACCACGATGAACGTGCACGTCTCATTTCGGAAGCTTTTCACATTCATAACAGTGGTGAGGCATGTGTTAGCCTCCCTTCCATTTCCCTCCTTCCTAAGGAGGTCAAATTTCTGTCAAACTAATTTTTTGAATGCCTCTGCGCAGGCTCACATGCCGCTGCGTAGGCTGTTTTTTGCGATAGTGCGGTGGTATATATGTATGCTGACTGAAGAAATAAACATATTTGGTTGCTAGTCAGCGCCCTGTCCTGTTGTCCTTTCTTGTCCCGTCTTTTTAGCGCTGTTTTTTTAACTTCTGTGAACATGAACCAACCAGCCCAAATGCGTACGCTTCTGCAGACAATCGCAATTTGGAATAGCGCGACTTTAACCGTTGTGTTTGAAAAGGAGGGCCCTCTTGTACGGAGTGCTATGTGTGAGGCCTCTTAAAGAATTGACGCGAAATTGGACCTCAATTATTTCGTTTGTTTCTTCTCGATCCCCCATATAAAAAAGGGCAAAAAAGGCTTCAACATAAGCCAGATCAATGACGACACTTCAATCTTAATCGTGCAGGTATTTATTAAATGCTCTTTTTTTCCAGGAAACCAGACTAAAAATGTCCGCTTTTCTGGCTGTATCTAGCCATTTGAGGTGGAACTTAAGGGTGTAAAAGAAGGAATTAAATCTATAAAATTAAGCAAAGTCACATTTCTACGACGAAGAGCTAAAGAAGTGCTCAAGTAACTGTCTGAAAGTCAACTTATGGGTCCCTTATGCATTCTTGTCTTTCACAGTCGCAGGTGACGCCATCATCGGCACTCTCGTAAATGATGTCACGTTGCTGCCCTTTGAAACACTTCTGGGCATAAATACACGTAGGTACATATCAGCTTCTCCATTGCCATTCACGCGTTCAATTACTGCTTTCGCGGTTCACTTGGCTTTAGCGCGGCAGCGACCCAACGTTTCGGCTTTCGACTTTCGCAGCTACTTCCACCTTCCTACACCACCCTCCCCCTTCTACTGTCACATCAAAGTGACCAAAGAACGACCCGGCAAAAAAAAAGAAGAAAAAACGCTGGATCGCAGCAACTTTGTCGCAACGCTCGCACACTTTTTCTGAAGGTAAACCAAGTGCGTGCTCTCGGGCGCTCTCACTCACCGGTGTGTGTTAAAAGAGTCATTCGCGTGGGCATTGGGGGAGAAGAGCAACGCTCGATATATTTTGCATTGCGTACTCGTAGGCCAGACCCTCCTTGAAAAAGAGCCCGAGGGGCCTCAAACTCGAACTTCTCTGTCCACGGCTGATAGCCGGCACCGAACGTGCGACTTCGCGCGGTGGTTCGTGCGCCATACAACGCCCTTTTGCGCGTTCCTTGTTTGTTTAATCGGATTCGCCCACTCGTTGCCTGCCCCGAACGCCCGTTTCTTCTCGCCCCACCGGTCCCCGGTGTCCAGCCTGTTCGTGTGCTTGTGTGCGTAGGCACGGCCCGCGTTTTAGCCCTCGGGTGTAATTTGACTCGCAGGCGACGCGTCCAGTGCACCTTTGCTGGCGTCCACGCTTCTTGGCTCGCCATCGTTGAGCGCCGGAATTTGAGCAAGCACAGAGCGTGTCGGTAAACTTCGTCTCGTCCACTGCGCGTGCCTCGCCCCGTTTATCTCTGTTCTGTGGAGCGACTATGCTTCGGCAAAAAGGAGAAAAAAGAAGAGTACGGAAAGGCAGACTAGGGGTACTTATTCGCAAGCTTTCGGGCGAATATGTGGAATTACTCAACTGAAAGAATTGACACTTATAGATTTTTTTAAATACCGTGGCACCACTTGATAAGCAGCTGCTTCTACACTATTTATAATCAGTTCAGCGCAGTAATAATAGCCATGTAGGTCGAACTAGTATTAGTGATAATTGCTGAGGATTTACTTCCCAAAATCACGATATGTATCAGAGACGCTGTAGTGCAAGGCTCGAAAAATTTGATCACCAGTGGTTTATTTTACGCGCACCTAATTCTAGGTGCGCGGCTAAGTACGTGCGGGCCACGGATAGACCACGGCCCCCCCGACCACGGTATATCCAGCTAATCAAATTGAAAATCTAATTTAGGGTACTTTTTTGCCAACTAAATTTATATGTTGCACTTAACATCCATTTCACCACTAGCCCAAATACAATATCGTATCAAGGAAATATTTTATAACCTGCTTTTCATCACGATGGAGAAATCATTCACGCAAATGAAATATGTATATACATATATGTCTTCTGTTTTAGTGAAGGATAGTAAGAGTAGTGATCAATCCGCCACTGTAGCTTGCCGAGCGGCCGTGGTCGAATTCCACGATAGAAAGCTTGCTCCAGCTGACCAAAATCCTTTCGCATAGATTGTGTCAAGTTTCCTTTCTCGAAATTGGAACATTGATGTTCATAATGAGCGTATGCAAGATGGACGCCCTAAAATGAAAGTGGGAAAGAGTGTAATCAGGCAAGACTTTTATAGTAAGCTATCATGTACTTGGCATGGGGAAGGAGGTATGAAAGAACGAAAAAGGAGAAAAGAAACCACCCTCTGGTGTGCATATGGCGGGGCTTCCTATCCAGTGCTCGCCACGCTAAAGAGCTCCCCACATGGAAAGCCCACGCAGGCTTTTCGAGAAAACATCTCCACGTATACATACAAGGTTGCTGTTCACACCAGGAGGCGGCGGCCGACTGGCTTCATCTCCTCAAGGTGTTTGTGCAGGGTCGTTCGGTGAGCTGCGAAGCGCGATCGAAGTCGTGCCTGTCCCGCGGGGAAGTCGAACGCGCAGATGAGGACGCGGTGCAGGCTGCTGCTGCTGCTAATTACTGCCTTCGTGTATACGCGTGCGTGGGTCTCAGATGGGAGCCGGTACTTCGGGGTGCGATGTTTGATCGGGTCGCTGCCACCCTGGGGCTTCCATGCCGTGAGGCGCGGTGACGAGCGGGGAAAAACACGTAGTATACGCGCATTTCTGGAGCGTCTTTTTCGATTGCTGTGCGCCGATCCGAGTGCGACTCTCTTGGAGGTGTACATCCAACAGGAGTAGGACGCGTATCCTGGCTGTATACACGTTGATTGGTTGCTCTTTCGAGATTTCTGTGTGTAATGGCAGTGACTCGACGTCACTGGCAGTGAGATACGGAGGAGGGTGGCTCGGAGGGGAGAGGAGGAGTCAGAGAGAGGTAGCAAGGATGGGAAAGGTGGGAAGGTCAGCCACATGAGCGTCTGGTTAGCTACCCTGCGTGACGGCAATGTAAAATAATAAAAAACAGTTTCGATTTAGCGGTAACGTCGAGAGAAGCGCAATAGCGTTACGTCAGACCTGGGATGGATACGGGGAGTTGAGCAACACTGGAGTGATCGATTAGTACTGCTTCTGATGGCCACTTCTTTCGAGAACTTTCATTTAAAAAAATCTTATGCTCCAAACCAGCTGGCTAGCTGATGATTGGCAAAAGGTAAAAAAAAAGTGCTCCGCCGCACAGGTCTAGTGGCTAAGGTACTTGGCTGCTGACTCCCAGGTTGCGGGATCGAATCCCGGTTGCGGCGGCTGCGTTTCCGATGGAGGCGGAACTGTTAGGCCCGTGTGCTGATATTTGGGTGCACGTTAAAGAACTCCAAGTGGTCGAAATTTCCGGAGCCCTCCACTACGGCGTCTCTCATAATCATATTATGGTTTTGGGATGTTAAACCCCACAAATCAATCAAATCAATAAAAAAGTGGCGTAAGTTGCGGCTACGTGCGATGGCTAGAAGATCACTAGTCATTTAAACGTAACTTATTTATCAGTCTGAATGTGTTATCTTTTTGTGGGTTTGCTTTATTTCTGCCCATGGAAATGCGTTTGGTGTCTACTAAGTTTTAAAATGCTTGTAAGTTATTTATATAGTCTTCCTTTCACATAGTAGCAGGCTCATATGCAACCGACGGCGGGATCAGAAAACCATCAATGCTGTCTTGAATATGGGCACTCACATTTCTTGTTTGCAAAGTTTATAGCTAATAACTACATTTTTGTGTCCGCTGAAATTTACTTTAGTGCGCTTTTTCACTTTATTATCTCCTTTTTCTAATTGATTTTTTAAAGCCGTTTCTTCAACGCATGCTCAGCGACAAGACACGAAGAAACTGCTGGAAGGCACGCACGTAAAATATAACGCTTCGCACCACCGCACCTGTACTAAGGCTTCAGCCGAAAGAAACCCGAATCCTTCTGGGATCCCTGAGTTTCGGAAAGAATTCGAGTGAGAAGTCCGCTTCTGAAACCTTTCGTTCGACCTCGCGCGTGCACCCCTAGCGCGTAATAAATTCATTGTGCTCTTGCGTCCTGTTCAATGCGTAATAAAAAAAGTAGAATAAAAGAAAGAGATAACAATAGGTGGCACTTGCCTGTTGACCTGTCGACCTAGCACGCTATTCATCTTTAGTGAGCGGCCAAGGTACAAGCTCTACGGTCTAACTAAACAACTAACGCAAAAAGGAATCTCAGTGTGAACTTTGACAAGGACTATAAAACGTAGGTGCGTGCTCTACGCACGTGTTGCGTAAGCACGTATCTACGTTCGCGGTTGCGTGCCCGTCGGTGGAACCGATTCCGTAGAAGCCGGCGAAACCCGATGCTGGGTTCCACCTGGAAAAGGCCAGCCCCTCGTTCCTCCTCCAGGGCGTACACGTGATTTCCGGCGGCCGCGCATTCTCAAACGTGTGCACCTCGGCTGTGGTGGCTATACCTCGGCGCAGCGTATAGCATGCTCCTTTTACGCCGCAGGTGTACTATGGCAGGCCTGCGAAAGACTCTTGGGTCACGTGACTCTCGCATACGTGTGCGTATTGTAACAGAGAGGAGGTCGAGGGCGTAACGGGGCCTTGCTCGCCAGCGTGAGTCGTCCGTCCGTGTGTTGTTTACGAACGTGTTCTTTGGAATGAGCGTACGTTTTGGTACTCGTGTTTTTGTTGCTGGTATATATATATATATATTTTTGTCTGCTGCCCCTCTCTCGTCTGAGTTTGTGCCGCTGAGCCCGACCCACTTCCCGCCGATCCGCTCTCTCCCCGTCTGAGTATACAAAAAAAAGAATCTAAAAGAATCTACGCATCTCCACGAACTGAATGATGACGAGAGAGCGAGGCTATGTCTTAAGGTTTATAATGCCAAAGTTGAAGTCACCGACTACGCACGCACGCACGCACGCATGGATAGATGGACAGATGCACAGACGGACGGCGCAGGTGACCATGTATTGTGCCGGCATATATTTGATTGATGTACACATGAAGTATATTTTATACGCAGGTGTTTTTGTTTTTCGCTGTGCAGGTGATTGGTTTCGTATTCAGTGTTTTGAAGCGTGGCGGAGTCTTTTGTATTCGCCTAAGACGCGCACTGTAGGCGCAAACCATCATATTTTTCTCGGTCCATTGTGTTCACCCTCCCCCGCCTCACTCCGAAAGCGTTTTGCACCTGACATCGTTTCCCATTGCCTCGCGGATCAGAGGCAACGTAATCATTTTGGAGCTCACCCAACCTTGCACAGCCCCCGTGATCGGCTGACAATTGACCAAGCGACAATGTATTTCGTTGACATCCTCGTGTGACGTCATGTTATCTGACATAACAATGACGTCACAAAATTTGATAACCTGTGACACCATGCCGACGTCATAGAGCGGGCATCACTGAATGATGATTATTTGCATCACTTGATGCCGCCAATGCTGACGATGAGGCTAGTTTCCCGCGTTTAAAAATACATGTAAGGTTTGCGCCTTAATAATAATAATAATAATAATAATAATAATAATAATAATAATAATAATAATAATAATAATAATATTTTCCGCCAAAGAGAACTACGAGTGGACGTGTACATGCGAAGCAGTGGGTGCTAACGCTTGCACTGACGGCGACGTTGACGCTCATCGTGCCGTTGCGCAAGAGAGCAACTTGTGGAGGCGCAAGGCACGCAGTGATGGACCGGTTTTTCATACTGGAACACGCCAATCGCTGCTAATGGGCAGTCGGAGACAGAAGACTCCGAATGGACACAGAGGCCCGCAGTCCACCTTTAGCTAACGCGCGCGCTGAGAATTTTTATTGTTCAACAACGCACAGGAGAAATCTCCCCCCGGCACCACCTTGGAGGTCAAGGTCCATTGTCTATATGAACGGGGTGGTTATTAAACTAAACGGTTGTGCAGCGCAAGCAGTCGGTTTTTTCAATCAAGATACTCGCTAGTAGACGCTGCCTGCGTTGGAGTTTGAGGCAAGAGAGAGTAGAACATAGGCGAGGAGAAACAGAGGGGAGGGGACGTGCATGTGCAGTAAACGGGGTCACGCCGCACACCGGATTGAACAAGATGCTTGGCAAAGAGTAATAGTACTAAAAGCCAAAACGTGACTGCGAGTTCATGTCAGACCTCTGGGGTTTACAGTCGTATGAGACACGAAAAAGAGATGCAGGCGCCACTGACACCACAGCCGAAATTTCTGTGGTGACCAACGATTTCGCTGTATTTTTGCTTATTACTTGTGCATGAAACACCAACTAGAATCGGACAACCAAATTTATCTCATATAACAGGAATTTTCCCAGATTGAACAAGACTTGTAATCTCGATATCCCGAGGTATAAACAACAAAAAAATTAAAGCGATCCGACGAGCTTTTAATTGGTGCCTTAAAGATTGACAGGCGTTTTCCGCTCAATTCAGGCACAACCTTGAGCATTGTGGGCGGACAGCCTACATTGATTAACGCTAGTTTTATGTATTCGAAATTCCGTGCTCTGCAGGCGTTGGTGTGGCGCCACTTTCGGCGTTCGTTAGCCGCAAGAATCTTTCGCGGTGAGCGAGCTATATATGCGGAACGAAGTAAATTAAAGCACGGAGTAACCGCACATAGTTGAGGCACTCAAAGACGCAGAGCTCCGAGTGAGTGAAAGAAGTGTTTCAAAGACGGACTTCTCTGCAGCCATCGTCTCATCTGCATACTAATTGCTAGCAAACGAAAGTCTCACCTTTGGCTCCCGTGTTCATTACCGTGCCAGCCGTCCACGTGTACATACATGCATGACGTTGGGCTGCGGTCTCCTTATGTAGTGGTTGTAAGTACGTGTGCATATGCCCCGCCAAGTCATTCTCTTTCACCTCTGTTGCTTTCTAGCTCTTATTTTTAAGTTCCGATATTCTCTGAGCTGTCTTCGAGTGAGTGAGCAAAGTATATAATGAACGTGCTTCATCCTCGCCACCATTATTCCAGTTCTGTTTTTTTTTTTCCTCACTCACAGGGCAGAGTGCTTTCTCATGATTGTGCTCGCATAAATTCCTGCGAAGGTCCACGTATATATGTGTTCGTACGCTTGCGGCTTTGGAGTCCTGATCCACACGGGTGCACGAAAAAGCCACGAGCACACTCGTGTGGGCGCGAAGTTTTAACTGTAGCGATGCTGGCTGGGAGGGTGGCCTTCTTTAGCGAACTCTGAATTTGAAAGAAGTTTAAGACAGGATGACGTGAACGAGAAGTTCTTACAGCGATGGTTTCAAAACCGGCTTCATTGCTTAAGCCCGTTTTCTTTCTGTTTTTTGTGCCTGCATGGATCTTTTTTTTTTTTCGAGCTACAGCCACGGGAACCCACTCTGAGGCTTGCAGGCTTCCTCCTAGAGGTGAGTCTGACTTAGGGACAAATAACTAATGCGAGCCGGCCGTTCTGAACCATCTTTTTATTTACGCGAGAGGAGGTTCAAAGAACAACGGCCGGGAGAATGGAAAAGAAAGAAGGAAGAAAAAAATACAACTTCCCTAAGACAGGAACGAACAAGAAGGTAAATTCAGCACCGGAGGCTGCAGAGACGATGAAAAAGATGGATAAAGAAAAGGGGGACAAAGAAGTGGCTCCCCCTTTCGTGTGCTACGTACGTCTCATTACGGGACAATCTCCGGCACGCATAAATAACACTGACGTGCAGTGTGCGCCCTGAGCGCCGAGGCGCCTGTGACCCTCATTCTTGTTACGGCCTGTCCGGTGCCTTGCACCTCATTTGCGTTCGCCTTCTTCTTTGTCAATTATTTTTTCAGCAGCCTTTCTTTGTTATGACTTTCCAAGCGGAGCGAAAATACTGATTTCGTGCCGAATAAGTTGCCATGTATCGAATGGTTAGTGCGACTGTAATCAAGGCGTGCATAGGAAGTCAGGTATGATAGTAATTACTTTTATTATTACTGCTCCCTCTAGCAACATTATTACTACCCAGACTTGTTCGAAAGCTCTGTTTTATTTAAAGGGACTGTCTACCGTCCTTCGTTACTCTCCTGTTTTGTGTCGCAATAATAAAGCGTACCATGTGAAGTGTCTAACCTTGCAGCGGTTGCTCTGGAAAGTGGGTAAAAATTTTTAAAACAGAATTTTTCTGTCCGCTTTATGTCTCCTTCCATCGGTGAGATGAATGCCCACAACACTGGTCGGTGCTGGTGAAGAAAGTCGAAAACGGAGACCGCGTGTTGTTTTTGCATGCTTCACCGAGTTTGGTTAATACTAAAACAAATATCTTAGTGGTCGTTTTAGGCACACACACTTTTTTTTGTTGTTCTCATGAGCGGTGGTGGACGCCGTAGTCGTGTTTCTCCGCCGTTTGCAGGCAGGTATGCAGGCAAGCGAACACACTGCTGGCAGCGGCATCATGCGCCTCTTTGAGCACATAAAAACAAAAAGCAAAAATTGCTCTCTGGCGCAACCTCAAGTGGATAAAATACAATTTCAAGTTAAACGTGTTTGTTTTTAAGCAAAATGAGTTTACCTCCGAGGATTTCTTGTCCTACCGATAGATTGTGAAGATTGACCACATTCGGTGTTGCCGGGTGACGCTGGTGGTCACTTTTTATCGACTTTCAACATCAAGTATTATTTTAATTTTTTGTCTCTGGCCCGAAAGCATGCGCGTTGCCGCCGACGTGATGAACGATTTTTTCATTTGCGCCACAAGCAGATTTTTCTTTTCCAAGCGGTAGACAGTCCCTTTAAGGCTCCACATTTTAACGCCTTCGTTTCGATTATCATCGATGATAACAGATTTCTTCCCTTCTAGTGGAATAACTTCAGGAAGCTAAATCCTAGGTGTTTGGTAAAAGATTGCTCCTCAGCCTCAGCATAAACTTCAAGAGGAATCTTGAGGGCTTATTTTTTTTTTTGTTGAACACAACTATATTGGGAGCCTACAGACAGAGAAGTCAGTGATGACATAAAAAACATTATTTGTAAAACTTATCTTTATTTTCGCAATAACAATATAAAATGTGAAGAACCTGCAACAAACCTGCAACGTTCGGACAATGTGTCTGATGCTCGACCAATTTCCACTAAATTCGCTACAGTCGATGTCGTCCTCCCGTCCAATTTATCCGGTATACTTCTGTGCATGTGGGAGTGTCGGCCACAACATTGTTAAAATAGATTGCTTCAATGTCAGGCGTTTACAAAGATGTGTTCCCCTCGTTCATTAAATCTCTTTCCCTTTGTTTTTTATATCTCTCCCTCTCCTTTAGTGCTTTTCTGGTGCTTGCGCTCCGTTGTACCCCAGCTTCTTTGTTTCGTTTCATTTTCGTCGTATTCGCGGTGCTCTATAGTTACTGACGGGCTTGTTATAAGATCGGGATAGCATGCTCGCTCACGGTGTTCATTCAGCCTTAATGACGTAGAGCCTGTCTCTACACAGGACGACGTGCTCTGACGGCTCGAGCTTGCGCTTGAGCGTGCCGTGCAGAGCACAACGACCCGCCGTTGACGGGCGCCGCGCCGCGGAAATCAACGGCGAACAGGGAAACGCTCAGGACGTCCGCTGTGTTCTTCCTCCGCCGCCGGAGGCCGAGCCCGCTTTCGAATCCTGTAGCGTTAACGTGGGGTCGTCAGGGTCATTAAGCAAACATCACTCCGGGGACCACTGGACCGCAGCTCTGGCTTCGACGGCCTGGGTGAATCCAGCCACGGCTATGGCAACCACGGGGCATACAAGGCATTCCAATAAAAAAAAGTGTAAATACTATAAAACAGAGAAAAGGAAAACTGCGAGAAAGATTAGGCAGTAACTACATAGAGCTTGGTTGAGACTCGTAACGAACATTTATATGTAATGCCGGAACATCTGTATGGGCTTCTCCGTCTCTACGCACAGTCGGCGTCAGAAATTTACAGACTACTAGGTCTACAAAAACACTGATTTTTCCAGAAATATATGGCTGTGCTAAGTGCAAGTGTTAAGCGTTAGTTGCTAGAGAGTCCTAGAAATAGTAGGAAACCTTAATTCAAGGCTGCCAGCTGAGACAGCGGCAAGGTAGTTTTTTTTGTGCCTATAGAGGTCTCTGAACGTTTTGAGGCTGACTGCTTGTTCTGACAGACTCACTAAGTACAGCCATATTTAACAAATAGAAGACGAATCTTTGTGAGAGATTCCCTCTTGCGACCAAAAAGTATTGGTCCATGTTGAATGGCACGACGTCGATAGGATAAAAAAATTGCCCGCAGCTTCCCTCGGGGGAACACTGAGGAGGATGCGGAGCATATAATTGGTTAACGGGGTGTTAAAGTGCGACTTACTTGGGTCGATGGCTAAATTGGTTAACGTGGTTGTGAAATGGGGTGTTAAATTGCGACTTACTTGGGTCGATGGCTAAATTGGTTAACGTGGTTGTAGGAGGGGGTGTTAAATTAGTGAACACTTACACACGTATGCGAAAGGACGGCGCTGGTCGAAGGGACGTCGATCATTGTGTTTGTGGATTCGTTGGAATTCATTTCACCGCGACCTTGGACGTCGACGCGCCGTACAAACCAACCGACGAGCGGCAACTGAGCGAGCGAGCGCCGACCTTGAGTATATATACAGCGCGACGGCGCATGCACTGTCAGCTGTTGAATGTTCTCGAAGGAGAAGCGCGCGCGCGGCACAGATGGCGACGGCGCGACGGCGCATGCGCTGTCAGCTGTCGAATGTTCTCGAAGGAGAAGCGCGCGCGGCACAGATGGTGGGCGACGGCGCGACGGCGCATGCGCGCGCGTCAGCTGTCGAATGTTTGAGAAGCGGTGCGGACGGCGCGGACGGCGCACTACAAGGCGCGAGTATAAGATGCTTCCGCATCTAAAAGTCCGCCTGGGGGCAGCACTTGCTACGGTGCACTCAGCTGGTGACCCCAATGTGGCGGCTTTGATCTCGGCCGATTCGTGGTGGAAGCCCTTGTACTGTGCGATGTCAGTGCACTTCGAAGAACACCAGATGGTCTAACTATTTGTAATCCTCCACTACGATGTGTCGTATAATGTCATAATCATATCTTTCTTGGTTGTGGGGCTTAGACCCCTGATATATATATATATATATATATATATATATATATATATATATATATATATATATATATATATATACTGTTGTTGTGGCGTCGTATATAGTTGATTAATTGATGTGTGGGGGTTAACATCCCAAAACACCCATATGATTATGAGATACGCCGTAGTGGAAGGCTCCGGAAATTTCAACCACCTGGGGTTTTTTAACGTGCACCCAAATCTGAGCACATGGACCTACAACATTTCCGCCTTCATTGGAAATGGAGCCGCTGCAGCCGGGATTCGGACCTACAACATTTCCGCCTTCATTGGAAATGGAGCCGCTGCAGCCGGGATTCAAACCCGAGACCTGCGGGTCAGCAGCCGAGTACCTTAAGCCACTATAGACTACTGCGGTGGGGCGCGTCGTTTATTGTCGTACTTCTGGGACAACCTTTGTTGTCGTATTTAGCTTGTTTGGGGTTCAAGTAACAAATAATATATCATAAAACATCACATGATTGAGTTCTTCAATAAAACATACCTGTTTTAATTCATCATCATCATCATCATCATGATCATCATCATCATCATCATCATCATCATCATCAGCCTGACTACGTCCACTGCAGGACAAAGGCCTCTTTCATGTTCCACCAGTTAACCCGGTCCTGTGCCTGCTGCTGCCAATTTATACCCGCAAACTTCTTAATCTCATCTGCCCACCTAACCTTCTGTCTCCCTCTAACTCACTTACCTTCTCTGGGAATCCAGTTAGTTACCCTTAATGACGAGCGGTTATCCTGTCTACGTGCTACATGCCCGGCCCATGTCCATTTCCTCTTCTTGATTTCAACTATGGTATCCTTAACCCCCGTTTGTTCCCTAATCCACTCTGCTCTCTTCTTGTCTCTTAAGGTTACACCTACCATTTTCTTTCCATTGCTCGCTGCGTCGTCCTCAATTTAAGCTGAACCTTCTTTGTAAGCCTCCAGGTTTCTGCTCCGTAGCTAAGTACCGGCAAGATACAGCTGTTATATACCTTCCTCTTGAGGGATAGTGGCAATCTACCTGTCATAATTTGAGAATGCTTGCCAAATGTGCTCCACCCCATTCTTATTCTTCTAGACACTTCAATCTCGTGGTTCGGCTCCGCAGTTATTACGTGCCTTAAGTAGACGTAGTCTTTTACAACTTGAAGTGCACTATTACCTATCTCGAAGCGCTGCTCTTTTCCGAGGTTGTTGTACATTACTTTCGTTTTCTGCAGATTCATTTTAAGACTCACCTTTCTGCTCTCCTTGTCTAACTCCGTAATCATGAGTTGCAATTCGTCCCCTGAGTTGCTCAGCAATGCAATGTCATCGGCGAAGCGCAGGTTACTAAAGTACTCTCCATTAACTTTTATCCCTAACTGTTCCCAGTCTAGGCTTCTGAAAACCTCCTGTGAGCGCGCGGTAAATAGCATTGGGGAGATTGTGTCCCCCTGCCTTACACCCTTCTTGATTGGTATTCTGTTGCTTTCTTTATGAGGCACTATGGTAGCAGTTGATCCCCTGTAGATTTCTTCCAGGATGTTTATATATGCTTTATCGACGCCCTGATTCCGCAGTGTCTGCATGACGGCTGATATTTCTACTGAATCAAACGCCTTCTCGTAATCTGCGAAAGCTATGTATAGTGGTTGGTTATACTCTGAGCATTTCTCTATTACCTGATTGATAGTATGAATGTGGTCGATTGTTGAGTAGCCTGTTCGAAATCCTGTTTGTTCCTTTGGTTGATTGTTTTAATTCAGGAGCTTTTTAATAGTGGAGCTCTTTAAGCTGCCGTTCACTGGTGCTCCATCTTGAAAAAAAAAGATATCACCATGTACACCATGGCACTTGCTCTTTTCATTTTTTTTTGTACAGTGAAGCTGTTTAGGCTATCGGTGACCTATGCTTTGTCGTGAAAAAAAAAATCCTCAGGTGCCACAGGAATTGTGCATGTACAGCAGGTGCGAGTGTCAAAATAAACGAACTCGTGAAACAGAGAGGGATAAAGATAGCAAGGAAGAGACAGAATATAGAGAGAAAGAAAGCGAGTAGACGCAAGGAGAAAGAAAAAATAATCACAAAAGTATGTAAAGAATAAAGACATATAATAGAAAAAGAAAGAAAGTCATAGAAACGGAGTTAGCATGATAGAAAAAGCGAGCATGATAGAGAGAGAGAAAAAGAAAAAGAAATCAGAGAAAGACAAAGGAGATAGAAAGAAACAGAGAGACAGTGAAGGATAGAGAAAAAACATAAAAACATTAACTAAAAAAGAGATAGTTAAAGATAACAAGATATAAAGAGAAAGAAATAGAGAAACTAGGAAAAAGAAGCATAGACAGAGAGAGGGGACAAGGGAAGGAGGCGAAATAAAGACAAAAAAGCGGAAAAATGGACGGGTAAGTAGACGGAAAAATAATGGAAGAGAAAGAAAGAAATTGAGTTGAACAGATGCAAGAGGAAAGAGATACAAGAAACACAGAGAAGGAGAAGAAGCAAATAAAAGTGATGCGAGGAAGGTCAATCAGCTGTGCTGTTCCTTCTGGCTTGGCATGACTACCGCGAAGCTGCCATAATTTTTTATCATATTGAATCTGAATGACGCTTGCGTGCGTACATGTGTGTCAGGGGGAGGGGGGGGGGGGCGTACGTGCGTGCGCGTACACTGAGAACAGAAAAAGCGAAAAAAAAAATTCATAGAAAACACACCTTTAATACGAAACAAAAATAGATGAAAATGGAATGAAGAATCAAATGAAAAGCGGGAGCTCTTGGATAGAAGCCATGAATTCTCGCTGTTCACGTCGTAAGCTCCCTCAACTCTTCAACACCAACGCGTACAATTGTCAGGAATCCTACTTCAAAAAGGGCGACGACGCCACGTGTCTCGAGAATAGTTTGTACCACGACGAGACGCTTGTACCACGGCTGCAACTACAAACTATACAGGCAAAGAGATACCGAAAGAATGGACACGATATCCGTGGAGTTGGGAGTACAGCGGGAGTGGGAACAATTTCCAGGTTGTGAAGAACAGCGGAAAGGACGACGCCAAAAGAAGCAAGTACCGGCGGGAACCCGCGAACGGTGGGAAGTTGCCGACAGGAAAGGAGGAGAGGAGCGTGGTTAGTGACATAAGAGAAGCTCTGCTGCAGTCACTGCCGCTACAGTGATCTTCGCGAGGACCAACGGTCAACCGTGTGCACCGTTTCAACTGCTACCGTCGGTCTTTTTTTTTTTTTCTCTTCTTGGGGCTTCACTTTGCCACATCATTTCTTCCTGGCGACTGACCCCCGCCCTCTTTTTCCCCGTAGTGATGACTTCTGAGGGTCATTTCGAGGGCAGCCAGCGGGCATCCCAGCGTAACGGTGGCAGCAATGTGCGAGGAGAAGGTCTTTGCCGCATGACGCTGCTGCGCTGCCGTGGAGCGCGACGGCGGCGATTGACCGCGAACGGACGCGCGAGCACGACTCGTTCTGGCGGAACAAAGAGAGAACGGAGCCAAATAAAAAATACGCACGGACCATGAGTGAACAGACAGAAACAGAAGCTTCTAACAAAATAGATGAAACAGAAAGCATGAAAATAAGCATTACTCTTTGCTAGAGCAAGTCCCAGCCACGCCACGACCATGGCAGCAGCTTACTGCTGCCGGTGATGCGGCAGGCTCCATTGTTTCTGGCCGGGCCCAAGTTTTTATAGAGCGCACGCTAGTGCTCTGGGCCTTAATGGTGTGTTGATGCTGTTAGGGGCAAAGCGAATCAACGGCAAACCTTTTCTGAAAGAAGTGCAGCCGCGTTCAATGAGGCCTTACCCAGTCTGCTCGCTGACCTGCGCTGCTTCTCTTACCACGAAGTAAGCCCAGTAAGTTTCTTTTTTGTTGTTGTTTCCCCGTGTCCCCCCATCATTCTCTTGCTGTACTTTCTTAGCCAGCGTCCTGCTTAGCAGCTACCAGGTTTTCAGTTCTTCCCCCTTTTTCATGGCATTTACGAGCAGACTTCGCGCTTCGTTTCTGCACTCTAAGGACTGACCTCATGAAAGTGGTTAGGTGAACGCGTCACCGAGACTGGTGACTATAATTGACGCTGCTTACGAGCTCGGAGGACGTGTCACGAATAATTTCATCTTCTAAGCTCTTTGACGGCGTTAAACTCTCGTTACGAGCTGAGAGATAACTGTGGATATTTTCCGATACTTTAGATACCATACTCACCCGAATCCAACTCGCCCCCCAATTCCAACGTGCACCTGACTTACATGACCCAGAAATAAAAATACAGCTATGGGCATTTTAAACGTTTGTACCAGAATCTAAAGCACATGCTACTTTAAAATTTATTTTTACCGAAAAAAAGCGTGTTTTCGTATTGGGTAAATATGGTCAGTAAAATTTAGTCTATAATTACTAGAGCGACGTTAGAATGACGAAATGGATACAAAGGGACTCGAAGCACTGCCGAGAGCTGCCAACAGGTAGATCAAGAAATTTTCAAGAAGATAATGCAGTCAGCTGGCGAAAGACAGTGTCAGCTGGCGATAATTTTGTAGAGCTTCCATCTACCAGTTCACATAAAAAGTTACCTGACACTAACAGAAACGCGAGAATCAGGCTTTAATATAATTAGGGACATAGTGGTGTTTGATGGTGTTTGTGCACTCTCTGCGCAAAGTCCAGAAACAAATATGTCACCCATAAACCTCACGTATTGTGAGGCATCCTAGAACGCAGATACATAGCGTGTGCCAACAGTACATTGCGGTGCTTCCTATGTCGACACATTGGCAACCTTAATCATACTCAATTAGCTTTCTCGTTGACCTGCTAACTCTAATGAAACGTAACTACAAGCCTTCTCAGAAAAATACCAGTCGTTGTAGTCCTGAAGGTGGCTTCAAATAATCTGTTTAAGAGATACCAAGACTGATCTTCACATATGATTCTGTTACCGAAGAAAGTCCGATATCAGTATTTGTCATCACTCAGTCGTACGAGGGATAGGCGTCTTGGGTGGGTAATCCTGCAATATAAAAAAAAAGAAACAAAGCTCGTGGACATTTCCCTAGGAACCACATTCTTTAAATTGTCAAAGACGCCAAGAAAGTTCGCCGCCATTGCTGATTTTTTTTTGGAGGCTCTTATGGGCATTGAAGCTGTAGCGCCAGAACAAATAGATATGTACGTTTCACATACCCTTTCTTAAACCAACATTAGCAAGCTGCAGTACTTTTAAACGTCATGTGGTGCTCCAGAGGCTCCGATTCACTGCTCAATAGCGCCAGAACATATCGTGCCAAGCGTACGCTGCCAGCTGTGTCGAAAACGCAGTATAGAGTGCATCCATCACTGCGGTTTGAAAATGAATCAGATATGGGAAACACATGAAGCTTAGCACTGCCAGAAAAATGTGGTCACTAGGGAAGGTAGGAGAACTGAAGCACTGTGAAGTAAGTTTCCTATGGCGCACAGTTGGAGGAGGCGATCCTGGGCGCATTTTGGGGAAATGGGAAGCGCAGGAGGTGGGGTTTGCGAGGCAGCCAGTAAAAGAGAGAGAGCGAGGAAAAAAAAAGTGAGAGCGATTTGCTTCTGTTTCGTTTCCTAGAGAATGCTTGCAACACGTCACGATAGATGGCGCCACCGACAGTGCCTGCGAACCAATTTCGCGCGTTTCTCCAGCGCGCCCGATTGCTCCGTGTTCGATTTTGCCGGCGCTTAGTTCACACTTCGACTGATCGTCTCGCATTGGTCGCAGGGAACGACTGTCGACAACCTGTCGCGCTTGGTCCTGTTACGCATACCAGCATTCGTTCCCCGCGTGTTATGGGAAGCAGTTGTGGATAAGTTTGTCACAGAGAAATAACCTCATTGATGTGGTAACATTAAACATTACACGGTATGAGAAGATTGAGCACCTCTGAAGCCACCAATTTTTCCCAACTGGGCATCCTGCGCTGTGAAAGCATTTGCAAACATGGTTATGGTGGATTACAGAATTGCTAGCGAAGCGTACTCTAAAACAATCCTCGGTTTGTGACATGCACGCTGTGCGCCGTGAGCGTCACGTGTGTGAGAGCATCACTGTTTTCTCTTTCCTTCTTTCTTTCTTTCTTTCTTTTCTTTCTTTCCTTCTTTCTTTCTTTCTTTCTTTCTTTCTTTTCTTTCTTTCGTTATTTATTTATTTTACTGCCCCTCTCTTTTCAACTCGGTAGAGTAACTAACCGGGCGCAACCTGGTTATTTTGCCTGCATCTTTCTTTCTTTCTTTCTTTCTTTCTTTCTTTCTTTCTTTCTTTCTTTCTTTCTTTCTTTCTTTCTTCCTTTCTTTCTTTCTTTCTTTCTTCTTTCTTTCTTTCTTTCTTTCTTTCTTTCTTTCTTTCGTGTATTTTTTTAATACGATTTGAGCCCCGGTTCCTGTAGTACGTGAAGTACTTTCTCTCTTATTGTCAGTGGCCCCACCGCGGTGGTCTAGCGGCCAAGGTACTCGGCTGCTGACACGCAGGTCGCGGGATCGAATCCCGGCGTCGGTAGCTGCCTTTCCGATGGAGGCGGAAATGTTGCAGGCCCGTGTTCTCAGATTTGGGTGCACGTTAAAGAACCCCAGGTGGTCGAAATTTCCGGAGCCCTCCACTACGGCGTCTCTCAAATTCATATGGTGGTTTTGGGACGTTAAACCCCACATATCAATCAATCAATCAATAAATCAATCAATCAATCAATCAATCAATCAATAAATCAATCAATCAATCAATCAATCTTTTATTGCCAGTAGACGACCAGCATCTCAAGGCATACGCATCCTGCCTTATTGTTTTCATAAATTAACTAAGCTCTTATTAAACAGAAAAAATTCTCTTATAATACATATTTTCTAATCTGAATGTACTGAAATGTTCAGTGCTGAAATCATTACCACCGGGAGGGATTAGTAGAATCGAGGGAGAAGAGAAAGAATATGACGGTTTTCGCCTTCGAGTCGTCTTGGGCGAATGCACAAGGAAGCCGGTAGGTCTTTGTTTGTGGTACCCATAAGTGCGCAGCACTTCGAGACACCGACCTGTCGCATGCTGTCGTCGCTTGGCTTAACAAAGGCAAAGTCCACACGTGGCATAGCCAGGTGTAGCATCTCGAACGTGCTTTCGCCAAGGAGAAGCCTTCTTGCTCTTGTTCTTCGAGCACCTTGATGATGATGATGCTGCTGCTGCTGCTGCTGCTGCTGCTGCTGCTGCTGCTGATGATGATGATGATATTAGGTGCAGAGCACTTTAGGGGCCAGGGCTGTCGTATGTTGTCTTCGCTGGTCGTAACGATGCCAAAACCATATATAAAAGTAGAAACAGCAAGAGAAAAATAGAGAGACAGAGGGAACACAAAACTACAAGCAAATAGGAATGAAGAGAAATAAAATTAAACCTTAAAAGAGAAACATAGGAGGAAAGAAAGAGAAAACTGAACAAAAACACTTAGCTCCGAACTTCCTTCGTGCTGTGCACCTGTAGCGTGAAGCTGCCCTAATTTTTGTTGTTTCTTTTTTTTTACCGGTTTGTGATCAAACCATTATTTTCGCCCCATGAGGCAAATAAGGGCTACGCCTCGCCGCAAGACACCGATGGCACTTCTCGTGGCGGTGTTAGAGTGGCGCTCCATCTTCGAGTCGCTTGTTGCTTCAAGTTTTTCTCCGAAGGCAGGCCGACATGGCGATGGCACTGGAACAACGCCCGGCTTTGTGCGGCGTCAAATGGGTGCGGCTGCTGTAAAAGAGATAAAATGAAGAAAAAAATAAAATCGCGGAAAAGAAACGGCCAACGAACGGATAGCGACGCGGTATGCTGCTTTGGTCCTCTCACAGCCTGCACTCTCTCTTGCAGGCTCTTTCACAGACCAGTGCTTCTTCTACGTCATCCCCCGCCGTTTGGAGAGGTCGCCGCGGCCTGACGCCGGCAATCACGCCGGCGCCATGCATCTACGTGCCTCTTTCGGTCGTCACCGCGTTGGTCACTGTAGAGGCTTCCGTTAATGTAGAAGACCGGGACCTTACAGACAGGCGTGCGCCGTAAACGGGGAGATTAGGGACGGCCATCTCCTTCATGAAGTGGGGCGTCTGCCCTGTACCGTTAACCAGTTGGATCCGCACAGTGATCGTTTAAAAAGTAAGGTTCTGGCCCCGTAGTCATCATCATCATCATCATCATCATCATCCTGACTACGTCCACTGCAGGACAAAGGCCCATGTTCCGCCAGTCAACTCGGTCCTGTGCTTGCTGCTGCCAATATATACCCGCAAGCTAATTCTTAATCTCATCTGCCCACCTAACCTTCTGTCTCCCCCTAACCCGCTTGCCTTCTCTGGGAATCCAGTTAGTCACCCTTAATGACCAGCGGTTATCCTTTCTACGTGCTACATGCCCGGCCCATGTCCATTTCCTCTTCTTGATTTCAACTATGATGTCATTAACCACGGTTTGTTTCCTAATCCACTCTGCTCTCTTCTTGTCTCTTAAGGTTACACCTACCATTTTCGTGTCCATTGCTCGCTGCGTTGTCCTCAATTTAAGCTGAACCCTCCTTGTGTGTCTACAGGTTTGTGCTCCGTAGTTAAGTGCCGGCAAGATGCAGCTGTTGTATACCTTCCCGTAGTATTATGACAATAATGGTGGCTGAACGTCTTGAATGTCGCATTCCAAAAGCTGATTACGTTCAATTTTTTACTCCACGAAAGTCGCCGACCAAAGGCCGACTATTGTGAGAAGTACGTTATTGCTTTATTTTCGTGTTTTCGTCTCCTTCCTCAGTGCTTGGTAAGAAACCGAAAGTTTTCCTCGAGTTAAGCTCCCCTCCTTTCACTTAACCTTTCTCTCTCACTCTTCATTCATTTCTCTTTTCTCTCACTCTTCATTCATTTCTTCAACCTTTCTCTCTCACTCTTCATTCATGTTGCGTTTTTAACTCAAACATTGCCCCCTCCTCTTCTCCCTAAAGAAACACTGATATAAAACAATGAATCGATCTCATTAATAAATTGAGCTGTGAGAGCTCTAATGAGCCCAATTTAACCCTCGTGGGTTAAATAATAACTGAGAAAATCAAGAACAAGCCATGGATTTAAAATTTCGCGCTGAAATCTGCGCGTGTTACGTCACGGATCTCCAAGTGTTCGCATTTGGAGACATTGGCACAGCCAGGTTTCCCCAAACTCGGTGTTTTTAAAACTCGGGCCCCCTCAGAGAGCAACGTACTTCACTTTTACAAATCGAGAACTGCATGGATCGTAGTAGACGCCGTCGAAATCTATCACGCCATGGCGACTCGTGCGGAAATAATTAGAAGGAGGAGGAGGTAAGTTTATTTACAGAAAGGCAGAGAGGTCGGCCTGAGCGATAGCTTGCTCTAGCCTGTTAGAAAGTGACGTCGCCACTCGCTAGGAGAAGGAAAGACGGGCAGAGAGGCTAACCAGACATGCGTCCGGTTTGCTACTCTACACTTTGGGGAGGGGGGGGGGATGAAGAGCTTAAAGATTAAGAGAGAAAGAAAAGAAAAAAAGCATTGTCAGAGAACATATGTGCTTGTCCAACGTTTTCTTATGGCAAGCGTGGTAATTTTGGTGTTGTAAAACAGTAAATTACTAACACGTGAAAAGTCGTCTTCTTTTTGTTTGGGGCCTATTAGGGAACCATGCCCAACCCTATGGCTACAGGTGCTCTCTTCATTTAACGCACGTTAGTTATGGTTTAACGCTCACATCTGCTCTCTTCGGTAGGGGGACTTGCCCAATGCCTGTGGCACATACCCACCTGTGTAGTTTGCGCGATCGAGCACAAGTTTCCGATACCTTGAGGATAGTTATAGCGCGAGAACAGAATTACGGCACAGAGACAAGAAGGACACGATTGTGTCTGTGTCGTCGTTCTGTTCTCGCGCTATAACTATGCTGCCATACTTCTAAGTTCAGATAGCTTGCACAACTGTCACTGTTAAAAATTCTTTACGTGGAGGCCCACGTTTGGCTGGGGCTTCTTTTCTGGGTCCCAGCTTCTTTTGTTCCACTAATTCATTCTGCTGTTCCAACTAATTCATTCGGAACATCTGTGCACTGAGCGTGAGGTTTGGAGGAACGCGTCGTTGAATCCATACGTACAACGTAACTCAAGTTAGCGTTTATTAGCCAGAACACGTTGACGCACGGTATACCTCCAGCGGCTTGAGAGGATAGTTGTTCGGCGAAAAGAAAAAAAAATATGCAATGCCAGCATTTGTGATGTGTTTTGTAGAAAAAGAGTTCCACCCCTCTGTTTAATTCGATTGCTCTCCTGTAGAAAAATATGCTTTTTTTTCGTAACTAGTTTGTTCGTGCCTGTGATGAATTAATTTACACGTGTACACGCTCAGTTTGGGTGGGCTGGGCGTTTTGGCTTGAGACAACCCGAAAATACAAAATTATAATAAATATTTGAAGAACCATCTCTTATTTGCGTGGCTTCTTTTGAGCTCCTACACGCTTTAGGTTAAAGGTGTAGCGGTCGTCGTTTGGTACCCAAACCACGTGTACTCTTTCACCACATGACTCTACATGCCAGGGTGTATTCATCCTCAATTTGAGTCAGTCACTCTGGCGCCTGAAACGGAGAGAAAAAGTAGTTCAACAGTAAAAAAGCCTGCGATGCCTTCCTCCGAAGGTGTGCTCTTCTACTTTAATAAAAAATAATAATTGTGGTTTTACGTTCGAAAACCACGCTGCGAGTACGAGTGACACCGTGTATCTATAACTACTCTATTCCAGCGTTTGCTGAAGGAAAATGTCATACTTGACAGAATGAATGAGGAATCCGGGCAGGGCACTGTGCGCAAAGAACACTTTTTTTCTACGTCATCCGGACGTAACGGCCATTGCGATGGCAGTTGCTTGATGATGAATGACTTTGTAGCCCTGCATTGACCGACCAGTGAGGCAAGGTGAGTACAGGCAGCAGCTTGTTTCGCTATCCCCTGTCCTATACCTTCAACAGTATTAAGAGGCAGGTTACTCGCGTGGGCTAAAGGGGACGTTATAGCATGTAGCGTGAGGGAAAGAGTGATCTGTTTCATATCGCGGGGCTGCTCAATATGGCACGCCTTATTGCGTTTACTATAGACTCTCACACTGAGATACATTCATCATGAACGTGACACACTGCTCATATGCCGCCGCAATATTAACCTACGTAGCAGTAAGCATATGCAGTCCGGCGTCTAAACAATTGCTCCCGAAGAAGAAAGTGTACGACTTTATGTTTGCTTCTTTCCGGCACATCCTTGCTTGCCATTAGTGACGGGGTTAGGCGATTGAGTGGGTTGTGCAAGTCAGGTAACAATTAATGTCTTGTGGCGTTGACGCCAAAAAAAGTTTCACGAGATGACCGAATATCCGGGCCTCAAATTGTCGCCATTGGGCAAGCCGGAAACCTTGATGTTCGCGATATCTTTTACTTTTATCATTCGCTTAATCCCCGAAGACTTCTACGTCACGTAGTCGAAAAGCCACCTATTAAGGCGTCCGAAGTAACTGTTCTGATTTGAGGCGTTTTAGGTGCAGAACTTTTTTCAAGTCACTTCACTGCGGAGTGAGACCCCATATGCATCATACGCCAATCGTTTCAACACCTCTGCACTTCATTTCAGTTTCTGTCGCGTCAATAGACCGAAAACTTTAGATAGCTGTGCAAAGGCGTGAGCTCCTCTTCATTACCAGCTTCCGCTGCCTAATGTTTGCCGCGCGCACAGCAGCCCGTCAGTTATTTGCTAGCACCAGTGCTACAGGTTCCAGCCAAGCTTCTCTAATTTAAGGCGAGCACCTACTGGCACGAAAAAAACTTTTCGCGCCCGTGGGCCTCGGAAGCACATGTGAGGATACTTTTCTTCTTAGTTCCTGCGAGGCATCGTCGGCAGTTCAGACGTGTTTTAGAAAACGGGCGCATCTACTATCTTCTACAGTTTGGTTGTTCTCGGTGAGTGCGTAGCATCAGCGCGAAGAACGTTGTGGACCTATATAGCTGCTACCAGAGATAAGAGCAAGGAGACGCGCGGAAAGAAATAGAAGGCGAGGCAACGCGCGAAAGACAAACACGGCCCCCGGTGTATGTACAGAAGTAGCTCGACTCTTGTGCCGCTTCTGCAAAACAGCGACAGGATCTAATCACGACGACGACACAGTTCTCTCCCTCAGCCCCACCGGCGACCAAGCGTCCTGCGGAGCTGTAAGCGACAGTGAGACTAGAAAACAAAAGCGCGCCAAAATATCACGCATGCGCGCACGTCGAGGAAAATCACTCACACGGCAATCTTTCTTCGTTTCCTTGTTTCTATTCCTTAATTTTTTTTTCGTACTTCGACGTTTACCGCCGCCAGTGTTTACTTCATCAAGTAGCATACGTAGCTTCGGACATGCATTTCGTTCCATTTATTAACTCTCTCGTAGCCGCCCACAGCAAGCAGACAGTATGGCGTAATCGGAGGGTTCGTATCTCCGGCCTCAGTTCACCACCGCACATGTCAGAACGAAGAACTCTCCAGCACACACGTAGACACGCGTGCTACTCCATGCATCCACACAAACAGGAGCGCACCTCTTTCGACCAGTTAGTTGCCTTCGGTTGCATTTATAGAGCGAACCCATGTGTGCAGGAGAGAACCGGATGTGACGCACCACGCAAGGAGCTGCTTTGGATCCCCCTGCATCAGGAGGGTGAAAAGTCGAGTCAAGCGAGCTCACCGGCTGTGTACTCGCCTCGCGTGAATCTCTTGATGGAGCGTTCTTCGCCTGGTCTAATCACCTTCCTGGAAGGAACCCGTGTACACCAAGAGCAACCGAAACTACAGCGCGCGTGAGCACTATAAGAAAACAAAGTTTACGCGTGTGGGGTTGCCTCTCGCAGAAGGCGCACGAGCATCGGTATGCGCTCTCTATCTTTAGCCCTACCGAGCAAATGAACTCCGAAAGTGCACTGCAGTGCTGCGGTCCCCCTTTCCCGTGCCAATACTTGGGCTGCGAATTGCAGCGAACGAGTGTGCGCGGTTAGTCACCCCCTCGTTGGTAGTTATGTTTATTATAGACACGTTTTCGAAGCGAGAGTGCGGGACGTTCGTCCTCTTAAGACCAAGAAAACGAGGTTGAAGTGAGGTGCATTGCTGTTGTGCTGATGGTAGATGCAGCTTGACTTGACGTGTGTAAATTATACAGAAAATGTCGAAATATTTTCTGTCAGTAAGTTCACTCGTCTAGCGTGTGTATTCAAGAAAAGTTGAAAAGAACAAAACCTATTGTTCAGGCAGCTGGATGATTTCTGAGCTCTGTAAGTGTGAGCAGCAACTGTTTATGAACAAAATGAATAACTCACAGGTATTCAATACATCCACAATTACAACTAGCATACTGCCGGCTTAACAGAGATGTGCATCGTAAAACATCAACACCTTTATTCCGACATCAGCAATAGTTACTTTGATAATGCAGTTATTACAACATCGTCCTTATTACTTGTTCTTACTGCTTTAGCGAAGCAAAATAATTATATAGCTCAAAAAATAAAAAAAATTGTCACAGTAGCTAGTGATGGTTGCTTGACCAAACTCGTCAAGAAGAACTTCTGGGGTTTCTTCTCCTCCGAAGTGAACGCACTGGTTGCGTGTGTCGAGTGTGTTAATTCTTTTTCGTCCGCCTACAGATAACACAACAGAAGTAAAACAACGCCTCGAGATATATCGGGTCATCGCAAACGGGAGCAACATCACACTTGCATCACGGTCCCTGCACACGGTCGTCACCGTTCATTCTCTCCTTATGTACATTGTTTCCCTTCTGGCACCGAGGTCGCTGGAGGACAGCACCTTTTCCCGACAGCCGGTGCGAACTGTGGGGGAACCTTACACCGAACGTCGGCTGGCGCTGCGTAGAACGAAGGCACGGCGTTAAACTATATATGCTCTGCAGGTTCAGGGGTGTACGGATGAGCGGCTTCGGGCACGTGCAGTGCCCCTCCCCCTTCCCCTCTTCTTTCGCTCTTTCTCTTCCTGCGTTCACGAATACCGAGTGCTACGCGTTTTTCTGTCCTTGGCGGTCTGTGAAACACGCCGAGGGCTCCTTGAGCGGCTGCGGAGGTTCGCAACTTGAGAGCACCACATCCTGGCGCGTGCCACATTTGCCTTCTTTCACCTCGACGCCCCGTTCACGTGCTGACCCCTTTCTTTAACCCCGACATCCTGTGTACCAGCTTTTTCTTTCTGTTTTTTTTTCTTTCAGTCTACATTTCGCGATGAAGTCTGGCCTTCAAGCTGGTTCCTGTGGCGCCTACTGTTGGCAGGCAACACCTATCGCCCTTGATTTTGGAAGCCCCTCTCCTGACAGAGTGTCGAACGCTGAATGAGTTTGTGGAGTTATCTGTATGCCTTGGTATTAAGAAGTTCAGCAAGTAACGTAGAATTCTTGACTGTCTTACCTTCACCCTCAGCGTTCATGACTCGAAGATCAATTTCTCGGAAACCACGAGCAGTGGCTAGTGAGTTATAAAAGTAGAACAGCATGTACGATTATTGTAGCTGTATAGGATTTATGATATACAACTTTGAAAGCCAGGAAATCCGTCACACAATATTATTGACAAAATTCAAAATGAGAAGGATTAATTTATGAAAAGACGTGGTACGATGCCACTTTTTCCAGTTATCATTTAAATATAGGCTAGTATGTATTATGCTCGATCATGTACGTCATTCCAAGCATGAATAAAAATTTCAGCTTTAATGCAATGTCATTTAGCTCATGCACGTACCTGTGTGTAGCAAGAAATGTTCTGTATATTTTGTATCTTTAATAACATGAATTTTCGCATCTATGCGTGTCCTGTCAGTTTGTGCTTTTCTCCTCTGCGAAGTTAGTTGCTGTTTGTTCGTAGAAAACGCGAGCTTCAATTACACTTGTACTCAACGCCTCATTAGTCTTCACACAACACGCTCTGCTTGGCACAATTTTTGTCCTGTATTCACCACTATTCACACTAGCTCTTGAGCTCTTGTTAAGAAGGCGCATAGAATCAGGTAAAGCCTAGGGAGCCTCCATGAAAGCTTTTGCCCGAAGGCTTCCTGTGAAGGTAAACTACCCCGACCTTCCACCTCACCGGCGGAAAGCGAGCGTCTTATGTCGCGCAGTTCCCACGTTTCGACGATCGAGAATAGGGGCCGCAAAAGGTGGGAGAACGGGCACACACAGACAGAACCCCCCGCCGCCTTCCGTCCATCCTCTTCAACGTAACGTGCGGACCGGCTTGGGTTTCATCAAAGTGCTTCGCCTCGCGACGTCCTCGCATTGCGGCGAAGCGCCCTTCGCGGCACCGCCGGCTGCTAAAAGGTGCAAATGAAGGGAAGTGAGTGGCTCGAAGCGCGACATTCGACACTGAGACACAGTAGACGACCGCGGGGGCATCTCCGTGCCTCCAGGACGTTGGCTGCTGTGTGTCTTTTACTTTATGTTTTTTTGTGTCTCCCCCCCCCCCTTTTTTTTTTGTCATGGAGGGTCGTGGAGTGAACTTTGAGTGTCACGTTCGCAGGAACCTCCTCGGCTGCGTCTCATGTGCCGCGGGGTTTCGGAACCTTCATTGTTGAGGCGGCGAGAGAGCAAAAATACGGCATCCAAAACAAAAAGGTCACAAAACGTGCGCAGTCGATCCCACGTAACATTGTCGCGCGCAGAAATCACGTGTGCAAGGCCTGTTCGCATGAGAGTGTCTGTAAAGAGGATTCGTCACTGAAGAGCACATTTACGTCATCCGTTTAGATTACGCGCAGCCGCGCTTCTGGAAATCCTGTACGTTTCACGTAACTCTCGTCATCACCCTGTCTGGTTTGCATGCGTGTGTGAAAAAAAGTCTCGAATTAGCCGTGGCTTGCGACACAAAAACAGCTGTCGAAGTCGCACGTCTAGCGCATGCGTCTGTTTTCATTCTTTTTCGCTTTGGCAGAGCCTATTGCAACGAGGGAATGACGGACGGGAGCTCGACACCAAATCGGTGAAAAGTGGTTGGGTCTGCGTGACGTGGCAAGAGCAAACACTGCGCACATTAACTCAATGTAAACATTGTATCATGTTATGTACTACAAAGTGAACCCCGATCGCTGTCGTTTGATAGTTGAGTGTACTAGAGAATTGCAAACACTTAGAGTAAAAAATAAAAAGAACGTGCATTTTATTCATAATTAGACGTCTATGCACCGACAACTTGGACGTTCAAGTGTGCGACAAGGCTGAGAAACTGAGTTTGTTGAACATGTACACAGCGTACTACGAATATACACCGATGTTCTAGGAATATCATGAACGGCATGACAAACAGTGGTGACGACATATGTTCTGTTCATCTTAGTTTATCACATTGAAGGTAATAAACTTTGTTTGTGGAATTTATTTTTGGCTGGGGTATTGTTGAAGCTAACAATGAACACTAACCACTGTTTTATTATCAATGAGAATCAACAAGGTGGGCTTGTAAAGAAGACATTTAGGTTATGTTTGTGGTGTCCAGGGGCCAGACCGTAAGGTTTGTAGCTGCTCGAAAAAAAACATGACGCAGAAAAAGTCGTAGTTCTCTTTGATAGGCAGGTGCAATGAATGATACCTCCGCTGAGATATGCGCGTCGCGGATGTTATATGATCGCTTATTGAGTGAACAATAAAAAAAGTATTATAAAGGGCGGTCATGCAGTGCCGTGGCTGTTCTATAAAAATAGTACTGTGGAATGAATGTGTATGTACAACGAATCATTGCATACAGCGAATCTACCCAGACAAACATTGGGATGGGGATTCAGAAGTGCACCTAACGGCATTGAGAGAAAACCGACGATGATACCGTGATTTTCGGAACCATTTCTCCGGTCCGCTGACTCGTGTGCCCATCGAAGAATAGTCGTGCTTCTAACATCTCACGTGAGCTCTTAGCTCCGAACTATACCACGCGCTCTGGGTCGCGTAATCTGTCTATCACTGAAGACCACCGCCGCGCCGTGATATCTCCGTGGCCGGTCGCGCTCTCTAGGGGAGGAACGTCTCTAAAAACGCTGGCTCATGATCTAGACTGACGGGAAGTGATTAGAATCACGCTCCTTCCCCAGAATACAGCCTCGATTATCCTCGCAGCAGTCGAGACGCGGTGGTCTGGCTCCGACGTCATTGGAGTGTACTGAGGAAAAGGGAATCGTGCGCGTGTGTCGATTACGCGCGCAGAAGAAAACGGGGGCTGGGGTTTTCCTTCTTTTTCATCAGTTCTTTCTTTTTTCTTGGAGGAGAGGAGGGGGGGTGCATGGTTCCTTCTTACTTTACCGAAACGTCCAAGTGGCTCCGAAGTTAATCCCCCGGTCGTTTTGACTCCTGAACGAATCCTCCGGCGATCCCAGCGTCGGCATGAATACACGTGTACCGCCTTCGGGATTAGGAGAAATTGAAGATTACCGCTCGGTCGGACGCTGGTGCCACCGAGCTGCTTGCCCGAGGGCCGCGATGGCTTCTGAGGCACTGAGTAAAGCCTATCAGCCTTGCTTGCTGCGCTCGTATTACCATGGCGAGCCCACTTAGCTGAGTTGACTCTCTTAATGTGAACATGCCGCTTACAGAAATGTTATAAGCTACCCCGAGTCCGTCAGTGCCGGCGGTCACTGCTGCGAGTGAAATGTCATGTCTGTTGTCGACGCAAGACATTTCGTGGACAAACATTTACTCGACATGGCGACGTCCTTTGACGAATTATTCCGGCCCCGGGTTAACGTTGAAGGACATCTAAACAACTTCTGCAAATATGACGAGCGGGTGCTTCTCTCATGGTGTCGCCCATCTTTTCAGCGCAATTCATGACGCCATCAGCATGTTCTCTTGACGTCGTGAAGAAATACGCTGTTAATTTGTCCATATGTGAAGGATATCAGTTGTGTTTTGTACGCTATCCTGCTTTATTTTGCTTTGCCATGCAGCCCCACACATTTTCTACCTTGTCTCTCATCACAACCGTACTTCGCTTCATTTCGTGTGTCAAGGACTGTGCACGAGTTGTTGGCGTGTAGCCGAAAATTGTAAAATCCTGGTGTAGGATTGACACGCAGTGCTAACATTGTCCATGTGTGTAAGAAAAAAAAAGAAGTGGGGTGCACAAGTAGCACCTGTATGAAGGGTAGTGAAGGAGAGTAAGAAATCATTTTCTCGTCATAGAACTTGTAGTGGGTAGTGAAGGAGAGTAAGAAATCATTTTCTCGTCATAGAACTTGTAGTGGTTTAGGAGCCCTTTAAACGCCTGTAGGCAGACAGAAATTAGGTGCCTTCTTCCTTTTCCACATGAATCACTACCACCACCACCCTTTGAATGGACACTAAACAACAACAGAAAAACGATCTCTCTCACGACGCGGAAGACAGCACGGTGGCTGTGAGAAGACTCTTGATAGGCAATAAGCGTTCAATGCCTTGAACGCTGAAGACGCTTGGTAAGCGTAAGCGTTCCCACCGCAGTCACCATAATGTCACAAATTCTGATGTCGTCTGCTAGAGCCAACGTTGTCCCTTGTCGTTAAAAACGAAGTACATTGCCTTCTAAAGAAGCCAGATACTTAGCATAGCCCCACCAGTAAAGTTTCAAAAAACATGTTTGAGGCACTGGTAAAATACGAAAAAAAAAACACTTTCAAATCCGTGACTTCACCATTGGGGATTTCGACGGGATAATTAAAGGTAAGGTTCTTGACATTGAGTTTCTCGTCTAATAATGAAGCTATGTCAGAGAAATTAACGACACCACAGTTGTCAGAGCATGCCTCACCAGTCTAAAATAATTGGTTTTTCACTAAAGTGTCCTTCTAATGAGAGGCTTAGCCGGGCATTGAGTTTTGCATATGAGCCCAACCTTTTTGTATCTTACTCAACTCCAAAAATAGGCCTGATTACTAACACCTTAGTATATAAAGCTGTGAATACATTCTAAGCTAGGCCAAATGAAGCTGACATATATGGCAGCGTGTTGTCGCGTACAATATTTTGCGTAAGATTGCCATTCAAGGCTTATATGCAATGAATTATTACATTGGTATGGTGTGGCTTCAATGGCCGGTTCACCTTTCAGTGCACAATATAGATGAGGCTCACACGTTGGAACGTTGTGACAAATTACTGAAAAAAAAAAGCTTAGCGCGCAAAGTTTACAAGATGACCTGGCACTTTTTCTATAGCCTTCTGTGTCTCTTTCGTTTTTTAATGCAGCGATGACGTACTCACCACCAAAGAACGTAAATCGTATCGTGGTATAAAAATAGCTTAAATATTGAAGCACTTAAGCAAGAAAAGGCGGGGCGCATGATTGCTTGCTAATGTTAATCGTGTAGTTACGTCAAGAGGTCTTTATAAACTCGCTCAACTGCAAGTGATCGGTGGCTTATCAAGCATTTTAGCTAATATTATTCATAGACAATGTTCTATAAAGAGACCATGGAAGCTATAATGATTATGCAAAAAGAGAGGGTGAAAAACACCGGGGTGGAAGTTTATTGCATCTTGTCGCAGCATTTACGTAGAATTTCAAGCTAACGAGGTGCGGGCCATCGAGTGATTAATTTCCCTTTGATGTCGATTATTGCCTACAGCCGTTTTCTTCCACAAAAAACAGTGCCTTTGTGCGCAGGAAGCTCGCATTCTTTCCTACCGGTGTCGTTTTCGTACGTACTATTAGACGTAGAAAGAGAGCCGAGAAAGAATTCGATCAGGTCGAATTTATTCCGGCTTCAATATGGAGTCGAAATACCGTTCGCCAAACGAGTGGGAAAAGAAATGCGACTTGACCGTTTAGACGCCCCTACAGGCAAAAGCTCACGACGGCTGAGCGATCGTTGGCCATCCTGTTAGCCGCACGAGATTATAGGCACGTAAGAAGATCGTATCAATCGCCAGGGACGACGACTGTCTCGAGCCGATTCTCCGTTTAATTGTGGCTTTTTTCGGAGGCATTCCCGATATACTTAAGCCGTCTTTCACGTCAAGATGTGCTTTTTTTGTGTGAGGAGATGCTTCACTGATCGGTTTCGACCAGGTATATATATACTTCACCTAAAGCGTCTTTATTTTTTGTATTCTCATCATCGCACCCGCTTTTGTGCCCCCACCAAATTGCGGTGATAAGAAAAAGAACGCATTCGCGACAGAGTATTGCGAACCACCTTAAGAGTGACCGGGGGCTGTCGTAACAGCGCATAATGTACACCTTGCAAGCTCCGCTCTGCCTGAAAGAGATGAGGAAGAATAGAAGGGTTGAAGGCGATGGTTAATTAGGAGCCTGCACCATTTTACTCTACTTGTTTGTTTTTGTTTTTAAACTAGTGCTCCTTATGGCAATCTTCAATTTTATTTTTTCTTGTCTTCGAAGCATTCACTTCAGGAATTTCCGGAATCTGGTCTTTCAAGCTCCATCACCTAGACGCTTTCATTATAACAAGGTGTGTCCGTTGAAAGACGTGCTCAGTAACGAAGGCCACTCTCGTTAAGTGCCGCTGGAAAAGAAGAGGGTTGAAGTGTAAAATGCTTCCATTTCGCTTCGGGGTGCTCAAACTGAGATGCCTCTGTAAAACGGAAATCTTTTTTTTGCTCCTTAAAAGGCGATCCTTACGAAATGCTGCGACATAAAAAATAAGACTTCAAAGTTGTTGTTTTTTTTATTTTATACACCGAAAGTGGTTTCACTTGGCCATTCGAAGAACTTAAATTCAGTCAGATGCGAATACAGAGGACTGCGGTTTTCTCCTTATGAGGTTTTGTCCTTATGAGGTTTTGTGTGCGTGACGGGACAGAAGGTATGCGGATGAGAGGATGGGAAATGCGTGTGATGTCTCTTGTTATTTAGCATAGGTATCAAAGCCGACTGCTGGAGCTGTGCACAGTACACACGGTTGATAAACCTGATGCAGACATATCTCGACCGCACATTTCATTTACTTCAGTCTTACGCATTTAAGATGACAGTTTCTGATGCTGATCTATGAGCGAAGTAGCGAATCATGTGCACTGAATATACGCAACGAGGCCAAGCAGAGATGCGAGAGAGAGCCGCACAAACACACACAGGCACACTATATTTGTTTTTTTATAACTCGGTGCTTAATAATAATGTAGAGAAAAAATTTACACCCATGATAAATTGTATTTAGCCTACGCACACTTTTACGAACTATGAAAAACAGTATCGATGTTATGGTTGAGCGACACAAGGGCTGGCTTTCATACAAAAAATGCAAGTGTCATACACTTTTATAATCACCTGTTTGATTGATTGATTGATTGATTGATATGTGGGGTTTAACGTCCCAAAACCACCACATGATTATGAGAGACGCCGTAGTGGAGGGCTCCGGAAATTTTGACCACCTGGGGTTCTTTAACGTGCACCCAAACTGAGCACACGGGCCTACGACATTTCTATAATCACCTGTCTTCTTCCAGTAAAAAAAAAAGACCACGGCATATCCATGAAGTGAGTGATCATGAGTGGGCAGAGCAGTGGGACGGTTCAGTGTAACTGTAAGCCATCCGTGACATTGACAACTCACGCATTTATATGAGTGACAAAGTGGTTTACAGTTACATACAATGCTAATTGGTCCTAAATGACATGTGTTGAGTTGTGAATTTTGTTTTGCCTTCATTATTATTGTTTTGTGGTATCAGATCTAGCCTGGAGTTGGCGAAGCCAAGGTCTGTGCACGTTCCTCTGGTGGTTGTTGGTTGTTTCCAGCCATAAGAATTGCATATGCATATTGAGACGTCATATTCCGCTTAAGCCAATCGTTGACCGTGATCATCATTGTCATCAACTTGATCGTCATCAGCGTATAGTCGGTACCTTGCATGTGCTGTGCCGTGATGACAGAAAGAGATTACGTGGTCTGGAACGCGCTTGTTTTTCTTCGTCATCATCGGCTGGCTACGGTGACAAGGAGGCACATGCCTCTACCACAAAGAGCTTCGCCCTAATGTATGTGAGTAATTCTACAAGCTCCGTCATTCGGTGTTAAAGTAGCACATTCTCTCTCCATTCCTATCCTTCGTGTTTCCTCGCATCAAAGCATGTACAGCAGATATGGTGTATGTATAACAGAACTGGCCATAGCGGCTCAGGCTCCTGCAGACCACGGCTGGCGCACGGACCTCAGTTGCACCGTTTAGGTGCCGCATCCCCGCCAACGGCAACGTACACACAGACCCAAAAAAAGAGCGTCGACCGCGCTTTCCGTTTGCCCGAGCATTAGTGCGGCTGTGTGCCTTGACCCCGGCTGGCCGGTGGGTGCCCGGCACCACGGATCCCCTCTCGGTTTTGCTTGTCGGCACCGAGACCTCAAAGGAAAGATGGCGCGGGGGTGGGTCTCCCCAGGGACGCAGCCATCCTGCAAGGATGCAAGGGGCAGGAACGTCTCAGCGCTATGCGTCAAGGTGTGCTGTAGTCTGCTGACGCCGGAGGAAGAAGCGCGAAGGGAAGGCAGCCAAACAAGACTGGGGCCTCTTAGAAGTCGTTGTCTTAACGGGCCCTTTCTTGCAGAACGAAGGGGTTCGAGGAGCATCGCGGAGGAAAATGATATGAGAGGATGTACGGAGGGAAGAGGGAAAAACAAAGATACATATGAGAAAAAGCAGAAGACTACATTCACCTACGCATTCGCAACAAAGGCAGTTGTTGGAGCATTGCGAACTACAGAGGAGGAACTGGGTAAGAGAGCACGTATAACCGAAGGAAGGTGTGAGCCCTCTCGTCTGTGTGCTTGTATTGAGTTCCTCACACTGTTCCCGCGGCCCTCTTCTCCATCTGCGGCTTCGAAGCGGTGCACCTCGAATCGATGTTTGAGGCTTTTTTCCTTCCCTCCCGACCCTAGACGAGATCCCTGGAGACCCAGACCACACCTGAGCCACGATCGGAAAGTGTTTCTCGTCCTGTACGTCTTGTTGTCTTCTTTTTAGTTATTTCCTTTGTTTTATTTTTGTTTTATTTTATTGTTTTTCCTCTTCCCAGAGGAGTTCGTGTACATCTAAGCGCGCGGTTGATGTGCAGCCGACCACTGTCGCTGTACGCTCACGAACGACGTCGCGGTACTGGAACAAAGGATGGCTATATGAAAAAAAAAGCAGAAGAAAACATAAAAGAGGCACGCGAGTGAGATGGTATAAAATAGAAGGTACATTTGCAGGGAACTCGCATATACGAGCACAGAGATGAGTTTAATTTTGTCAAAACAACTACCACGGTCATCATATACTTCTTCGTAGAAATTACATTTCGCTGTATATTACCTTTCTTTACGTCAAGTGTAAACCGCCTGAGGATTCTAGGCGAATTCTTAAGAGACGCTGGTTGTCGTGGGATTGTATAAATTACGTGGTGCGATGCGCATGTAATCGGGGACAAAACGTGTCGGTTTGCAAAGCATGATCGCGCTAAGAACGGGGATATGTATACCAAGGTGTGGCTTTACTTATGCGAGTCGTCATGCTGGGCCATGTGAAAGATACACCTCGGCGGTGAACTCCAGAGTTTAATGAGAATCTTCGCACAGCCAAAGTATAATCGACAATGGCCTATCAGACAATGACTAATCGAAGAGTCAACCTCATGACAGCTATAGCGACAAACTAAATAGAACAGAGGGAGAGAGGACCATCGCGTGGCAACCTCAAAAGTGGAACACAAAAGAGCGTCATGGCATCTACCTACTAGTAATCAAAATAGAGTGTTGTAGAGTGTGGGTCTATAGAGAACCAAACCTGTACGGTGCGTATACACCACAAAGCCTTCTGACGGTTTCTGCACGAGAAGACGTGATGCTCCCCGTATGTGCCGCAGTGCGTCAGCTCCTCTACTGCTCTCGTGGCCCGTCTATTTATATCCATTCATTATCTCATTGAGGGGCCGGCTTTTATGAACGTGGGAATGAGATTCAATAGGCAGGCAGCCCCCTCGGTTGCTCGGTGCGTCAATGCTCGCCGGACGGCACCCGAGGATGCCGCCCTGTGTGGCGTGCTTTCCTGCACGGACGGGAGCCTTGCTGACTGTATGATGTAAGGCTTTTGTAAAGCGAAACGAAGTAAACAATTCATGCAGGCATTGTTCGAACGTGGTTCGTTCGCAAATTGAACCGGGGCCACCTTTAGTGAGCCGATTTGGATAAAACGTAATTAAGGTGGCCAGTTAAGGGAGTTTGTTGTTTGTCATATGTTTTTTAATAGCTTTGCTCACCTCTGCTAACTACTTCATCGTCTCCACGCACCTGTAGTTACGAACTGATCTACACTGTCCCGTCGTGTAGTCCTTGTTGTCTTAACGTGGTACGTCTGATAGCAGTTCATAACGTATATGTAATCTGGTTCCCTGAAGATAATAAACGTCGCGTTCTGACTGTTATAGCGAACCTTCATAGCGCATGAATAGAAGATTGGACTTGGTTAAGCACCATGACACAGCGGTATACGAGGTACTTCAATTGCAGCTAGTAGTCAATTCAGAAGTGGCTGTGGATCTGTTGTGAATAGATTTAGCTTGAGATGATGTGGAGAGTAAAATAACCTACGTAGATGGTAATCTGCTTACAAATAATTTGTATAATTACAGTACTGTCTCTTCCTTTTTCATAGGACAAAACATATCAAGAATGTGAAATTACACTTCAAAATTACCGGGCTTCTGCAGAAGAGTTGGCATGAAACAAGTGCCGGATGCGGACATTTTGTATTCAGACGTGGTAATATATGAAACATCACCTGGTTTCCCATTTAACCAGGGAACAGACAAAGCCTCCATACACTGAAGTTAATAAACGGCAGCGCCAACATAACAGAACCCAAAACTTTTCACACCTGTAAGAAAGCAAAATCAACTAATCACTCATAGGAGTCTATATGCGTTACCATTCTCGAGCTATCAAGTAAATCCCAGCTTTGTTGTCTGTATTCTGACAACGAGGAAAATTCACAATCTTTTTGTGCCTTAGGGGCTATAGTGAGAAAGAAGCAAGGTGGCCAAATTAGCCCTTGGATGATGTGGTTGGTTCCTGACCACCATGATTTAACTATTTCGTTGTATTCATCATGTTAAAACAAACCTAACACGAAACAAACATAGATCAACACGTATAGACGGTTTCATAGTCACAAGCATTGTACCCCCCCCCCCCAAAAAAAAAAATAACTTCCGGTCATCTCATTTACTAGCTCCTAACGTCGAAGCTGAAAGCACGTTTTCAAGTTCTTTTCAAAGGCAAGGGAAGTCTCTGTTTCGTTTTTCTCATAAAAGGAACGTGCGTAAAGTACAAGGAAAAGTTTTATAGTCTTTATGTAGCTCATTAAAGCATTTATTTCAATATATTTTGCCAAATATAGGAAGAAAATCAGCGGGCGCGTTGATTGAAGTTCTCGTTGTTCACCAATGCTATTAGGGAGCACCGGTGGACAAAACCGGATGTCTTCAAGGGGCTGTGTTTGTAAACATTGAAAGGGTCTATACATATAAGCGAATTAGTACTTTATTAACCTCGTGGATGTGTATAGCGAGCAACGCAAGCATGCAGGGTGGCACTTCATCACTATACGCCAGACGACATGCACGACCATAAGAGTGTCTATATGCATAAGTGACGCTCGCGCTATTATCGCATGGACGCTGCTCCACTCTTCCGAGTCGGCCGCTCGCGTCTATAAACTCGCAGAAGCGGAGGCGATGCGCTCTCTACGACTGCCTCTCTTGAAGCTCGCCTGTTAGAACCAATTAAGGGCACCACCGGCAGCGAACGCTGCAGGTTTGGCTCCCACGACGGGGCTTCACTTCCGCCCTGGTGGCGTTCAAGAACGCGGCCAATTGCCGACGCCTTATAGAAGCGGCATCATGGCGCACATACACACACACACACACACACACACGCACCCCCGCATCCACGTCGCTGGTTCGAGGCGCCAGCGAGCATGCACCGTCGCCAGCGAGGTCCCGCCAGGCAGCACACATCGACGTCGAAAGCTGCCTGCGAGCGCACGGCCGCAGATGAAAAAGGTCAACGGCTAGATGAGCCTTTCACGTGCGCGGCCAATAAACCGCTCGGTGTGGCCCGTCGTTTCATGCAGCTCGGCTCTGAATGTGCGTTTGTGCTGCGCGCCGGGGTGGTAGACCATGAGCTGCGTGTGGAAGGGGGCGACCCGACCATCGTCGGTGCGACCAATTGTGGCCAATGAGTGCGTCGCGGTGAGCCCTGCGCTGGCTTCGGTCGCTCTGTACGCAGTTGAGAACGGTGAGAGCGAGCGGGCAATGCAGGCCGGTGCTGCGGTGTTAGGGTAGCAGACAGACAGGCTCCGTGTAAAAGGTCAAAAAGAAATACAAGAAGAAAAAAAAAAAGACACGTTCCCCGAGTTTTGAGAGAATCTGCTCGGGGGCCATGTGGCGAGTGCGGTAGATGAATGCGACCGTCACAGTCTCTTCCCGTATGAGTGACTGTTGCGGCAGGCTTTAATGCTGACGCTGCTGTGCCGTCTATTAGGGTTGCACGGCAGTTCATCCCCCCCCCCCCCTTCCTCCTCGTCCACTCCTAGGAGAGCTGTCACAAACAATTAGTCCGAATTATACGTTATGCGATGCACTGCGGGAGATGAGATGGGATGCGCGCGTTTTGTTCGTTCTCTGCGTCGGGCGAGCGGGAATGAGAGAGCCCCGTGGGGTGGGCGGCGAGGCGCTCAATTAGGCGGCACCCGTACGCTCTTTGCAAGCAGCAGAATTCACGTATACCGAGGGCGCGTTGTGGCAAACTGGAGGTGATGCCGACGTGGCGCCGACCAAAAACCGACTTCCTGTGTGTGTTACCAGAAGTGCCGCTCATGCATGCAGGTCGCACGCTCTTGCATGGGGCCTGCCACCCTCGTATAACGTAACGATATAAGTGTTGTCTATTCAACCAGTCGGCCTGATCACTGTGGCGTGGGAACGAACCTGTAATCTACTCAATTAAAACTTGATTAGAGGCAACTAAGAATTAGCTTCAATCGTGTGGCATTCATTGCAATGATCGCCGCTATAGTTTACCGCCGTTTTATTCTTTTATTCGTTGATCAAAAAAACAAAAAAAAACTGTGGTTGGTACTCAGAAACGATTTTCTGTGGTTAATTCAGCGAGTCACAAGACGATGGCAGCTTTTCTTTCGGAACATTTTTTTTTGTTTTTTTTCTTTCTGTATACCTCTCTCTGTGTATATCTCGCTTTTTTTTGGTCGTGCTGGTGTTAAACAAATCATTATTCATGATTATATGGAGCTTACGAACAATGAAAAAAAAAAGCATGGGATAAATTCCACGTGATTCAAGCAAAGAAACATTGCCCTTATATGTGCCTCTCAGCTTCACTGGTGCCCCGCCATGGTGGTCTAGTAGCTAAGGTAGTCGGCTGCTGACCCGCAGGTCGCGGGATCGAATCCCGGCTGCGGCGGCTGCATTTTCGATGGAAGCGAAAATCCTGTAGGCCCGTGTGCTCAGATTTGGGTGCATGTTAAAGAACCCCAGGTGATCGATATTTCCGGCGTCCTCCAATACGGCGTCTCTCATAATCATGTGGTGGTTTTGGGACGTTTAACACCACACGTCAATCAATCAATGAATCAATCAATCAATCAATCAATCAATCAATCAATCAATCAATCTATCTATCTATCTATCAATCGATCGATCGATCAATAAACCAGCTTCGCTGATCTGTCCAGTGATATTACTGCTTGAAATATTCTCCTACGAACGTAACTTAGTGTGTTTGCGAAAGGGAAACAGAGAGGGAGATAAAGAAAACGTGCTGTTTCTGTTGCAATGAAAAACACATATTCGGACACGTTTTAATATTTTTTGAGATATTTACCGTAATATATTATACTGAAGCACGTATTATACTGAGGCCTGTACACCTTGCAGGTGTTCTTTTCCTGAAACATCGGACAAACAATATCGTACCTGATATGGCGAAATGACCAACCATTCCTAAGGTGGCTACGTGGCTTTGAAGGACACTGTGACCAACACTGTGTTTCTAAGACTGTGGTAGTGGTGGTGACGGAGATACTGCAGCCGGCGGGGTTAGCCTGTGGAGCTCAGCCGGCAATTCTTTTAACGTTTACTGCGGCTCGGAGACCCTTAGGTGGTCTACTCAAGCCAGAACTCTCTGCTGTTTTTTGGCCGTGCCTACTTAGCATGTTCGTAAGTTCTGAACAACAGCCATGCGTATCTGTCCTGCAACTGGTCCTGACACCGCGTCTAACTATCGCGTGGCTTCTGTGCATTCAACTTTCTTCTGTCCTGGTGTGCCTGGAGGGGGGGGGGGCTGTGTGTCCACCGTTAACTATACACGTGAAACAAACACAGATAGTACAAGACGGGCGGCGTCCTTATTTCTTGCCTGCGTTTTGTTTCTCTTGTGCAATAATTACATCACAAAGCAAGTACCTCCTAGCCGTGAAGAAGTTTTCACGTATAGCCGCAAATTCTTACTTTCCGTGGTGAACGCAGAGCTGAACGCCAGTAACACGAGTTGGAGAAAGATGCAAAACCGGCGATGTCCTTTTTGTAGTTATTCCTCTTGCGTTGCCGTCTTTTAGCTCTGCTTCCTTCGTGGATATCAGCCAACTAGCCCAGCTTTGCGTGCTACGCTTTCTATGTACTGCGCACTGAAACGCATATAAGCGCTGTTCTCTCGTGTCGATCAATTCGAATGAAACTCTGGATACGCCGAATTCGTGCCAATATGTTTTCCTTCAGCGTGTGAGAGTTGAACAAGTCGCGTGTCCCGAGTGACGGGCGAAATGGCTCTCTTCCCGCCGACCACGCTGTCGCCCTGCAGTGTCTCCGACTGCTCGGGTCTTGTTGCCGCCATTACGTTGTGTACAAACAAGCGCCTCGGACGTTGTCGTTGTTTGTTCTCTGGGGAGCTCGAAAATGCACACAGAAAAGACCCCCCTGTAAGTGGGGTGACTGCGTTAGCGAGCTGAAAAGGGAGAAAACGGTGCAACGGAGGGATGGCAACAGTAATGTCGAACTCGGCAAAACGGTTCTCGAAATTCTGCGGGCTGTGTTTCAGCGATGCACCCCTTTTTGAAAGTGCTGTGTATTCGTTCGCTTGTTTTTGACTGTTGTGTCGGGCATCTTTTTTTTTTCACGACGTTTTTTTTTGTTTTGATTACGTCGGTGTGCTTCGTATGTACTCACGATGTGATGCGCGTATAGACTTTCCAAAAGGGGCGAAATGTTTATGGGCTGCTAGAGGAAGAAAGACGGGTATGCGCACGCCAGAGGTTGCGAAGAAGAGGGGGATGGGGGGTGGAGCAATGTGCCACGTGTTGAAGAAACACGACCTTTTCATTCCCACGACTTCAAGAGTTTGCTGTATACCGCCGCCGAGCTTGAGGGTATCGAGAAAAAAAAAAAGCCCGCATCGAATAAACAGGACCGTTATCGAGACGAATTATGGGTTCCCGGAGTTCTGACTCAGTCGCTGCCAGCGGTCTCAGTATTTTTTCCCTCCCATCATCATCTTCTTGCTTCGCGTCAACTCGCTCGCCCGAGACGCAGTGGCTCGCTATTGAACTGCCTTTGTCGGTTGATGAAGTAAACAAGAAAAAAAAGAGAATATTGGCAAATCGAGGTGGAGGGTTACAGGACGTGGTGCTGGTGAAAGGATAGAGGAAGAGGTCGAGGTGCAACGACGACAAATGACGTCGATCGATGCGTTTCCAGCGTGTTTCTTGGGAATCTAGAAGCCCGTCTTGTATGTAGCCGTCTTCGTGGAACTTGACGCTGATCGTTCTGGGCGCCCTTACCCCGACGAATCTCTCTTTCAACACGTACATGTGACCTTCGGAAGAGCTGGAACAACATAAATCGCTGCAGTCTCTTACGCTTGCAGACGTCAAGAAAAAAAAAAAAGGTGTCTGTTCATTTCGCAATGTTTTGCTTTGAGCTTTGCTTTGCCGATGAAATAAAGCGAGGGCTAGTTGAAGTCTCCGTTGGATAGGGTACGCATTCATCTCCTTATTCTTTATTTTTATTTTTTATTCGAACTCAGTTTTCTTACTCCTGTGGTTCACGTGCTGATATCCTAATTGTGGTTACCAAATATTCCCGTGAACTTCTTTTTTTGGAAGGCGGAAGTGTTGAGTGCCACATCAAATCCGAAAATAGACCGTCGGCATCCCTCGGTGTCTGCGTTAATACGAGTCATGCAAACAATCGTCTCGTGATGACGTCTTCATACAACGCCATAATAAAGTCAATAGTTACTAAAATATATGACGTCATCATAAAGTAACATAACGTCACGTCAGGGGGCGAAGTCATCGGATAGCATGGTCAATTGGTCAAAGGTGTGCCTATCACAGAGGCAGTTCAACACCGGATGACATGCAGGCAGCAAGCGATGTCTCCGGTCCTGGAGGCAGTTCAAAATAACGTTATATGCACAAAACTTTTTTGGACTGGGTCAGGATAGAATCAATACATCACATAAGAAAAAAAGTGAAAGACGGCTCTCACCCTTGGGTTGCGTTAGGCCTATAGTTTCCTATAAGTACACTATAGGAAACTGTCGCTGGTTGTAACGGACAGCGCTTTAGCCAACATAGGAATGATGGGTAGTACATGGATTTTCTTCGTACTTTCGGTGCCGTGTGTGTTTGCGTGGCTTGTAGCTACTTTGCCATGAGACGACAACCAGCAAAGGCTTAGCAGTTGCGCTTGGCCACTTCAACCGTCTAGGCTCACCAGTCGAAATGACGTCACCAAGTTCAAGCCGGTTCGTTATATTATTCGAAGCAAAACCAAAACACAACAATAAACAAAGTCACAAGTACGTTCAAAGCCCGCAAACACGAAGACTAGGCAAATCTATGTATTACCCTGCATTACCATGGTCACTGAACGATCGCAGCGCCAGAGTCTCTTCTAGTTATTTCCGGATACTATATGGTATTAGGCGAATGCGTAAAGGGGCCCTTACAAAATTGTTGTTGCTGCTGTTAAAGGAAGCGACTTACGTGTTTTGTTTTGCAACCGAGAGAATGTACATCTAAAGTATGGCCATTATCACAAATGACGCGCACTACAGATTGGTACGATCGACAAGACGTAAACGTGTCGAATAGATAAGCCTCGGGGCTCACTTTCTGAGCTAGTTATATTCCTGCAGTTAAATGTTGTCGACATAAACCCCAGATTCATTCTCCGTGCATATTCAGCGATCGTGGTGTCCGTTTCTACCTTTGTCACGCGTTGCTCATCCAGCGTCAATGTGAATCAACGCGTCCATTTGTCAGTGCTGTTAGTTTCTTTTTTTTCATGTTTGAGCTGATGATATGATTTTGTGCTGTTCATCACTAGAATGAATGTAGTATTAGAAAATGCTGATGCAGTGAAATGTTATGAGTTGGTCAGCAGGGTCGCGTTAAACTGCTCAAAATTAGCTGTTGTATGTATACCATGTATGTGAGAACAGTTGCAGTTAAAAAGTAACTGGCTCAATGGGATAAAAGAAAACTTTATTGCAAAGAAATTCTTTCGGTGAAGGGGGTTTAAGCTTTGCCAGATGACGTGATGATACGAGTATTTGAGATCGGCTTCCAGTGACAGTTTGAACCGGAGATGGGGGTTTCCACGTACACCTTTTTCATCGCCTTAGGACGAAGAAAAAAAAACACCATTGTCTATGATTACCACCAAATTGATCGAACTTACGTCCCTGTAGCAGTCTGCAGTTGCGAGAGTGAACTGGTAGAAATTTTGCACCGCGCTTCGCGTTCGTCATATACTCCGAGGGCTGCATCCACTGTGCACGTCTTTCGGAGGCTTCAGCTGACGCGACAGCGATGACCTCGGACGACTTTGCTTCCATTGCAAAGAGGGTAGAGGCACATATACTCTACTCATATACACTATTTCCATTCCAAGAAAAGCGACGTGTTGTAATTTATGTGATGATACCGGAGATAGGTGGGTGACATTGAGGTATCATGAAACTTATATAGTTTAGCGCTTTCTAGTGCAATGTCTTCCATGTAGCCCACAGCTTTTTTTCCACATTGTGACAAGTATATACGCAGCAATTCTTAGTAGACGTTCAATGGTGACAGCTGTCATTTACGCTCGGTTAATAATTGTAAATGAAGGTGACGAACTTCCTAACGTATGCAAATTCTCGTTTGAATAAGAACAGAGTATGCATACGGACACCAACGGTGCAAGTCCCATCTAAAAACGTCATTATTAGCAAAGTTGGCTCATGTCTGAGGTGTATACACGCAAATAAACGTACGCAATAAGAAAGAATAGGTGACGTCTATCAATTTTTGTTAGTTTTTTTTCTTGCAAACCTAATACTGCACCCCATAAACTGTACAAGTTGGCTGTGTATACAGTGTGTGCACGTGGGCTCTTTTAAAATCCAGCATTTTGCGAAGCGAGGACAACACGTCTCATATACAGGGAAGAAAAGTACATTCACTGGAGTCACTTGCCAAGCTCCATAACTCTTGCTTTTCCCGAAAAGCCTTCATCTTGAATCCTGAACACTCGTTCCGTCAACGGGCACTATATGACGTTGGGCAATTGTGAAGTGATTGGGCTTGGCTGCTTAATGCACGCGTACAAAAGAAGTTCATGGAAGGAGGGGGGGGGGGGGCTGGTCCTTTTCGCCATTCAGTTCTTTGGCGGCGATATACGGGGTCAATTTAGCAACCTGGCTCATATGAAGTTTGCGACGTATACAAAGGGTGACCCTACTGATCTCCAGACTGTGGCATACGTAATAAAGACTTATTCATTCGCCAAGGTACATCGCACAGTCACGGCACTTAGGGGCACTACTACATTGCAGAGACCATAACCATGCTTTCTGCTAGAACTCTATGTGCATTGTGAATGAACTCTTCCTCAAATGGTTTCTCGTTCTCACTCTCTTCTATATGCACATATACATTATTTTTATTTCAAAGAAGCGGCGCGAGTTGTTGTACTTTATGTGATCGTATCTGAGATGGGTGGGGGCTGCACAAACTAACCTTGAGCGTGGGCGTCACGAAACTTAGTTTGGCGTTTTCTTGTCCATTATAGGCGTAACCAGGCTCATATTGCTCTTCACAAGGAAGGAGATCTACTCTATTTACGATACAAAAAAAAGCACGTGTAAAGGTCAAGGGCGCCTTGAATAATTCAGACATGAGTTCATAAGCAAAAACATTAAGTGTACTTATACCATCAGCGAAAAAAAAACAGCCTCTCCTTTTCAAGTTTTGCTACATCGCAGCGCGTTTCTTTCAATTATGTTCTCTTACTGGCTGTAAGAAAATTTAATAAAACATGAAGTTGCTACGGTTAGTTAGTGGATTTACTTGGAACGTTACAGCTGAAAATTGTCGCTGTCTATGAGGTGATCCATAATCCAGTTCGAGATGACCAGCGTACTGCTATTGTTCGTGTCTGTTCCGAGATACAAAGTGTGTGCTTCGTTCTTCTCCTCTTTGCACCATTGCACTATGCTTCGTCGCCTATCTTCCTTTCGCCAGCCACAGTGGAATGTTTAGTCTAAAACAGCCTCGTACTTTTCTGTTAAAGGAGAGACCGGCGTCATAAGACAATTGCCCTTTCTATATAGATTCTTGAGTTAGCCTCATCCGCCTGCGTAAAAGAACGCAGTGCTGTTTGCACGTGCGAACCCCGCCTTCAACTGGTTGTCGGAATCTATGCACCGACAAGACGATACACCAGGTTCTAATGCATCATAACATGTCTTCCGTGTTTATTTCGAGCATGAGCCTGCATCCCTCCGAGGTGACGCCCATATCACGACTTCCCTTTCATTTTCCTACCTCCAGAAAAGAAGTCAGCGAATGCGAGGACAGTAATGGTAAGGAAAAACACTGAAGCCTGCAAGCGTCGTCGACTATACAATATTCACTCTGGAGAAGGTTTTTTTTTTTACATTTTCCTTTTTGCATTACTCGAAATCCTCATATTTCTTCGGCCTTGCGCACGTATACACGTACCGTAGTGTTGGCGCTTTGGTGCCGACCAGACGACGTCGGTGCGGATTGCTAGGCGACCACGATGATCAAGAGAAAAAAAAGAGTCAAGATGAAGAGTAGGCCCACTCAAGAACAGCATCGTCAAAAGTGTGCACTGCCATGGAAGCGCGCATTTGTAAGAGAGCACGGGCCGCGTAGGCGCGCGGGCAGCCCGAGTGGTGCGGCACATCCAAGTCCGGCGCCTCCGAGGTGTAATAATGCCAAGAGGCGGCTACGAAACAACGAAAGCAAAGGGAAAAAGAGGAAAAGAGCGGGAACTCGTATAGGGAAGAGGTATGGCGAATGTAATGCGATGTGTGTACTCTCGGTGCCGGTGAGTGGCCCAACGCTGGCACGCGAGCGTTGGTCGGAGTGCCTCCACCCGCGGGACGGCCGGAATGGTTCCTTCCTGGCGTCGCGTTGTCGCCGACGGGGACATCGTCACCGCTCCCTAGTTTTCTCTCCTCCTTTCCTGTTGGACTCCCCCTTTTTGCTCTCCCTAGACGTCGGCTTCTGTGCATGGCTTCTTGGGGTCTTTTCGGTAGTGGTATGCCTCCGAGCGCAAGCAGTGGTGCCTCTGTCAGGTTGCGACGATCGAGACGCCTCTCCTCTGTAGCGTTACGAAATTGTCGCCTTCCGTTAACCGGTTGACGACACGCGTTTGGTTATTTAAGTACGGAGCAAATAACGAATAAATCACGAACAGTAAAGAAAACGAGGAAAAGAAAATAGAACAGGACGTGGGTCAATGCCGGCTGCCACTTTTCACAAATAATATAAATATTGAGAATCCCATTTACGAAAAAAAAAGAGAAAAAGAAAGTGCTGCATCGAACCTCTCCTAAAGGCAGCCAGGACTTTATAGGTCAGTGAAGCAATAAACAAAATTCCACAACACTCGTTTCAGCGACATATCGACATGAAAGACGACACAAAATATCATTGGGTCACGTAACACTAGCTTGTGCGTGGGACTGGCCGTTCTCGACTAAGTGCAAAAAAAAAAAACCATAGGCGTGTGCACGAAGTGGGCAGGGTGAAGTGCCTTCCCCTTTCCTAGTCACCAAGGAGGAAGGCGCGAAGTTTTTCTCATACATCGACTCAATAGGGAGGGGGGGGGGCGACGAACCTTCGCCATCCCAACACCCCACCCCCCTTTTCAAAGAGGAATGTGATAGTGCGATACGAGGTATGCTCAAATATATACTGTCCAAATTCGTGTCGGCATGCGGAGTATTGTTCGTCGATTTAGGCTTCGACAACTTATTCACTCTTGTTCATTGCATGTTTTGCAGATTATGGGTAGAAGACGGGAGCCCCACACTGCTTTTAAGCAGTAGGTTATCAGTAAAAAATTTTCGGTCCAGCTTTCAGTGGCTGTATTACATGAGCACTTTACGACAGTCAACCCCACGTTCGAGAATAATTGTGCTCTTATACATATTCGAATATTACCCTTCTCGGAAGTTGTAGTACGAAAAGGCAGTTTTCGTTTCTTTTTTTTATCTCTCCCTGTAGTGCGCGTGCGTGCGCACCTTAGCTGCTGGCGGGGTCATCAAAGGAAAGCACTTAGCCGTTCCCCTATCACCTACAGCTCACTGTCCACAGCCGGTGCCGTGTGTGCACAGAAAACAGTTAGAACCAAGAAAGAGGATAGATAGCGAGAGAGATTCACCCGCGGCGCAGACGGGGCTGGCCCCCTGCGCCCTGAAAATAGCTGCGGCAGGCAGAAAGCACGCGCCAATTACGACCAGGGTCGTCCCGTCACCCAGGTTGCCAGCCTTCCCTACATGCGCGCACGCGTGTGTGTACGAGACGCACAAGAACGCCGGCTGCGGCACCCGTGGACCCCAGCTGCGTGAAGATCAGTCCCATCGATGCCTCCTTTTTACAGCGGCCGCGCGATCTGCTGTGCCGCCCTTGCCGGTCGCGCGGAAAGCCAAACAAACGCGCCAAACCGCGCCGTGACGTCTTCTCCAAAAAAGAACGGTGCACCGCCCCAGAGCACGCAAAATCCCGCTGCAGGGAAAAGGCCGGTTTTCCGCAAGGAATCCACGGGCTCCCCACAACGCGGCAAGATATAAACGAACCCCAACATTTCTAACACACCGTAAGCGTGTGCCGAGTAACTCGTGCATTTACAGCGCTACAGCACACACGGGGACACGTGGGTTTTTTTTGGGGCAAGTTTTTTTTGCCGACGCAGACACACTTCGCAGCAGCCCTTTGGCGAGAACCGTGGTTAAGACTCGGCATGTGTGTCGGTAGCGAAACCGCGGGGTTTCGTTGTTCTGTAGCCCTCAGAATGTATGTACGTAATATTCAGGCAGAGCAGGCCTCAGTTTCTATGTTGGAGGGGCGAAACCGAAAAGAAAGATGAGGTGATCGTTTGTTCTGTGGCGAAAAAAAAAAACAAAAAAAACAAGGCTCTGGGCACACGCGCAGGCAAAACAAGCCGAAGAGACTTCAGTCCAGGTGGATGCAGAGAAAGAAAAGTAATAGAAGAAGATGTAAGGTTTTCCTGGTACAAAAGGGACGAACCCCGAGTTATCCTGGGGCGGCCCGAAGTCTTGCTTCCACACTGCCGTCAAGCGAAGCGAGTCCAGGGGCACCGCACCATCACTTCTAACGGTGCCCCTTTTCGCTGCGCCGACTGATGCAGCCAAGCGCCCCTTTTCTCTGTGTTCTCGCCGAGTCTTGCAGTGCCTTGCGCGTGCCGTGCCCAGTGGCTTGAACCTTTCTTCGCGGTTCTCGGATAATATTAACCTTTCTTTTTCCTTCGAAATCTCGCCCCATTTTCATTCTTCGCCTCGTATATGCCTGTCCCGCTGAATATAGCAGCCGACGAACCTGGCTGCGAGCAGGCCACCCGTTTTTTGGTCGAGTTTCTTCCAAAATAGAGCGCTCGCCCAGGAGGCTCGCGCGTTCCGCCGATGCAGCAACGCGTGCAAGGGGTTCGTGCGCTGCCGTGGAAGCGGAGCGCTAGTAGGCGGAGGTAAAACGGGCATCGAATATAACCGTGGCCCGCGATTTTCGACTCCGTTTAGGATGTTCCCGTGGCGTCAAGGACAAAGAAATAACGGCTCTCCCGTGTACCGTGAAGGGCTTACCGCTAGCGGCACCATGCCGCTTCGTGGGCGATGACATTGCTTCATGCCGAGACCTCAGCCGCGGCTAAAATGCCACCAACCGGGGATAGAAGTGCGGCCCGAGAGAAATCTTCAGACTCACACATGCGTACGCAATCTGAGGTTTTCAAATTATGTTTCCAGTTCAGTCATCCCAATCACTTCGTTGTGAAGCAAGGTCCGTAGGGAGTTGGAGACTTGTTTCGCAAACTGCCTCTGAATTTGCACGAGACTTGTTTCTAAAATGTTTGGTTGATCTTGGTTGCGAATGGCGACGCTACGAGTATAGTGTTTCTAGACTTGTTAAACATTGAGTCGGTCTTGGCTACACCTATTTATTTTCACAAATTTTTCCTGCTGCCTTAAATAAGCCATGCGACAGTATATATCTGTGCCATCCTCTATCCCCTAACTTTGATGCATTTTCAGTGCTTAGGCGAAATGGGACAAAAAACACACTGAACAAAAATGCAAAAACATTTAGACAGAGAAAAACAAACAGTTTAGGATCGGAGCTCTCTATGGTAACAAAACGAAAAAAAAAGACATACATATGCTTAATAGTTTCAAAAATGGAGTAAAGTGTTGGATTGGGCTTGTTGGTGATTGTTAAACTACTCAGCGCGAAAATTTCAGACAACGAACACATAAGACGAGGACAAGCGCAGTCTTCGTCTCTTGTGTTCGTTGCCTGAAACTTTCACTCTCAGAAGTTTTAAAATAAAAAAATGGAGCTTTTTAAGGTTTCCGTTGCACCCGGTGGTGCGAACAGGAATCATCATCATCATCACTAAAAATCAAATAGCATCGTGTGGTAACCGGTCACGACACTCACGTCACCAAAAATTATGTAACATCGCGTAACGCCTGGCCCGTGAATGAAACCCACGTAATATTTAGTCGCGTGACTGAAGTCACGCAATATTACGTAATACCCAATCACGTGACAAGTTTCCTCCAAAAAGACCTCGTAACAGTAAGTCACGTGACCAAAACCCATACATCATGTAACACGTAGGCAAGTGACATATCTATTCAAGTCTTTAGTACTACTAGCAAATACTTTGCATTTCTAGCACAACTTAGCTTTGTCGATCCCTATAGCTCCACTGATGAGTATACTAGCTGCACACAGTTCTTTCTGCTGTGTTGCACGCTTTTTTTTCTTCTTCTATTTTTTCTGAGCTCTGGAAGTACATCTAAGTTCAGTACCAGCCCACCAACTTGCTTTAAGTACAGTTCTTCTTAGTTCATTGATATATTGGCGTTGTATGGGTGCGGATCTTGTGGGAAGCAACGCATTATGACATGAGCTTTATTTTGTTTTAGCTATGGCTTTGTAGCTTGCTCCATTCCATTCGCTTTACTTATTTTTTGTTGCTGTGACAGCTGAGCTTCAACTTATGACTCCACTTACTTGTACGCGCTAATCAGAAACAAAAAAAAAAGCATCTCACTAGTGTATCATGTCTTCATTTTGCTAGCGATGAAACTGTTTTGCGTCTATACCAAAACTCTATGGCCTACATTTAAGCAAAAAAAAGCAAACAAAAAACAACTACAAGCACGTGTCAAAGTTGCAGGACCGGAAACAGTGGTGCTAGTTTTCGTTGGCCTCTGTCGCGATAATTAGCGGCGAGATGCTCAAACGAGTGCGCCTGACAGTCCCTCCGACACCTCTCCGTAAATATGCGAATATCGAGTGTTGAGAGCTAGAAGCACGTTCAGCGGTAAGCGTGCACCGCTCGAGTGAACGAGAGAGGAGGATGAAATTTTCTGTTTTACGGCAATAAGGCGGTATAGGCCCGTATCGTTGGCAACCAGCAAAAGCGTCGTCAGGAGCGGGAGAGGAGCAACGAGGGATAAGGTGGCAGAACTGGATGGAGTACACGAGTTTTTGTTGCACCGCTAGTGATCGCGCGGTCGTTAGCGCCCGAGACGACCAGGAAGATCCCATCATCCCTCGTCCTCTTTCGTCCGGGGGCTCATTTGCGTCGCGTACCGAGCCAAGACAATGCCGGAGTCGGAGGTACAGCGCGGGAGGGCAATGAGAACCTCTTGGGCTCCGCCGCTTTCTGCTGGGGTGATTAGACGCCCCGCGATATGTTATGCGGTAAACAAGAGCATCGTGCACAAACCGGTGCGTCTAGTTTTTGCCACCGTCGAGCGACGCTGTATCTACGGGCGTTCAGTATCGCAGGAAGTTGCAGTCACCTCGCGACGCCCTCATCGCTCTGGCCGTGCAGTACAAAAGACAGCAACGGCCTTTGAGCGTAGCTGGGTTTATACTATTTAATGCCTGCGTGTTTTGGGTGCTGTTTTCTTTCGTACTGTCTATATAAAGGCGTCACTCCACGCACCGGCTTCATCGCTGAGATGGCGGTGTTGAGTGAGTTGTCGCGGAGAGAGGACTAGCCTTCTCCGACTTCTGCTTCGACGGTGCGCGTTGTTCTCTACGCGGCAGAGGAACGTTAATTTATTCTTACTTCCGAATTTGTTGGCGTTTGGCCCGCTTTTCGCGCTCGTATACGGTGCGAGGAGAACGGATGCTAAGGGGGCAACCACGAAAGGAAAATAAATGGGCACCCAAAGGAAGCACAGGCAATGCCGCGCGCGAAGTTGTCCGAGATAAGCGAGGCGACGTGGATTTACATCCGGAAAACATTTAGCGCCCCTTCTCCAGTTGTGGAATGGTTCCCCCGTGTATACACTGGTGCTATGCGAAGGCGGAGCGTGCAACTTGTTTACCGAGGATGCCCTGGCGGAGGTCTCCGACGAGCACTCCCGCGTGCCTTACTTCCATCTTTTTCTCACCCTTTGCAACCACTTAGGCTTCGCTGTTCGCCGTTGCTTGTTTCGCCCGATGCACGTTAATGAGCGGACCGTCATCTCTCACGAGTCAAAAGCGGAACGCGTGGCTCCGGTTGATGCCGTTCGTTCTCAACTCGAAACGAAGTCGACGTTCAGCGCTGTTTGGAAACTATGGTGTTGCCCGTAGCGATAAACTGTTTGCTATTCGAGCGGTGTTAAATCATTTCACGCAGTGCGCGCGTCAGAGTTTATGGGTGTTGCTTTGACTGCAGTGAAGTGCTTTTCGTCTATCGTTGGTGGAATTATGAGCAGATGCAGTGATATCTCCTCCGTCTCCTCGTCCTTTAACGAAAAAGACCACCAGATAAACACTCGCTATATCCCGTATGGATTCGTAAAAAAAAAACAGCTCGAAAGTGATAGCCGTCTTCTGAATTTTCTTTTCAGTTGATTGTGTTGATCCCCCCCCCCCCCCGCTTCACCCCAAAAAATTCGTGCACCTAACGGGGTTTAGCCTGGCCTCCGTGATAGGAGGCGTTGCAATTAAATCTCCTCCGCTTAGCCAGGCTTTGCACTGTCTCCGTGATCGGTCCATGTTTCGACACGCGACGGTATCGTGTGATGACATCACCACGCGACGTTATCACAGCGTCACAAATTTCAAAAATCTGTGACGTTATGATTACGTCATTACGCGGTGATTTCTCTCATCACTCGTGTTGAGCATTAGTTGCAAACGTAAGATGATAGAAAGAGTGCTCGGAGACGAGATAACCGAGTACGGGTAAATGCAAAAATTTTGTTTGGTGAAGCTAACTTCTCCGCACTAAAAGTCATTGTGTGAAAAAGCCCGCTTTAGGGATTTTTTTTTGTGTGTGTGTGTGTGTGTGTGTGTGTGTGCTTGGATGACAGTCAGTGCAATAAATATACTTGCGAATAGGCATGATAGTATGTGATTGTCGTGCAGTGCTTGCGTATGCTTTAAAAAATGTAAAGGTTCATGTTAATTTTTACTTTTCCAAAAATACGCACCGCTATAATGAGGTAAAATAATGATATCAACTACCGAAAACGTGTTACCATTGATATAGTACCGTTTTACCATGATACATAACATGCGCCTGCCGGAGGAACTTCGTGAGGCTCGGTCAAATCTGGTTGCTTTAAAGAAGTCCACACAAGTTCATGATCGCTTGCACGAATGAAAGGGCAAAATTACGTGTTTGGGATTTGTAGTCTCTGTCAAAATTGCGAGGCTGTTAATTGTAAGACGACAACAAATACCAGTAACAGTGAGGACCCCTTCATCTGAAAAATTTTTTCTGAAAATATTTCACTCTTGAGTGCACGTTTCACAAGTGGAGTTTACACACACAAGTTAGGAGTTACGTTTCACAAGTTAGGAGTTTCACAGGTGCGCATCTGGTTGCCCAGTACGTCTTCGCGCTGCGTACTTTGTAGACGTGCTTCAGCGAGCTGTTGCGGATCCCAGTGCTGATCACCCGTTGTTGCAGACCGCGGTGTGCCTGACGCTTCCCCGCTGACGTGGGTTGCCGGAACGTCAATGTTACGTCGGACCCGGTCTCTTGTGGTAGCGTGGTGTAACTTCGGGTGGAAAAAACGAACGCTGACAGGATGTGGATACGAAAAACAAACATGTTTATGGCAATATTTACACCTATTTACAGCATAGAGATGTTAGGAGTTTCACTAACCATGAGCGTGGTGGTTGAACCGTTACATGGTTCAGAGCCATGTCCAGCATTTTGCAGCGTCGTTTTAAACCCTGTCGGGCTCGTCCTCCTTGGTTGGGGCATCAGTCAGACACACAAGATACCGCCCACAGGGCATCAGTCAGTAACACACGATCCGCCGAATAGTTATTGCATCTCCCAACGCAATGCTCCTCCGGTCCGAGTTTCACTGAGGAAAGGAGAAATGGGATTATCTCTCAGATCAATTTGGCGGTTGGGTTGCATCTTCCGCCTTTCCCTGGAAGGGCAGCCAAGGAGTAGATACTTGAACTGCGGAGACACGACCTCTGTGGTCGGTCTGCTTCGCCGGCCTGGGGGAATTGCTTATAGGGACATTGGCCCAAGGACCGTCTTCTAATTCGTCTGTCGCTCCCCGCCACTGGACGCTGGTTCCGAGAGAACTGGGGTTCTGGGCGTGGGAGCGCTGCCCGGCTACGTTTCTCAGTGACAGCATGGCGCCTACTGACGAGGGTCATAACAGGGCTTGCATCGACAAGCCCGACTATTAAATTTACAAAAAAACAAGAAAGAAACAAATGCATTGATTCACCGGTACAAAAGTATGGTTTGGGCAGTCCTGAATGCCGATTGGCAGCACAATAGCGTAACAAATTCGAATCACTCCAATCGTCACAGTATTCTTGCACACTCACTATAGCGCCCCTCGAAGCACAGCAGCTCTACAGTACGAATATGGAAACCTCATTGAACTTCAACAAGTTTCACAAGCGAGAGTACACTCCACATTTGTGGGAATACGAAACCTCCTAAATGCGCCGACCCCCCTCCCACACACACACACTTCCACGAATATGGATGAACTAAGCTGAACGAGAAAGGAAGCGGCATGCCCCTGACGACGAATTTAGACAGTTAGTGCGCCTCCACTCTGCGCAGGCTTCCTTCCTAATTTTATTCCGCGTGTCCATAGAGAATAGGAAGGTCCCCGTTCTCGCTGTTGCTCAAGAGGAGAACAGCAAGGAATAAGAAAAAAGAGAACTAGAAAGAAAGGAAACGGAAGCCCAAGGTGCCGCTTCTTTCTTTCATCTGCGCAAGGTGTACATGGAGCCGCACGGCTGCTGATGGAACAATGCGAAATATGCAAATTACGTCGTCGACAGTCGGGGTAAAAAAAACAATATATATACATATTCGCATATGCGCGTGCGAACCAGATAATCGCCAGCATTGAAGCAGCCCGTCCAAGGAACGAGCTGTTCTTTCACTCTCGAGGTTTTGTTCTTCGGGTTTTTTTTTTCTTCTTCACTTACGAAGTCGGCCCTCTCGGTATTCCATACTGGCGAGCTTCTTTCTATATACGCAAGGTGAGCCGGCGTAGTACGCGAGGAGGGCAATCGCGACGGCTAATGCTTCCCTGAGAAGAGTTCACCTCATCTCCTCTTCGTCCCGCTTATGCATACCTTTCAGATTTTAGCGGCCTCCCGACCCGTCATTCCGCGGTTTCACGTCCCTCCGACGACGGTGGCCGGTGGTTCCTCGCTTTGTGAGTGTATGCGCCACGTACATGGGTCGCTTATCGGCTTCTCGGATTACTAAGGAACTGCGTGAAGCGCACGTACGCCCAAGTGTGAGGTGTGCGTCGTGCGTGCTTGTGTGTGCTGAGTGTTCGGAGCGTCTTAACGAGCTTCGCGGTTTTGCCTGACCCGGGGTTTTTCAAAAGGAGATGCTTCTCGAAATTCAGCACCCCGACGCTCTGTATTAACTGTTTTCTTTTTTGCGCTTTTCTTTATTTTCTCTTTATTGATTTGCACTTTACTGTTCAGTAGCTTTTTGTTATTATTTCCTTTCAGAAAAATCTCAACCTGTGATTTGATAGCAGCCTCGGAGACCTGTTTTTCGCATCTCTTGCTGAAACCGAGTCTTTGATTGGTCATTACCTTTTCGTGTAGTTGATACTTATCAATTTCTTTCTTTCTTGTTATGCATAAGTAATTGTCTGTGACGCGTTTTTAGTGAACTGTTCAGCTGAACTTAGATATGATGATAGATAAAACGTGGCCTCTGAGAACATTAATAAGTATTAAAAAAAGTCTCAGCTCGAATGGTGAGAGGGCTGAAAAAAAAAACTGGAAAAGAAACAAGCCAAAAATTCGCTATGAATTTAGTTCGCATTAATTAACCAGAACTATCGAAAAAGAACATCGTTAGATTCAACTTGTGCACTTTCGAAAAATAAAGTGACACTTTAGCTGGTGTGCACATTTTTTTATGTCGTTAGCAGCCGCCTATTTGTCGCACCTATTTTCGCAGTTCTTTTGGTTAAGTAATCACCCAATTAAAAACATCCACTTGCACAGCGATTCAAAAATTGTTCAATGCTCAGAGGGATTTGTCAAGTTAACAGAATATGTACATGCGATAACTACCTACCGTCAATCTTCGTTACGAGAACGTGCTATCCCCTGTATATAAAACATTCTAAGTTTCTGATGTAAGCTGCAAGCAATTGAAAATACACAAAAAGAAACTAGTAGGAGCACAGTAATCGTTGCGTTAGGTCTTTGTCCTCTTCAGTTGTATATAATCGCCCCGCCGTGGTGGTCTAGTGGCTAAGGTACTCGGCTGCTGACCCGCAGGTCGCGGGATCGGATCCCGACTGTGGCGGTGCATTTCCGATGGAGGCGGAAATGTTGTAGGCGCGTGTGCTCAGATTTGGGTGCACGTAAAGAACACCAGGTGGTCGAAATTTCTGGAGCCCTACACTACGGCGTCTCTCATAATCATATGGTGGTTTGGGACGTTAAACTCTACATTATCAATCAGCTGTATATAATCATCATCACTGTGAGCATCTTCATTCAAAGAACCGGTCAGGTGGCTTTGCTGCAAGACAGAAGCGATATTTAAAAATGAAGAAATAGAGTAAAATAGTACAGGAAGATGAAATGACATCAAGTCGAAAGACTCATCGCTTCCTCTTACATTTCGAATGACTTTAGTTATGCCATGTTAGCGTGGTTGTTACATGGTACTCTGAACGTGTTAGAAAGTGATGAATTCAACAACTTCGAAGCTCTACACAAACACCTCCTTGTTCTCTCACAACAAAGACAAGGTGGTGTGGAAGTCTTGTTCCTCTTTCTTTATTTATTTTTTTAAATCTTTATTTATCGTAACACCCACAGCACGGAAGGGTGTTACAGTGGGGGGTGGATGCAATATTTAAATACAGAATAAAGATTCCAACACCAATACTTATAATGCATCAGCCCACTTGTTTTAGCAGTAGGTTTAGTTGCCATTTCGCATTATGTAAGTTACATGCATTTTTTTCAGCCTGTGGTACGCTCTGAAACAACCCCCCCGAATGTACTATAAAGCAATGCCGTTACTCAATCGTGTAGCAGGTGCTGGCGGGACACATTTCAATTTTGCTACGGCTTCAGTTTTTTACAATCTCGACGATTGCTACTGTGCGCACAATGCCTCTAGCGACGACATTGTCAGCTATGACTGCAATAATTAGCCGTTAATTATCAAGATTTAACGTCCCAAAACCACGATACTATTGTGGGGGCGCCGTAAAGAAGGACTGTCGGAAATTACGATCCCGGAGGTTCTTCGACGTTCACCGAAAACTTCGCACACGGGCATGAAGCATTTTCGTCTCGATCGAAAATGTCGCCTCCGCAGCTGGGATACCATTCCGCCACCTCCAGGTCCACAGTAGATCACAGTGGCGGGTCAGCTGTGACTCTCATGCGCATGGATAATGACAATGCCAGCTATGATCGCACATCATGTTCTATATCTGGAGTTCAGACTTCTTAGTCAAGCACATGAAGCAAAAAAAAAATTGATGTGCCGTCGCGAGTCAACTTCACTCACATCACGAAGAACGCGCATACAACCTCGATAAAGCTGGTACATGGTCATTTTGAAAGAGAGAAAGAGCTGAAGCTCCGCATTAAGCATTTACGTGGGAACGGCGGAATAGCACGGCTTGTAGCGGCCTGGAATAGAGTCATCTATAAATGACAACACACCAAACAAAGACACAAACGACTCGGTGTAGTAGGAGGCTGGTGGCGCAGGTGTCGCTCCTAACAGAGAAGCATTGCTCGGCCGGTGTGGAGCGGTATACGGTGGCCAACGAGCCGGCCAGCCGAGCCGAGTCGGCAGCGAGTGCGGTTCTTCTTGCGTCGGCGGCGGTGCTCTTTATCGCTCCCTTGTGCGTTGCTCGTCGGGAACGGTTTTTGCGTAGCAGAGGGAAGAGTCGAGGAAAAACCTGGCGCTTCCGAGAAGAGGGTGCTGGTGTGTGCACGAGGAGGACCCTCGAATTTATAGGCACCACGATGCAAATAGAATAGGGCCCGCTTTCAATTACACGGCGCGCTGGAGGGAGGACGACCTCCTTTCTCGGCTAGCTAGCTCAGCGCGTTTCTTTCGTTTCTACGCGCGTGCCTAAGGGAGGTTCCGGATACCTTTGCCTAAGCGCGGCTGGTTATAGGATCTCTCTCTCTCTCTCCTCGCTCGCCTGGCGATTAAAGGAGACAGCCGGAATGACCTGCCTTGGGCGTCCATTTCCTTTCTTGCACGTTCCCGCTTTCTCGTCCTTTTTACTTCTAGTTTCACGTTTGTTCTGGATAGCGTGCGTGACTGCTTTATTGTTTTGTGGCGCGCAGTCGGACGCTGTGGCCCATTTCGCACCTGTAGCGTTTCCGGTGTTTACGTTATTTTTCAACATTTGTCCGCGCTTTATTTTTTATTTTTTGAGGCCTTAATCTGCGATTTGCTCCGAAACGCGCAGTTACTGCTGGGATGAGTGGCGGCGTAATGAAGTGCGTGAACTTGCTATAGCAAATGTATTAGTAGAGCCGGATAAAATGCGTCGTTGTATAGGTGGCAGTGACTCATCGTTCTGATGCCACTTAGACTCGCATATACTGGAACACACACAGTCACTTATATACAGTGTGGCAAAAACTTATGTAATCATCGGCGAGCATGTCATTTGATTCTCAGCACCGACGTGCCCAGTTAATAACACAATCATCACGCAATTCACATGACCCAAGTTGGAACCTTCAGGTTCCGGTGTAGGGGATGCATACTTTTCTCAGAGTTGCAGCGTTTCGATCGCGTGACTTCACATTTACATCTAGACGCGTGCAATGCTACGTGGTCACTACACAAGAACTATATAATCGCACAGAGCGATTACAGAACTTGCCTGCACGGTAATGAAAAATGAGCACAATCTGAGCCCGCGTTTGAGGGCATGCTGAATGTTAACCTCAGTGCTCATGCATGATTTACATTATTTACTTTTATTGATCGCTCCCCGGTGAACCCATTTTCAGTTCAGGGTAGCAAACCAGCGGCGACATGGTTTACCCCCTCCCCTGCTTTTCATTTACACCACCTCTTTCTCGCTCACTACATGTAAACATCGAGCAAAATGCAAAGATACTGAGGAGTGTTATCATTGTTATCTCAATGTATTTAGAGCATGTGCAAGGTAAACGGCGAGCAGAAATAGTAGAAGGCAGCAATCTATACATGAACCACCTCTGGTGACTGCTTGTATTCATAGATATACCCACGCGCAGCGCACACGCAGTATAATAAAAGGCGAGAGGTGCTGGCGACCCAGCGCTTCGTGTAATGAGGTTCGAAGCAGCTAAGCAGCTGACGTACGTGACTTGAGCAGCCAGTCGAAAGCCAGCTCATTTACGCTGTCACTGTCAAGGAGCGCCGCAGTCCTTTCACGGCCATTACACTATACCGATAAAAGACTGGCAGCAACAGACGTGCGTTGTTAATTTAAGCTGCACCCGTATACGTGCGTCAAATTGGGGACACCTGAAGGTCCCTTGTGCCGCTTTTCATCGCCCGAAGACATCTGAGAATGACTCGCCTAACAACCTGAAAAAAAAAATGCTAAAGTAGGAAAAGTTGAGGAAGAAGATGCTCGGGAAAAAAAATTGCACTCCGTGTTTAGCGATCCAACATATGTTTTTTTATTCCAGAACATTTTTATTTTATTGAGTATCAGGCCAGCGAACGTGAATTCCTTCCATATGAAAACATGTAGCCGATTTAGTTTTTTTTATTCGCCAGGATAAACTAGGTGGCACATACGAGGGGTATTGGCCACACTTTCTGTTATACAGGGAGTGAGTGAAAACTGATAAATAAAATAATTCGAACACTATGCAACGCGAACAAGAAAGAAAATGAAGAAATGTAATGTAAATATTGAGTGTAGGCACTAAAACAATTTTAAAAAGCCATGGGTAAATATTTGCCAAAAAAAGGGAAAACAATGTTTCCAGTGGCTAGTACCAGCAGCAAAATCTTCCGCATGCATGAATGAATTTGTGTCCTCTTCGTCACTGCTTGGTATCTCAACACTCTTGGCTCGTCGCATGCTCTGGTCCCGTTTTGTTCACTTCTCTTTCATGCGTTTTTTTTTCTCGAAGCCAAATTCTTGAGCCGTCTTTTTTTTATTTTTCCATTTTGCTTTCCCGGCTATTCTTTGCATCTCTTTTTCTGGTTACACATTCGGACGCATACTTAGCGATTACACTTGCATACTTGGGTTGGATTGGTCAGGAAAGCAGTCATATACCCAGTGACAGGTTCCAAGTGCCTCAAGTTGCCTGCTTGTATACAAGAAATCGCAGAACCACAATGCAGACGAAGGAGACGAAGCAAGTGTCGCTTTAAAACGGCAATGTGAATTTATTTCAAGTTGGTGGTGCCTGGAAGATGCATGAGAGGTATTACAACCGATTCCGTATTTTAGAAATGCCTCTTACAGTATTGGGATTAAAGAATAAGTAAAATTATATGCGTATTTGGTCGCACGTTGACTGCCTTCCTGCTGGGTGGTTCGTAGTAACAATGGTTCATTCAAAGTTAAAAAAAACAGAGCTGGATCTTAATTTATTGAAGAAAGTTTCAAATATTTGTATAAGCAAACCTATAAGTAGGGTGCACGTACTACATCGATTGATTCTCCATGAATTTGGCGGTGACCAGTACTGGTACAAAATACCAATGAGAAATACAAAAGGAAAATTTCAAACAGCAGTGTCTTGCGGGCTAAATGCTTCGCATGCTACACAATGAATTCAATGCCATCATTCAATACTAATTGTCTGTTTTTTTGCTTGTCAAGTAAAAAAAGAAAACAAAAAGAACCTACAAACAAAAAAACAAATGATCAGGTCTTTTTTTTTCTGAAACTGTGCACAAAGCTATAGAAGCGTAAAAAAAAATACCGTTTTTAATGAATCGTGTTGCACCGTAGTAAAAGAAAAGCAAGAAGAGATTTGAACATATGCCACTCGGGTCGTATACGAGTGTCGAGAGAGCGTAAAAAAAAAAAAAGCACGGGGTGCCTAATTGCCAGTCTCAAATAAGGACAGATACGCACGAAAGCCACAACGCTCACGCGGGGATACATCATTGAAGTTTGGCAGAGTCTGAAGAACAAAGCTCAAGAGGCTGAGGCCTTCTTTTAAGGTTATGCGTTATTATTAACACGCTTTGTTGTTTTTTCCCTTTCATATGCCTGCAATTCCGTTCGGAACCTTGAAGGAAACGGCGACAATGGCGTAGCATAAATAACCAAGCGGGCCGCATGGCGCATTAAGACTTCCTTCTGACATTAACGAAACGCCCGAGTCGTGTAGGACCAGCAGCATGAGAGAGGCTTTAATGACCGGTATCTATAATTCGTGCCCTGCTGCCTAATTGGAAAGGGATCTCTCTCGCATTGTCTTCTTCTCCGCATCGCTTTAAGTATGACGGCCGAGCAGAATTTACAGGGGTCTTATAGCGAAATGAAAGAGCGATGTATCTCTTCACCGCTTCTTTTCTTCTTTTTTTCACCATGACTCGATGTGGTCTCGGGGTGGTTTAAATTCTATCGCCCCTGGAATTACATTTGTGATGGCGGCCCTTCACGCTTAATTAACCAAACCCATAATTAAGCTCAACTTCGTGTTCACCACGTTGGCCGAAGCCGTGGCTCCCACACAGAAGCTTCGTTTCTTTGATACGCGACGAAGTGGCGCCGCTTGTACTTCGAGGGTCCTATGTAAGCACTCGATGCTGGCACTTTGAATTAATCTTGTGCATCGGCTTCTCATTCACTACGGCTTCTTCCTGCATGTATTATGTCGCTCTGCCGTTTGGCAGTTGCTCGCATTTTTTTTTTGTAGCATCTGTTATCCTGACTGTTTGGCGCCGCGGTTTCAATGTCCGTGAGAATACGCTTTTGTACGACTCGACTTGAATATACGATTGCTAGCACAGTCCCGGAACGGAACTCAGTATCGAGCCTTATGTCCCATCTGAACGGGAAGGTGTATATGCGGCACCTCCATTTTAACCTGCCTTTACTGAGAGCGTTGTCCTCCCTCCGTTCTTTCTTTTTTTACTATCCTAACAGCACAATAAACAAAAAAATAATAATTGAGCAGTATTCAGGTATCGCTTAAACGCGTGGTTAGAAACAATCAGTGTGTGTAGAGTTCGGGGCAAGACCCTGTGTTTAGCATAACGCCGTTAAGCCTCATTACTTCTTGACTCCTGTATACGCTTCGCAGTAGTGCAATGGCGCGCTGTCCAAAGCGTCTAAATTGCCATAACGCGTCCTCAATGCAGGCAGGAAAAGTGTTCGCAGCGCTGCCTATGTAACGCTCTGGTCGCACCTATACAAAAATGCCGCAGGGCCCACATAGGCACAGCTGCTGCTACTGCCATTACCGTTAGATCTTGCGAGGGTGTCTCTTCGTCGGTGCGCTGACGCGCGGTAATCATCCCGTTGCGGCAGCAAGCCAGCGCGTCCCTGTCTCGCTTTTTACGCCTACCACGTGTTGGCCTCGACCCCTTTAATTAGCCCCGCAGAGCGGCCACACACCTGCGTTTAACGGGCCGGCCGCAAGCTCGTTTAGCGGCCGCGCGTGAGGGACTGGCAACAATTAACGGGAGACGCAGAGAACAAGGGAACGCGCGCGTTGATGAACTGCGGTGCCGAGCTGGCGTTGTAAAAGCCTTCCCTTCTGGTTTGCTTCCTGCTATGAGTCAACTGCTCCGTATAAGCCAAATGGGTGGGCTCCTCGGTGCTGACAACACTGCCCAGAGCTGAGACTCGCGTAGTCCTCCTTGTGTATAAACGACGATAATAGCCTAGGGAGCATCAACTGCACCTATATAGAAGGTGTCGGTGGATGGATGACGAGCGAATTATCACGTCTTTATGTAAGGTCAGCACGCCGCATAAACTTACTTCACTTGACGATACATCTTGCCGTACACCTTACGTAAATGATAGTCTGCGGTGAGTGTATAAACGAAGGTGCATGGCGGCTGCCACTGTTGAGTTTCGTACTTGCCGCAAAGCACTGTGGCTTGATGGCTTCCTTATGCATCTTATCTTCTGCAGAGACCGTTGTGGGAGGATCTGGGATGGTCGTAAAATGTTACGAACATTCTCTCTCTATGTCTGCTCCACTCGCCTATAGGCTGGTATGATGGGGAGTGTAAATGACAGCGTGGCCTAGCATAGTTATTTAGGAACGGCAAAGTTAACTTTTTTTAATGGCATTCACAATTTCGTCCGGGAGAAACTATTGTAACTTTATATCACTGACTTAATTACCCTGGTGTCAGAAGGCCATTATCTTAAACATGCCACAACACCATGTGCACTACATAGAGCATTGAAGCGCTGTGTAGCTGACGATGTTATCGCACCTCGATTGCCTGAATTTATTTTGCTGGCGTGAAGAAATCTATTCTGTCATTGAGGACAATAGACGCAATAAAATAGAGGCAATAGTGAAATAGAGGCAATAGTGAATAGTGAAATAGAGGCAATAGAGGCAATAGTGAATAGAGGCAAATAGAGGCAAAGAGAGGCAATAGTGAATAGTGAAAATAGAGAAATAAAACAACTAAAAGAGGGCCATGACACCTAATTTTCGCTCATATCTGTATTATGATATTCACTTTTTCGGTGTTCACAAGCAAGCTGCCGAAGCCCCGTCGCGGTGGTCTAGTGGCTAAGGTATACTCGGCTGCTGATCCGCAGGTCGCGGGAGCGAATCCCGGCTGCGGCGGCTGCATTTGTAATGGAGGCGGAAATGTTGTAGGCCCGTGTGCTCAGATGTGGTTGCACGCTAAAACACCCCAGGTGGTCGAAATTTCTGGAGCCCTCCCCTACGGCGTCTCTCATAATCATATGGTGGTTTTGGGACGTTGAACCACACAGATCTATCTGAGGAAGCTGGCGAAATCTTGTAAATAATGTGGTCCTCGTGTGTGCGTGCGTGCGTGTGTGTGTGTGTGTGTGTGTGTGTGTGTGTGTGTGTGTGTGTGTGTGTGTGTGTGTGTGTGTTTATCAGCTTATATATCATAAGCACCACTCAGCATGTAAAGCAGCATATCAGGCAAACAGCTGCAGGCAAACATTTTCAGCATTCCATTAAAATATTTTTCTCACTCTGATCTAATACCTTGTAGTATTTCTACTAGGGGACGTTTTTTGCAGGGCATGTGCTAGCCATGCATATATCTCGGATTTTTCCGACTCTGGATGGTCTAAAGTCCAGTGTCACTAAAATTTCTGATATTTTTCTTCTCTCTCTCTCTTGTAATAAACTCCATAGATGTGGTCATTTGGTGTCGTCAAGCACGTACGAGTGTATATTGCCTTATCTGCACACGGGCTCTCGTGGCAGAGGGCCGCCTTCCGTCAAAGCAGTGCGCAAGCTTATGTTCGCGCCTTGTCCGGCGGCCACCGGCGTACACACCAGTGTCGCTAGTGTACGCTTCTCCGGTCGCCGCTGAGGGTCGCCGCTCCAGTGATTGTAACTATGCTCACTAGGTGGCGCGCCACCTAGTGACTGTCCCTAAACCACAGTGCTTTTTCAAAGCACTGGGGTTTAGGGACAGGGAGGGCAAAATAGACTTTAAGCGGGTAGAAGTAACTAGAAGGAGGTTATCTGATTGGTAGCTAAAGTCAAGGCACGAGTGAAAATTAAACCCTTCACTGCAAACTACGAGTCCTCCACCTCACTATTTAAAGGGAAAAAAATTAATCTAGCTTTTGGTCCACTAAGTATTACGGCTTGGTGGCGCTAGAGACCACCCGATCTAAAGGGTGCAGCCATATCAATCCATCCATCTGTAGCGTACTCGCCCCACGGAGGCGCGAAAAGAAGGCACCTACACTCCTTGAAGTTTGGGACAAGACTATTGTTTATTTTCCAAGAAAAACAACGCTACACGTCCATCCATCGTCGGTTTTCGACGGTCCGTGTGATCGCCGCTCCTCGCGATTACGTCCAGTTCGTTCTCGTCGCTTCGTAGACAAGGCAGCACGTGACAAATTCTTACGATGGGTGTTACGCACGGGTACCGATATTATCCTAATCTGCTCACCTGTCTGCTCTCAACCGCGTCGAAGAACGTCTGAAAGCTCCACGTCTGCCGTTCATGAGCGTTAGACAATTTCACTCATGGTAGCGGCTAGTATGGAAAAGAGGGGCAGGCTATTAACGTGCCGATCGACGTGGCAAACACTGTGCAGTGCCGGCTGCGGAACGTGCCCGACAACGCTGCCTTCGCCGTACACATTATGCGCAGGCTCGTTAACAAGCCTTCCTACAGAAATGGTCTCGCCAAGAGACGCCCCGTGCACCTAACTCCTCTACAACATCATTAACTTTGTGGATGTGGCGGTGATTGTTTTGTATTTGTTACTCGTACAGATTGAAGCCACCTAACTTATGCATTTTTCTGTAGTCGATAAGTCACTTGTTTGCATTAGAAGCCACGCGATAATAATGACAGCTGCCGTAAAAAAAAAAATCGAGAAACTCTCTCGTGACGCGCGCTGACTATCAAAGCGCAAATAATCATTATAATACATTGACTTTAGTTCTAGAGTCTGCTGCGCATTGTGACTAAACCATGCAACTTCACCATAGTTGCCGGCAGTGTACCTCAACTTGTGACCGAAAGGGCAGTACAAACTCCCGCAATGTGAACTTCGAAAGTTTTCAACTTTAGCGAACTGCATGGCACGCCTCAAAAGCAGCGACTTGTGAAGTTTTCAGAGCCCGAAATCTTTCAGGTGCGCGATATGAGGACGGAAAGAGCGCCCGAAAGCAGGGTATCTTCATTTCCTTCCCGTGCCTTCCGTTGCTTTCCTTTACCACCCAACTTATAGCGTTTTTTTTTATCAAAGAACAAGAACGAGGAACAATGGTCTCCTCGGAGTACGATAACTTACCTTGTTTCTTTTTCTTTCATTTTTTTATTTGTAAAGTCGAAATGACTGCAACCAAGTGCCGAGCAAGGAAAGTGCGATGAGCTGAACGATCTAAACGCGGAGTTGAGAGTGAGGTGGCGACGAAAAGCGAAGCGTATGACTTCACCAGCGGATAGAAGTACACGGTCCCGCGCAATGTTTCTCCCGTGACACGCCCAACGAGATTGTTCGTTTTTTGGTTTTGTTCTCTTTTTTTGTGAAGCGGAAGCGCTGGGGACAAAGCGGTGCAAGACGAACGCCTCTCGGAAGCGCAGGTCCACGCGTGTCGAAGAAAAATCCGGGGGTCGGGGGGGGGGGGGGCGGAGGCAACAACGACCACTCGGGCCGCGCCAAACCACAAAGTATAATATCCCCCGCTGACCGGTGTCGCCGTCGCGGAGACCGGCAGGGGATACCTTCCGCAGACTGGACGACATATCTCTCAGTTGGCTTTCCAGCTACATCCTTGGATTCGAAAGGGAAACCTACGAGACGCGTTAAAAAAGAAAAGTGGGCGAAAGAATTGAAGTCACGAAAAAAACCAAGCTTGGCTGTACTTTCGTTTGTTAATGTTTGGAACCTACGGTTGAGGATTGAAGAGCGCGATGAAAGGAACGACGATGGGAAGGGCTGGCATGAACAAGAACCCCGAGGAACATGAGGGAAAGCGAAGATACGATGGGCCGCTGTATATAGGAGGAAGCGATGGCTGAGCATTGGTAAGCCGCGGAGATGCGCGCCCCCATATACGCTTGACCGTCACCTCAAAAGCCGTTCGTCCGGGACTTTCCCTTCGTCCGCGCTGGTCCCGCAAGTTTTCTTCCTGGCTGGAAGAGCATCCCTCCTGCGCGGTCTCACATTCTCGCAGGTTGAGAAAGTTTTTTTTTCCTTCTTCGCGTTCATTTTAACCTTCCACTGATCCTCCTCTCGTCTTTATTTCGCTCGAACTTTGCTGAAGTTTGTGTTCACATCCGCTATTTTGCCATCGAGGTATTTGAGCCAAGAAGAGTCCCAATGAAGACAAGAAACAAAGGTGTTAAAACTAAAACACGAAAAATTTCTTGCCACAGTTTTCAAACGGCCTCTGGTGTAAAGCGTTGTGAGAGATAGTACAGGGCGGTTTCGTCGACGCTTGTGCCCGCGCCTCTCTCTCTGTCTGTCTATGTGCATGTGTGTGTGTGTGTGTGTGTGTGTGTGTGTGTGTGTGTGTGTGTGTGTGTGTGTGTGTGTGTGCGTGTGTGTGTATGTTGAAAGAGGACAAGCGCAGACTTTCGCCAATCCCTCTCCCTCCGAACTTTGCGCCAAACAGCAATCTATACGGTGTGTGTTGCCACGTATGAGGTGCCAACGAGGGCTTCGTATCAAGGGTGTAAGCGGAGTCGCAGCAGTTGTGAGACGGAAAACATCACCAAGATTTATATATTTTTACGTATATGTACGAAGCCTCTCTCTCTCTTTCTTTTCCTAAAATTCGTTCAGCCTTTTCGTTATCTTGAAATTAGAAGTGGAGGTGTTTATTTATCACGCCTGGACGCGACTCTTGCGGCGTGGCCTACCAAGAAATATCGGTGAGACGCTTACTTTTGTTTCAACAGGAACTCGAGCCACCGTCTCCCCTTTCTGTTATCTTCGTTTCGTCTTAGTGTCTTCTATACTTTTCTTGTTTACTTAATGCTCGATGTCGACAGATTGACAAGTGTCGAAAAAAAAAGCAGTGTGCAGAAAAGAAGTATGCACCGAAAAACCGGGCTTTCGATGACAAAACCGACCATCTCATAAATGTTTTATGTGCCTGCCCGAGTGTGCACGCTTGTAATTGTTTGTACCTTTCTTATCTCTCTGCAACCTTTTTTCTCCGCTTCATCTCTGCCCCAGTGCAGGGTAGCAAACCGGATGTGCGTCTAGTTAACCGCTCTGCCTTTCCTTGTATATTTATCTCTCTCTCTCTGAATGAGGAAATACTGAGTGATCTCTTTCAGATCAGCACAAGCCATTTTGTAGTCTCGTAGTTTCCTTTTATCGAGATTGCCTGTTGATATTTCCAATAAAAAAAAAGAACGTACACTAAATGTATGGAATTCACATCTTGGACCACGTGCCCTGCGCAAATCACGTAGCAAAAGACGTGCGTACTTGTTCAGATTAGCTGTTATTTCGGGCATATGAACATTGCGCTGAACCAATATACTGCGAGTGTGCGAGTCCACAAGCCCCAGGTAATTCGTGCTAAGTACTCTGAGAGTAGTCCTTTGCTGCTACAAGTACTCAACTGCTTGGTTCTAAAGTATTTTGAATGCAGGGTCGTGCACGACCACGACAACGCGTGAACAAGAATAATTAAATAAATAACTAAGTAGTAGTCTGAATAATAAGATGCTGAAAGCTCGTACTAGAGGTTCTCTTTTCAAGCTAAGACTATGCAAACCCCTGACCGCGGAGCTTTTCTTTTACTTTAGAAGCACTGCATAGTGTATGTAGAGGCAGTTTAGGGACGACATCGCAGACGCCGGCTCCTCGCACATCTGATCGCGGTGACAGTGTATGGGAGCGGCACCGTTGGCCTCTCGCACAGTCGGCAGCACTATAGGGAGTTCCAGCCGAGAGCTCGGCGGCGCTGACCGCTGGTCCGTTATCCCGCCAAAGAAGCGAGCGCACCAAAAAGCGCTAGCATACGAAGCGCGAAGACGAGAAATAAGGGAGACACAGCGACGGTGGAGGGCGTACAAAAAGAAGAAAAAAAAAAACGAAGACGGTAGAAGAGAGACGTCGGCGCCGGTCCAGGAAATATGTCGCCGCCTGGCGTGCGTAGCGCAAATATATATCTAGAGGAGATAACAAAGGTGGGGAAAGGCAGCGACGTATACGAGCTTGCGTTGTGGACGAGGAGAAGGAAGCGACGAAACGTTACAGAAAATGGAAGAGGTGGAGAGAAAGGCCGCGGAGATGGCCGTGGTGTTGGAAGCGAGAGTAGATGGGGGGTACCTCGGACCCAAGATGAACGAGTTTATGGACCAGAGGGGGTTGCTGCTTGGCTGGCTCCGAGTGAGTTTATGTGTCCAGCATTGCGGTCAGCGGCCATGGTCGACGGAGTCCGCTGCGGCTGATGGTGATGGATGTCGGCTCCCTGAGCCGGAAGGACCCTCTCGTCACTTCGCCGCCACTCCCAAGGGGTTTGAGCTTGTGGGGGAGTAGAGGGGAGGGGGCAATGTTTCCAGTGGAGGAAAGAAAGCCTGGGACACTGGACTACCGGTGTGTTGGCCGTAGACCCTGTATCTCATGTTTTATTTCTCTGTTTGTACTTGTTTGTTTATTTTTCGCAATCTTATTGTTTTAAGTGTGGACTGGAGGTAGTCGTAGTACTAAGAATCAACATCTTACGCTACGTATTAAGACTAAGTGTGCGACGGTGGTCAAAATTTTATTGATTGAAACGGTCGCCCTCAGCCATTGAATGAAAATTTCGCATAATAACCATGGAAGAATAGTTTTTGGCGATACCGACGGGTGCGGAATATTATAGGTCCTCGTGATACTATAACCACCAGAAAAATGGGGAATGTATTCGCTACTTTTCTAAAGAAGAACGCTGCCGTACAGTTTTTTTTATTTATGCACTTAGTTAGCCAAACTACCCGAACTCAGTGCTACGATGCTTGTTGATTTGCATCATATTTTTATTGCCTCAGAATACAAGTAATGTTATTCCTTGTCGGTGTTCCATTCGGCTACCCCTTGCACCGCCCTCTTTCGGTTTCAGTGCGTCGAACTAGGTAATATTGTTCAGCGTACGATACGCGTTTAGATCACTCATACGAAAACCCATTACCATTATTCTTTCTCGGATGGTGGTTGAACGAAATCACAGGACCGTTTATTTTCTTTTTAAGCAGGCTCGCAGGACCGGGTTGACTGGCGGAACATGGCTTTGCCACGTAGTGGGTGTAGTCAGGCTGATGATGGTGATGAGAATGACCACTCAGGTACACCTTAATCCCTGTATTAAACAGTTACATTAGTACGTTCATTAAAACTACAAAAATATATTAATTTACGACTAGTAGGTAGTAAAGTATGCCGGAACGACATGACCAACCTATAAAATAAGAACGAGCAGATGTTTGTGCAAGCGATAAATGACTATTTTTTCTAGCCTTTCAGTTTGTTCTTAAATTGTAAAGCAGATAGTTGTTATGCAAAGGACACCACTCAGGGACCTCATCGAGATTCACTGAAGTGTCCGAAATCAATTTTCATCGCTTGTGGTTTTTATACACCCACATGAATCTGAATACAAGGACGTCTTTTTCATTCCACCCCATCTCTACAAGTACGCGCGACCAGAGATCGAATGCGATTACTTTTTTTTCTAAGCAGCAGAAAGCCATGCAAACTCAGCCACTGCGGTGTTCGGCCATGCACTAAGGAAGGGGCTCTCTTACCCTTTCGTACTTTTAACTAAATACACAAAGCATATCTTAATTCGATGTTAAGCAGGCATTGTTTTTCGAAAAGTTATCTTCAACTGCGCCAGGCAAAGGGTTTTTGTGGTATCTAAGGTTCCAGGAACAGTGAGTGATAGAGTAGAAACACGAGAAAAGACACAAAAGGAGAGAGGGAAAAGGGGAGACGGGGTCATTACATACAAGTATACAACGGTTTATTAACGTTAGTTCGCGCTACGAAAAAATTAAAAAGGAGAGGAAAATATTGTTTTACAACTTTTCCCGGCTCATGCAGCAGGTACAGTATTCCGAGCGAATGGTTTTCTTTCTACAAGATTAGCAGCTGAAAAACAAGGACGCTGCTTCTGAGTCCCGTGACATTCCCAGACTTGGTGCGCTCCTCCATTCCCTGCATATAGCGCTTCCTCCGCGTTGTGCCACGTCCCCACTACCTCGATCGCTGCCCTCGTAAGAAGCGCCGAGGAGAAAACGGTGCGTAGAAACCCCTCCACGAGCAACGAGGGGCAGGGCGCACCTGCTCCCGACCGGAGCAACAATGGCGAGAGACAAATGCTGTCCACTTCCATTAGGTCCCATTGCCTCTTTCACCCTTTCGGCCATTCTTTCTCCCGAACACTGTCTCCGGTTTCCAGCTCTGGCCCATACCCATCTTTCCGCCCACCCGCGCTGTCGTCTCTCCTTTGTTTCCTCGCTTTATTTATTTCTACCTCGTTTTACCTTTCGGATGCGAAGGAACGTTCTTGCCTTTATTTATTCCCCTTCTCTTTTTTTCCCCTGCCTGCCGTTCGTTCTCCTTCGCCCGGTGACCTCCCTTGACGGTTCCCAGGATCGTCATTAGGAACAATTACACGCCCTCGGAATAACCGTTAGAGAAAGTGCAGGGCGAATCGTCGAGAAACGCAACGAGTTCCCGACTTCCCTACCTTCTTCCCGTTTTCCCTCCCTTTTTTTCCTCGTTTTTTTCTTCCCGGTCTTCCATTTCGCGTCTTTGCCATCCCTTCCTGGCGCGCACGAACATACAGAACACTGGCACAATCGTCGAGCCGATAACCTGGCGCTCCTGTCTTCCCTTTATCTTTCCTCTTTTGTCTTCTTCCCGTTTTGTTTTCCCCTTTGCGCGAAGCGCGGTGACATTTCCTGCGCGCGAGGATGCGCCCGTGTCCTTCTCCTCCATACAGCCTCTCACCGCCTTTCTTCCCGGCCGTTCATCGGCAAGACCGTTCCGGAGAAAGAGCGTATCCCTCTTTTATTTTTTTTCAGCGCCATTGTACCTTTTGTTTCTGTGGGGCGCACCTTTGAGACAACGGGTTCTCCTCGCAAGCTCTTTTCTGCACCCTTTAGGAGCTTTGTGGAAGCCGCGCGGCGCTTAAAGTACCTTCGACTAGCGCACATTGTAGCAGAGCAGTTGCCGTTTTGAGGACGAACTGCGACTAAGACCATTCCTTCTTCTTTTTTTTCGTTTTATTTTTCACAGGCAACTGCTTACCGCGCTACGGCATACCCAGATCACATATATAGCCTCGCATGTGCTATTACCACCCCTCTCTTGTTTTGCAACTACCCCCTTTATCTCCTCTTTTTTTTTTACGTTCGTGCAGCGTCTTTTTTTGTGTGTGATGGGGAGGGCAGTTTCATCGCTTAGAATGTGGCTCAAACCCCTTTGCTCTGTATGTGAGCCAAGCACGTGCATGCAGTGCAAATGGCCCAAGAAGCCGATTCGCTTCCGTGTTGGTGCTGTACATCTTTCTGGTGATTTAGCGCTGATTAAACTACCTTGAAAATTAGGCGAGCTTTCCAGCAAAATGGCCCCTCCACGTGTATACATTTTTACCTATTCGGAATCTCACTGCAATCCAAATCGTTTGGTGCTACATCGTCGTGGACGTAGCTTCTACAGCTGGCGAATTAAAGTGCAGACGAAATGACGTGCCACTGCCTCAATCGAGGGCTTCTTTTATCTATACCTTTGAGTATCATTTCGCACAGTAAGAACACCGCTCTGAATAAATAACATGTGATAAGTGGTGTCTGTGAAATTACGAACGCGAGACTCGTTCAAAGGTTCACGCTTATAGGAGAAAAACACTTCTGTAGAATGTCCGGAATCCTATTGAAACTCGTCTGGAATATATCTAACGCGTTTGTATTGTGCACGAACGCCCAGCACATACAGACACGCATTTGTCTACGTGCGAAAGCTGCTAGTTTACACACTGCGTCGAAAGTACTGTCTCGAATTCTCCCTCCTTGAGAACGTATACACTCAATCCCACCCGCGCACACGATCAGCTACAGTTCAATGAATTTCGTGGCTGCAGCTGAAAGGGAAAAGGAGCAAGAACAGTCCTGGGCGGAATCGCTGCGTATGCATGCATGCACGAGTGAAGATTTCCAGGCTGCACAAAGTGAAGCAGCGCGTGCTCCCTCCGTCTAGCCAGTATTCAGGTTTACCTCCGCGATGCGCGAAACGTGACTGCGAATTTCGGCTCGGTCTAAATCAGCTTCAGTAATTGAAGGCGAGGCGACCCAGCAACAAGCGACCGTGTTTCTCCTGACGGGACCACTCGGAGAGACTTCACTCGTGAGAAGATTTAGGTGCGCCCGTCCAATGCGTTCCAAAGTTTTGTGCTCTTTCCGGCGGAGGTGGTCTCTACGTTGTTCGATAGGGGCTTTAGTTCGATCGCTTCCAAGAGGCGCGGACAGCTGACGATAAAACGCTGAGTTGTCTAGCGTTTCTTGGGGTTTCGACCCTTTGAGAAGCTGTTTGATACAAAACGTTGATCTCAATCGCTGTTTTTTTTTTTTGTCCTGCAACGGTGTAAACGACCAGTGTGGTACTTATTGAAGAGCGTTGATGGCTTCACTCCTTTACAACTGCATATTTTTATATTTTTGTATTTAATGGATACTGCAGCCACGTGGTAGGAGGTTTCAAAAAGATAAGTGATTCATCCATTCACAACAAGTAAGCTCATCAATAAACAGTACATATTAGCATTAATAAACGATTAGGATGAGCACTCTATTCCATTCGGTTACAATACGAGGAACGAAAGAGTACATCTTTATACGTGTTCATTTGTGCAAAGTAACGTCCTGATACAACATGTCCATACGATGGTGCGTAACTTTTGTATCTTTGTAAAATTATTTTCTGTTTCTATTTTATCTATTCTACATGTGAATGTATACCGGACCCTGGAGTTTTACTGCTTCTGTCATCATTTTCTGCGTACTGGGTTTTAGCAGACACCGTCAGCCATGTTTGTTTATGCTGTACTCGCCAAGCGTACTACGCTTTAAATGCAACAGCGCCCAAGCTGGCGTATCTACTTTTTATTGCCAACCGACAACTCGCCTGATACCTTCATTTCGATTTACCGAATGCGTCGCCGTTTTCCCCCGATTATGTTTTCATTCAGGGGAGACGTTGGCACTTCGCAAGAAATTTGTGATTCCTGCGACAAGTGAGCACGATAATGCGAACGATTCATTTTTTGCTATAGAAACCTCGCTCCAATTAGGTCGCCTTTGGCTGCCGTTTCAAGTTTCCAATTTCACTCTCAACATGCCTGCGTAGTTCTGTCTGCATCATCGCCTGTCATTCACTTCTATCAATTTCCTGAAAATCTCCGAGAGATGTGGTAGGGCGCTTCAAATCGTTCAGGTCTCATCCCCGTGCGAAGGCTTAACTAGTGTATCTCTGAAAAGTGTTTTCACCCTTCTATTCCCTTTTTTTTCATTAGTGTCCTTATATCACTAACCTTTGAGCCTCGACTGCTTCAAGCTGATTACAAAGGTGTGGAACATGAAGGTGAAGGAGGTGCGGGAAACACAAAAGCCACAGAACGAATGTGCGAAGGCTGAAGAGAAAGAAGAAACGGTAAGGAAAATTATGAGGAGATTCTTCTTCGATGAGCTATACGAGCGAGGAGCGACGAGAGCGAAAAGAAACTTAGTAACCACGAGAGTGAGCGGCAATACGTGCAGGTTCTGATACTGAAGAACAAGTAAGTCTTCTCATCAAACGTAATCCCTTCGCCGCAAAACAGAAAATTACGATGTAGGGAGACAATGGAGTTCTTGTCCTTAGTACGGCTCCATCTTTACAGAAGAGACATCACATCGCATGCGCGGGGAGTGGTTTGTTCGCTACGGCACGAACGTCTGGGGCTTGGGGCCAGGTCCCCTGGTGGCTTATGAATAGGTGTATGGTCGAAAGCAAGACGAAAAGTCGTGACAGAACGAAAAATTCAGAGTTATCCCATGACTGGCAAATGCAGCAGCATAGCTGTCAGTTTCGCTTTCAATTTACTGGATTTTAATTTTTTTATTTTACTTTCGAAATTTCGTTATGATCTTCGCCATATCGGCTATCCTATGAACATGCATACAGGGCTGTTTTTCACGAGAAATTTCGCAAAACGCCTCCGTTTGTATACTGTCATATGTTCGTTTTCTGACGAAGTAACTTACATTTCGCGTCAGTTGAGTTATGCAGCCGCAACATGTGCGTTATGAGCAGCTAAAGCAGTTCCACTTCTGTTCTCGACTTGGATGTTATCGTGTCCAGTGGAAACGCAACACGGTAGGCTGAACATTGTTCAGCGTTCATATGAGCGCAGGGATTTCTAAACTACATCAACCTAATTCAGGGTTTGTGGCACTCAGTCAAGCATACACAGCAAATATTGTGTCGTGCACCTATACGGCACCGACACCAACGCAAAATGACCAAGCGATTGTGATCACTTATACTGTCGGGCATCCGTGGGTGAGGAGGCCACTTTCAAGGTCCGATGCTGCCAGCAGTCTTTGAGTACTTGCGCAGGAGATCCCGATGGTGCACGACAAGCAGCCAGACCAACTAGAACAATAATCAACGCCAACTGTCCTCTTGTGAACATGTCCGTATGTCAGCTGGACTCCGCTGCAGAAGAGAGGTCACTTCTGCTTTATTGCTGCTGGTTTGTGAGGGGGGGGGGGAGGCGTGCATTCAAGAAACATTATTTATTTTGCATTGAATCGGAATGGCCGGCAATGCTCTTTTCGACGCCTGTCGTTGTGAGGAGACGTTAGACCACATGTGACTGTCTGGTGTATTACGCCCAGAGACAGTCCCAGGCGTGTGCTCTATAGCGCACCTCGACAATAGACAAGTGTCTGCTTAAACCATTCATACGTGCCTTCGACAGAAGACATCGCATCTGAAGGCGACCATGGCACTATTGAGGTTCTTAAGAGAAACGGACTTCGACAATGGGCTGTGACAGTGACCTCGCGCACCACGTGAGAGAGACAGACGGTGACTGACAAACTGGAGTGTGTGATGTCGTGTGCTGTCTTTCTCTCTCCTTCCTATCCATCTTTATATCTCCACCACACTGTTACCATATCTATAGGGGTGGCAAACCGGTCATTCTAAACTGGTTATACTCCTTGTCTTTCGTTCTCTACTATTTGTTCTTATTTTTGCTACCTCTAGCTACGTGGCATCAAATGCACTGGTGCTGGAAGTCACTGAATTCCTTTCCTGCACATTTTGCTTTTGCTGCTGTCGTATCTGCTTCTGTTTCTCTCTCTAGGAACGAAGCTCATTAGTCTCGCCCGACCTCCGCTGACGTCGTCGTTGTCGTAGTTTCCAGTCGGACTGAAACACAGGTGTTACATATATTGCACACAGAGCGTCCCTAGTACGCAACGGTTTTAAAACAGGCCTTACTTTGTTCATCCGTCCATTCGTCCACGTGCCTGTGTGTCCGTCTGTTCGTGCATCCGTCCATTGATTCATCTGTCCGGCGTACTAGTCGGTGACTTCAACGTAGGTATTACGTGCCTAAGACCTAGCTTTGGTCCATCACAACCATTCACTTAGTGGATTGACTGCCATTTTTTTCGATAGTAGTTCTACGCAATTTTTAAATTATGCTAATGCACGTAGTGTCTAAGTTTCTCACATGCTCTGGCAGAGTGTGCTACCTAAGGTAGATGGAGTCTTACCCTAGAGCGCGCGCACAAACCGGCAAACACTCATACTTATGCGGGGGTGAGCACGTGAAAGTTCAGAAGCCGACATGGGGCCACGTTGTGCATAACGGGTGATGACTCAGGCATGCAAATGTGACGATAGAGTGAGATGAGCCTGAGATGATTATTGGGGACATAAGGTTGAATTAAACGAAGCAAAAACAAGAGGGGATGCTGCCTAGCTCTGGCACTAAACAAGAGCAGTCGCTTGTGATGGCTCGGGGATCGCGGAACAGAAACGAAGAAACCTTAATTAGAAACAGCGCAAGGGGTGGAGAAGCGAATACAACAACGCTTGCGAGGTATAGCGGACGATTGTTCGCGTTCAGAATAGCTCTCTATGATCAGAGGAAACAGATGCACTAAAGAGAGAGAGTGAAAGAGTAAAAGAAAAAGCATGCACTTTGCACTCATGTCATGCATGTAGGCTGAAAAACAAAAAAAAAACAAATGTGCAGCGACCAAGGTACGGGGTCTGAAAGAAAGATTAATAAAGCAAAATAAGAGCCCCGATAGCAAAAGAACGGATGGAGAGGTTCCGAATGCATGCAGGCGCAAAAGGGCAGGACAGACGGTGGAGGGAAGTGATCTCAGATTGGATAAACGATTTTGGGCGCTCGCCTGGCGTTTTCTGACCGTATTACCTCGCTCGTGGAGTTCGGTGCTTTTGTTTGTCTGTTTGCTGCGAGGGTTCCGCTCTGTTTTGAGAGAGTCCTGCAAGAAGATGGAGAGACGGAGCTGGGGTATTGCGTGGTACTCATCTTCCCGCCTCAAGAGGCTAGCTATACGTAGCTGTGGCTCGAAAAAAGAACGAGGGGGAGCGAATGTAAGAGGAAGCGCGAGAGACGGAAAAAGTAAGAAGCGAAATGCCGAGGTAAGACAGCAGATTAGAGAAACAGAAGAAATAACGAACTGAAAAACAGAACGTTGTGGGCCGGGAAGAGAGTTCTTGCGAGCCCAGAACGGTGGAAGGCTGGGTATTCCTTAATTGGAACACAGCTCGGGGTACAAGGGACGACGAGGTAAATGTATTGAGGGTCCTCTCCCGGAACAGAGCGGAGGCAGTTTATAGAGGTCGTGTTCTTCCCGGAGAAACAATCGAGAAGACGAACAAAAAGACGCAATCAAGAGGAGCAGGGCTGGAAAGAGGAGCAAGATGTTGTTAGCCTGTGCGGCTTGCACGCGCTCGGCGGCGAAAGGTGTTTGGCCAGCGGGAGGTGCGGAGAAGAAGGTGAATTCAGCACAGCTCACGCACCTTGAGCTTGGAATAGAGGATAGGCACTGGTTGTGCTGGTAAAGAAGGAGAGCTGTGGAACCCGGTGGTACGCGTCGGGTAGGTATAGATCAGGGCAGGTGTATTCACTCTGAAGAGAGAAACTCGATAGTGTCTCGGCACAATTAGTTGAAAGGCGCTCGAGGAGAACGGATCTCCACCCTGGTTCGGACACCATGACTCCCCCTGTGCTGCCAGAGATGAATGGTCGTCTCTGTTCATCACTTCAGAGAGTTGTGTGTCAAAAGTCAGTGGGGCCGCGAAGACGAGTCATAATGCATTGAAGTCTACCACGCATGGTGGGCCTTCAGAATGGTGAAATCGCTGTCGTACCGGAATCGAGAGATATTTTAGACTGACCAGAACACGAAAGCATTGCAAAACTTCGGTATACGTAATAATAACAGAAAAAAAGAAGATACAAAGAAAAGAAGACCAGCGAGATTGCTAATAAATATATAGGCATATACTAATATTTATCTTGGCATTTTTTTTTGGCTGTACAGACATCAATCTACGTTCGATTGGAAAAATGAGTAAATGTCGTTCAAGAGACGGTGGCGCAGATTCGAAGTTATGGCTACCTCTCTCTTCACGGAAATTCGACACGGAAGTGATTCCATACGTACGTTGCTTTTGTTGGGAGGGAACAGATTGTATGGGCCTCTGCCAGAGACTGAACAGGCAAAGATTCCAACTGAAAAGCAGCATTTATTGCCCGAAGCTAATGGGCTTGTGGATACATCATGACGCTCTCCACAGCGCACTGAGAACTGCCTTTTACGGACTGGTGCGCACTAGCAGTAGTCTAAAGTTGCCACTTATGCTATATTGTAATAGCCGATTCGCGGCGTTTTTTTTTTTCATGTTTCACCCGAAGCCGCGCTGTACTTTAAGGTATATATTTATGAGTGTTTAGTAAAGGCTCTGAAAGTCCGCTCTTTTAGCTTTCACTGTAATTGTGTGGCGCCTCCCACGCAGGCCTGGCATTTTTAAAGACGATAGTCTTTCTTGGGGACCTTCGACAAAAAACATTTTGGTCTGTCTGTCTGTACATTGGAAAGCAATGGAAAGAAAAATGGTAGGTGTAACCTTAAGAGACAAGAAGAGAGCAGAGTGGATTAGGGGACAAACGGGAGTTAAGGATATCATAGCTGCAATAAAGAAGACGAAATGGACATGGGCCGGGCATGTAGCACGTAGACAGGATAACCGCTGGTCATTAAGGGTCACCAACTGGATTCCCAGAGAAGGGAAGCGGGGTAGGGGGAGACAGAAGGTTAGGTGGGCAGATGAGATTAAGAAGTTTGCGGGTATAAATTGGCAGCAGCAAGCACAGGACCGGGTTAACTGGCGGAACATGGGAGAGGCCTTTGTCCTGCAGTGGACGTAGTCAGGCTGATGATGATGATGATGATGATGATGATGATGATGATGATGTCTGTACATTTGTCTGTACGACCTAACGATACCTCAAACGGCACCAAACGGCCAACGCCATCCGCAGCGCCCACCAATATTGCTCAAGGTTTAGCGTTCATAGTTGTGCGATTGTCAATTAGAAAAGCAACTATTGCGCATATCTGAGGAGCCATAACAGCACGTCTATGTTTTGTATGTCTGCCTTTCTATTAGAGGAGGCATACACAAGTAACTCCTAAGGACTGTAGCGTTTATCACGCTGAGCTGACAGTGATGCTCAAGAAGGTGTTTCTAACGCTTTGCTACGACGACACGGTGGTGGCACCTGCCCGTCACTTTGCATTCTACACCTTATCGTCTCCGAGACTGGCGCGCAACTTTCTTCGCGGTCGCACACGCCTTCGTTTTCAAAAGTAACTGCCAGATGGCACTCGTGTCTGACGTGCCTCGATGCGCTCGTTCGCCTCCGCTACACGCTCAAGGCACTCTAACGCAGCGCCTTCAGAATACGATTAACCGATTTTATTGCGCAGAACATCAAATAGGCGTTTTGTTAACTCTCTCTCCAGACGCAAGACTATCGTCTTTCGACGACATTTACAGTGTAACATGTAGATTCGGGCCATTTTTTATTTATCAGCTTTTTAACCAGATACGGATCTCAACAAGGCAGCATATGACGGTATGCTGCCAAACTAAAATCTCAAGCTAACATAGTTAACTTAGCTTCACGCCGCAAAATTTCAAGACTGTGTTTGTTTCACATATTTTATCATGCATTGCACCTAAACAATGTTATCGTTCCAGCCCATCGTCTTTCATGCCGTATCAGCCATTCGAAAGCGGTTTATCCACCCCGTACGCATACCACTGCCCATCACTCTTCATTTTTTGTGCAAACATCAACAGAATGGAACGATCTTCCTGCTGACATCGTGCACCACTCCAGCATCGCCCATTTCAAAGAAGCCATCGAACAAATCATCTGTTTGTGAATGTCTACCTCCTCATGTAACACCCCTTGACTGGGGCCCTTGAGGTATCATAAATAAATAAATAAATAAATAAATAAATAAATAAATAAATAAATACGAGTTGTGCACTGCGCCTGCACCCGACGCGCAGAGGACCTATGGACAACGCGACAGCCTTGCTTGCCAAGGGCCCACAAAAGCCAAAGGATCATGTCCGTTTGCAGTTGCAGCCGTGCGCAGTTGGGTTGACAACGGTCGCTTGAAGCTCACCTTTGCTCTAAGGGACGACGGGAACGTCTCGAGATGACACTTCGCGAAAAACAAACAACTTCCGTGCGCGACCACGACGGACTTTCCGGTGGCTTGCGTGCAGCCCACGGCATGTGCACAGTCGGCAGAACGGCGGTGGCTTATCGGCCGTTCCTGGGCACGGAATGCGCCCGCCTGCATTGCTCAGCGTCGCCGAACTTTGAACCACGAAAACGAGAAGGGTGATCGGTGCGCGCCCTGTCGTCCGTTGCTAGCTCCGCTTCGACCACCCGCTATACTAGAAGCACCGATAAACACACGTGTCTGGGAAACTGTGCTCCGCCAGAATTCGTCTCGCCCGCTGTTTCTTGTTCGTGTCAGCCGGCCCTGAGGGCGTGCACATTTGTTGTGAGTGACTTCCAAGTTTCTCGCCGGAGTTCCATGGGCGGTTTCGGTACGGCCGCGTGGAGTTGGCACAATCTACCCCGGGCTCATCAGACCGTGAGCTTTGTGAGTGATTAGCTGCGGTCCACAGTACTGTGTCTTCTCATCAACGATCAGCGAAGTCTGCATCTGGTGACGGCCTTACTGCCTCTTCGCAGAAGACTCGAGCGAGGCTACTACCACGAACTTGCGATGCGAACCAAAATCGTATTTCATCGCCTCTTCAAGACGTTCCATTGGAATAAAGGTGGGTCGTACGTGTCCAGATGTTTTTAATAGTCAGTCAAATTGCACCGAGTATATACGTCATCGATACTTGTCCTCATGCTAGGTAAAGGTCATTAGCAAGAAGGTATAGCCTCATTTGCCTCCCCTTCTCCTCCTTACGTTTTCGTCTCGGCAGCTTGCGGCATTCTTGGCGTTGAATTTGATCGACAAGAATTATTTCCAAGGAAACCAACGCTGGCCGAGAGATGCTACGGCATTTAGAACATTGAAATAAAGCATGATTTCATCTCCGTCCGGTATATATCGGGATGTTGCGAAAACGGCTAGTCATAATAAGCGGTAACACGCGAATGTGACTGATGTTCGCTTTATCCCAATGCACACGCATAATCACTGACGATGGCCATACACACTGCTTTGGGAGTGCGTGTGACCCAATACGTTAGCACACCTGCGCCTGGTAAGCTGCTGGACACTCGCGCCTCACCTTGGTTGTTGAATTGCCTGAGGCACCATCGTAGCACGCGCTACTGATAAGCGATCCTTCTGTTGGATCTATATCAGATCCTTATATTGTTGCAACTACTCTTACGACGAACCTATTTGTTCCCATGCAGTTGTATAGCCTGCGGGTACGGCAAGCTCAGGGACTGCGCACTTGGCTACATCACAGCTGACTGCCAGCGAACACTGCCAAGAAACATGCGATAAAGATAGGCTGAATGCTATATGTTGTTCGTCTGTTCCACCCGTGGAGGGTTCCACATGATCCACTGCCTCCGACCAAAAATGGCTGCTTCTACAAGTAATCACTATTCTGGTCTATACATTGGCTTGTTTGTGAATGCGCTGGTGTTGCTAAGCGACATTTTAGAGCTGTTAGGATGAACAGGTTAACAGCGATCGCACCTTGTGATGTCATCGTTCTCGGAAGTAGCCGAAACTTGTTGCCATTACAATTTGAAACCACTGTTCGGTCCCCCAAGTTAACTGCAATGGGTATGCTTGTTCCGCTTGAATATGGTTTTCATGACAGTTGAGGCCGCTTACCTTGACACATATTAGATGCTGTTTCTCATTGCATATATTACCACAGGACAGTCTAATATAAGACTACACAACACCTGTACCAGCATGTTCGTCTTCCCAAAGATAAGTCCGCCGGGATGGTCTACCGGTTACGGTGCTCGGCTGCTGATCCAATGGTCGCGGGTTCGATTGCGGCCGTGGCAGTCGTATTTTCATGGAGGTGAATTGGTAGAGGCCCATGTACTGTGCGCTTAAGTGCACGTTGAAGAACACCAGATGTTCGAAATTTCCGGAGCCCTCTACTATACGGCGTCTCTCAATCACATCGTAGATATGGGACGTAAAACCCCAGATTTTATCTCCTTGGTTTACCAGTCTTTTCGGCCGTAAAAAGGCTGTGAAGGCGCTCCTGCGCTTTTTGCGTTCAACAGGCCTGTTCAAAGGACTGTGATCGGAACTACCTGAATGTGTGGGCATGTGAATTTTTTTTTCTAATTTATTTTATATCTCTCTATCTCTATCCTCTTTCCGACCCTTTTCCCCACCCCTGTACAGGGTAGCAAACCAGTTCTTCTAGGTTAACCTCCCTGTCTCTTGCTTTTATTTATTTCTCTCTCGGCCGTGGCAATTCGTGACGCCAGCAGTCTGCTCTCTTGGTTTCATGCGGAAGTAAGCTCCGTATTTGTCTGTGTACGAGAGTATTTCTGTTTTATTTATGCAACAAGTGTATTTATTGGCAATTCTTGCCATGCTGCAAGTTTTATTGCACGAGGAGGTGGAACGTATAAGAATATAATAATAATAATATAATAATAATAATAATAATAATAATAATAATAATAATAATAATAATAACATTAAAGTTCATTGTCTGAGATGGCACCAGTGAAGCTGCCTTTAGGCAGCTTTTATTCTGTCATCCTTTCTGTTTATGCATGTTGTGTATTTATGTGAGTATGATAAACTTCAAACATTAAACATATCAGTAGCGAGTTATCTCCCCCCCCCCTGCTCTGCCATGCAGTCGCACACGAGTTCTTAATTCCTCATCTCGTTTGACTATCTTGCTCAGTTAACTGATTTCACTTTCTCTTGTGCGTTTTCGAGTGGTCAAGCGCCTATGAAACCCCGTGTGGTAGGAATTTTCCGGAGCCCTTTCTATATACGGCGTCTTTGATAGCCTCAGTCACTTCACGACGTTAAAAACCCATAAATCGAAAAGAGCCCATGCTTTTTTATTTACCTTGAGCTAAGAAAATGCTAGATGCTTGCATCTGACAAGACAATTGTGTTGACACAGCTGGATATTCACATATAACGAAAACAAATAGATTACGACAAACTGCTATTGCAATCGCGGGATCAAATACCGGCTGTGGCGGCTGCATTTCCGATGGAGGCGGAAATGTTGTAGGCCCGTGTACTCAGATTTGGGTGCACGTTAAAGAACTCCAGGCGGTTGAAGTTTCTGGAGCCCTCCAATACGGGGTCCCTCATAATCATATGGTGGTTTTGGGACGTTAAACCCCACAAATCAATCAATCAATCAAACTGCTATTCCAAGGAAGGTACCTATAAATATATTATTCGGCGTCAGTGCTGCAATGTTGCGTGCACGCCTCTGGCACGACGCCAGAGGTGAAGTATGGTGGGATGTAGCGGAAAAAAGCGCGAAACCTTTATACACTGTAAGCTAAAACTATCCGAGTTTGGGGTTTTTGTGGCACATGACCTCTGAAAGCTCTCTCGCGTTTAAAATTACTACCTCGTGTTGGAGTAAAAGATGGTACATGACATAGTTTTACCACCACCTCTGAGGCACGTAGTAAAAGGATGTCAAAATCCAGTTTTACCACGTGCGGAGTTTTCTATCACGTGATTTTTTATATGCGTTTCAGAGTTTATTACCACGTGATTGCAAGGTGCAGCTGCTTCGACGGCTTTTGTCCCGTACCCCTATAGTGACGCTCTCAGTGAATCCTGAAGGTACGCGAGGACCCAGATGTTTTTTTTTTTGCAACGTCGTGCCTCATGACTGACCTCGAGTCAACGCTCTTTCACTGGGACTGGGGGCAGCATAAGCACAACGAGCGAGCACAGCATTCAGTGAACGCAAAAAAAAAGGGGGGGGGGGCTTTAAAAAAAAAAAGAAAACCTGCTGTGAAAAGTTGTCCTGCATATTTTCGCAAATTGTTAGCTTTTGCTCTGCGATCGCCTTGGAGACAGACGGTGCAAGAAGACGATAGTATTAGCGCGAGAACAAAACGACGACACAGAGACCAGAAGGACACGAAAGACACAAGCGCTAACTTCTGAGTTTATTGCGCAGAGCACGAAAATATATAGAGGAGACAGTAACCATGTCATAAAAACCATATGACACAAAGAGCAGAACATGAGTAAGAGAAAAACAAAGACAAAAAACAAAAGCACAGAAAAACGGCAAAGAAAAATTTATAAGAAAACGAAACAGAAAAGTAAAGATAATATAACTACTTGCGCACACCGAAACCTTCCAGGAACCTGAGATCGTTCTCGGACAGAGCCAAGGAGGGCTTGCCTGTTCGCGTGCCATCTGCGCGGCCTCGACAATGACTCTGGTGCGCTCATCTCTGTTCTTGTACAGCGTCGCTGTGTCCTTGAAAAGGGGCGCACAATTGCACTCAGCACAGTGCTGAGCAAGAAAACCATCTTTCCCGCACTGAGTGCGGGAAAGATTAGAGACGGAGTGCACATGGCTTACACTGGATGCACGACGAGATTGGTAATAAATAAAACTGCGGGTGAGCGTATACCTGTGCTGCGGCCAGTGAGACAGGGGTGCCCAGTATCGCCCCTGCTTTTTGCTATTCTTATTGAACCTTTCTCTTTAAGTGTAATTAATAACCCTGCAATAAGCGGCTTTAAATTGCATGAAGCTGAGGTTAGCCTCCTTGCATACGCAGATGACATTGCAGTTTTCTGTACAAATTTTGAGAGTATAATGCATGCTGTAAATGCCGTGAAAATTTTCTGCCAGGCGAGTGGTAGTGCCGTGAACTGGGATAAGTGCCTTGGCTTCTGGCATGGGGAATGGGACGTCATGCCAAGAGTATTTCTAAACATTAAATGGCAGGAAACACCAGTGAAGTATTTAGGAGTGCCGCTGAAGTTCTATCACGACAGTGAACCGTATTGGAAAAAATAAATACAGGCATTGCGCAATGATGTAGAAAAATAGAAAGGTTGGGGTATTTCGATATTCGCACGGGCCACAGCGTGCAAATTGTTTCTGGTGAGCAAGCTGTGGTACGTAATGCAGGTTTTGCACTGCAGTAGAATAAGTGTACAGAAAATACACCAAGTATTTGCAATTTTCACATGGAGCTCTGTATGGGACAGATCAAGCCGCACAAACCTGTTCAGGAAAGTTAGAGATGGCGGGCTCGGATTAGTTCATTTGTACATAAGACAACTTGACAATCGTTTCCTTTTTCTGCGTGGTGTAGATTACCCCTTTTTGAGAACCGTTATACAACTAAGGTTATCTAGAGTGCTGCCGGGATTTGTCGTATCATCAAATATGCAAGGACCAATACAAGGGTATTTAAAGGCACTTGTTTCGTCTTTCCACTTTCTGTCAGTGAGATTTTCGTTGGAGTATCTGGCTGAAGTACCACGTAAAAAATTGTATAAAGACCTCGTCGATGTTTTATTGCCTGTACCATTGTACCGTCAGCTATATTGTGCAGGCCCAGGACAGGATGTTTTGAAACGTGTTAAAAGAATGCTTGTAGCGCCAGGGGTAAAAACTTTTTTCTTCGAATTGCATACTGGTACCTTACCAGTTAAAACGTGGTTGCAAGGTAACAAAATATTCGTGCCATGGAGACAAATTGCCACTTGTGTAATAAACCGGAAACAATTGAACACTTGTTTATAGATTAATGGAGCGGGGTCTTCTTCTTGGACATACTGCAAAGAACCTTGAAAAAAGAATTACCGTTAAGTCCACACGGCATCCGTTTTCTTTCGGTTAAAAACGAGGCAGGTGTACCTTATGATCTCATCATGCTTCTGGGCCTGCACAGTATATGGAAAACCCGATGTGCCTTTGAAAACGCGGATGTAGAAGTGCTAGCTGTGCGCCAATATTTTTGCGAATCTGTGTGCCATTTTCTTGAAATGCTGAAAAGCCAAGAGGATGTGCCAGACTGGATTGGGTGCATTGAGCGATTGTTACGAATGCCCAAGTATTGATTAATAGTCAGCCAAGAGCTGACGGTACCTCAATGAATTCTGTGGGTGTATTTTGTGACGCACTTGAATTTGGACCAATATGTAAATATGTAAAATGTGAACAGTCATGATATGCAAGGCAATAAAGAAAGGAAAAAAAAACACGGGTAGTCTGTTGGAGTGGTGTTTTATTATGCATTTCTTGTGTGTGCGTGTTTATCCGTGTGTGAATCTATATGCCAACAATTCTGCCGTCATTGGATATTTAATAAATTGATCGTCTCTGGGCGAATGCACCCGCTAACTTTTTTTTACCACCTGAAATAACTCCCAGAAATCACCTTAAAAACCTTTTGAAGGTAGTAAAAATTTACTCTCTCTATACTCGCTCAAAACCTTATTGGGGTAAATAATTACTACTCTTCCTACGTTCAAAAACTCAGTAAGCACGAGAGTAAATTTTTACATCATTAGTAGGTGGTCAAAAAAAAAAAAACCCAGGAAAGGTAGTGCGCTTGAGGACAAGTGGTTCACGCACTTTTTGAGGTTATTTCAGGTCATTTTTGTTTAGTGTGTACGCTTAACACTTGGTTGTAACATGCTTCTCGTGTTTTGTAAAGAAGAAAGTGCCAAAGTAAAGATAGCGTCTGTACAAAAAGTAGAGAGCACGAAAAAGAAACGCCCCACCACGGTGGTCTATAGTGCATGGCTAAGGTACTCGGCTGCTGACCCGCAGGTCGCGGTATCAAATCCCGGCTGTGGCGGCTGCATTTCCGACGGAGGCTGAAATGTTGTAGGCCCGTGTATTCAGATTTGGGTGCACGTTAAAGAACCCCAGGTGGTCAAAGTTTCCGGAGCCCTCTACTACGGCGTCTCTCATAATCATATGGTGGTTTTGGGACGTTAAGCCCCACAAATCAATCAATCAACGAGAAAGAAACCACTCTCTTCTCTGGCACTCGGAGTAGTTTAGGGGCTTCAATTACTTAAATGAGTATGAATAATGCGGAAGGCTTGAGAGCGTGATTATGGATTAAAAAACACGCTAATTTTAATAAACCTCGAATGAATATCCCTTCTTTGAGTGATTGTGTGCTGATTAATTTTTGCTTTTTCCTGCAGGTGAGTCGATATGCTGGCCTGAGCCAAGGTGCCCCTTCTTACAGTTGTGAGTAAAATGCACGGACTTTTCTCTTTACTAAAGTGGCGGTGAGTCATTACACACCAAATTGCGTTTTACGGTGAAACTTAGTATATATATATATATATATATATATATATATATATATATATATATATATATATATATATATATATATATATATATATATATATATATATATATATATATATATATATATATATATATTAAAAAAATATTTCACTGTAAAACAAGCCTTACAAGTCGTCGGCTACAAACTGCGGCGTGTGTGACGTCATGTTTGATATTTATATGATGTTGGTGATGTCACGGACTTCATGTGGAGGGGCGGTCGTGTTGTAACCAAGTTCCAGCTGCTGCAACTCGTTCGATTTTCAATTCCAAGCTGAAGACAGCTGAAATAGCTCCATTACAGGCGCACATGACCGCGAGGCGAGATTGTTGGTCAGGAATGCGGGCGCTCGCAAAACAGGTGGCTTGTTACGTCACTGCTCGCGATAAGGCTAATGTTGTTTGTCTGACTGTCGGATAACTTGCGTGTTATATATATATATATATATATATATATATATATATATATATATATATATATATATATATATATATATATATATATATATATATATATATATATCTATATATATATATATATATATATATATATATATATATATATATATATAATCATTAAAGATTAAGGACTCGACCAAGTGCACTGAAATTTCACCGGCTTGTTTGGGAATGCATGTTTCAACTCGTGTAACGTGGATTATCAGTGAATATTAGGTGTAATGACTCCTTTAAAGAAAACCCAAAGGTTGTGAGTGCAGTTCCGGCCGTGGCGGTCACACTTCAATGCAGGCTAAATACCAGAAGCCTGTGCATGGCGCAATATCAGAGCGCGTTGAAAAACACCAAATGTTCCAAATTTCCGGAGCCTTCACTGCGGGGTTTGTCATAATCATATCGTGGTTTCATGACATAAACCTTTATTATTATTATTATTATTATTATTATTATTATTATTATTATTATTATTATTATTATTATTATTATTATTATTATTTAATGCAAAGATTAAAAGTGGACCTGAATATTAGCACATTGTTCTAGTGAACCTTCTGTGCTTTTCATCCTCATTTGTACAGGTGATTTCCCGAATTTCGCGCAAATGCGCGGACATCTTTTATTCCACGCTGTTTTCACCCAGCTCATTGGTTTGCCGGAGGAGGATCGACGAATGACGCCGTATTGCATTTTTCTTTTCTTTTTTATTGTTTTGCTAACTAACTAGCATTTCTTGTACTTCAGCCAGTTGTAGCCACTGTCATTGGCGTTATATAACGTCGTGGTGCGTGTGAACTAGTGTATAGGTTTCGCTTAAGTCTCTAGAAAGGTCGTAATTGGTATGCTATACTCAATTGTCATCAGTTGCGACATTATTCTTTTTTTTGTCTCTTGGAATTCACAAAAAAGACATCATATGGATTGCGGTTGTGGATACTCAAATAACGCTGAAGTGTGGGAAAAAAAAAACATGGTTGATTTCTCCGTCATGATAATCGGTAAAACACGAAAGTAAAACGTTTCTTTGCAGAAGTAATGTTTACTGTTGATTGATTAATATGTGGGGTTTAACGTCCTAAAACCTCCATATGGTTGTGAGAGACGCCGTAGTGGAGGGCTCCAGAAATTTCGACCACCTGGGGTTCTTTAACGTGCACCGAAATCTGAGCACACGGCCTACAACATTTCCGCCTCCATCGGAAATGCAGCCGCCGCAGCTGGGATTCGAACCCGCGATCTGCGGGTCAGCAGCCGAGTACCTTAGCCACTATATACCACTATATGCTTACTGTACATTTATATAAGAGAGCTTGCGCAATGTCTAATGGTGTTTGACAGCAATAGAACCGCTTAACGTGGATGAGCCCACGTTTACATGAGTCATGCATCTCCATCCCAACGACTAACGTCCGTCAGTAATGATAAACGTGATCACAGATGCTCACGGTAGCTTAGTTAACGGCGAGAGTGGAACCAGAGAAAGCGATGCCATAATAGCATGACTTATTCGACGCCGAACTTGGGCTAAGGTCGCCTACGCCTACTCACGGCATGTTGGAGAGAAATGCAACGCAATTCGTGTCGTCTTCTTGGTTGGACGAGATTATTCGATGGGCGAGTAGTGAACGCGGAGTGAACCGGTGGGTGTCGCTGAACTATTCTTGGTATGGATGGATGCTATTAGCGCAGCCGACACGTGGGGTAAGGTCGCCACCTGTGGGTGTGGTAAAGCGTCGACAAAATTGCTCTTCGCCAACTCTAAACGCGCAGAATGGGACTGACCCGTTTAAACGGCGCGTTGAAGGAACTAATCGCCGATGTCACGGTCATGATGCATTATTGCACTTTGCCGTGAACGGTTTGACAGGACAGTCGCATACATCAAAAGCGTATTCTTAAGGCATGCGCGGCATGTTTCAGTGGCGTAGAGGATAGCGTGCCCAGCATGTGTTGTCGCGGACTCAGAGGTCAAGGGTTCGACTCTCGTTGAGAGAACATTTTTACTTGTCTTTTGATTGTGCGTATTTTTGCAACGTCATTTCCGTGACGGAAATACGTCACGGAAATCTTAGTGAACCCCGGCATAGAATACTTTTGTGTTAAAGAAAAGAAACCTCACAGGGTGTCTCATGCATTTCTGAATACGACTGGAAAGTACAATCAATTTCCTTTATCTTATCAGTCGATTCATTGATCTTCCTCACACCTCTCCTGCGACAACTTACTGCAGCTTATGTGGTTTTCTGCAGTGTATCGCTTATCGGCCCATCTATGAACAAGCGACGTGATAAATCATCGTGTATCTCACAAATTTCGGTGTTTAATTACATGACTTAAGACGTCATATGGCGACGTCATTTTCTGATAAAGATAAATTTTCCATCACCGATGTTAACTGTGACGCCGCCGACGATCAACGCTCGTGCCTAATCAGGAATCCGTGGCTGTCACTTTCACGTGGTGCCATTTAATGTGTGCTTGTGAAAACATTGAATATCGGCGCTCTGACATGGTTTAAAGCACCTCGGAGCGGGCCATGCACTGCTGCCGCCAAAGTCAACCTTGAGCGTCACGTTTTTCGCACACCGCTTGCACCTTGGCCATGACATTCAAAACTGTGAAGGCCGGGGCAGCTTCGGCGGTGTCTGGTATCACCAGCAGGGCGCAGCAAGTGCACACACTTGGAGATAGGAGAGCCAGGAAAGGACGGAGGTCAACAAGGCCGTGGCGCCGTTGATAATGGTTCCCACCAAGTGTGTCAGTATGCTTGACAGCACCGCGGTCCTCCCCTAAGTGGAGACAGCACCTTAGTTCGACCAACTGCCCCATGCATGTATACACCGCCGATGTTATCGAGATACGCACCTTGGTTCAAGTTCAACAAGCAAATCTGAGAAACGCCTCCACCAAGAGAGACCTTTGAACGCTTCGAAGTGCATGCGCATTTCAGTTTTGTTGTCGTTGAGTCTGGTCAGAAAGATTGATAACTCAACAGCGCGAACAAAACAGAACAATACACATATGTCGACCGTGATATATGTTTTCGGAACATTCTGTGTATTGGAGTAGCTACACTCATTGTAGTCACGCCTCCTATTTGTTCACGACTTCATCATGATCAACAGCGAGATGTAGTACGTATTCTGCAGCTACTGCTTCATATATGTACGATCAATATCGATTCCTCGTAAATTTATCTCGTATCTTCAATCCTTTTCGGTTGCAGAGTACCCTACCTGTCGGGCGCATTTCATGGTGTATTGAAAAAGGGCACAAGACTCTGAAGGTCCGCGTAATACGTGATTTTCATGGGCATTAAAAAAACCACGAGTGGTTGAAGTCTTCCGGAGCCCTTTCTATATACGGCGTCTTTGATAACCTCAGTCACTTCAGGATGTTAAAACCCATAAATCGAAAACAGCCCATGCCTTCAACTTAACTTGAGCAAATTTAATGCTTGGCGCTTGTATCTGACAAGTGTATTGACAAAACCGGAGATTCGCATATAACGAAAATAAATAGATTAGGACAAACTGCTTTTTCAACGAAGACACCGACAAGCATATTACTCCGAGTCAGTGCTACAATGTTGCATGCAAGCCTCTTGCACGACGTCTGAGGTTAAGTACTTTTTAGGTTCATTCCTCTTGTGTTATCACTCTGCCTGCTATCACTGGTGCACTTTCTGGAAAGTGGACGAGATTGGAACTGGATGACGCTGGAGGTGCATAGAGTGACCTGCCGCTGTCGCCAACTGCCGTGCTTGCCATTGCACAAGAAAAACAGCTGGTGTACTTGAATATCAAGTTGAATGGGATCGAGAACGGAGTAAATTTCGGGAAACTAGAGCCACGCAGTAGCACAAAATTTGTTGTTAAATCGTCACCTGCGTTGGCAGACGCAGCGCTTCAGTATAGTATTACCAATTTACAGTGCGTTCCGAGTTGGCAGTAAGCTCGAGTTATACATGATAATTGATATGTTATTGTTATATAATTCGATATTGTGAATTAATAAATGTTCATATTCGAATAAATATATGAATATTTCAAGGCCTGCCATGGGCCTCCGCCTTGCATCTTAACGCAGTTTTTATTTAAGGCAATGGATAAGTTATTGTAAAACAATACGATGGTAATCCCTCTTGCTAATGCTAATCCTTCTTAACTTCCTTCCACTTTTCACTGATGTGCGTGGCAACAATTTATATTGCTTATTTGCACGCTTGTTATGAAAGGACCGTGAAGTCATTAGCTGCACGCGTGATTCAAGACAACAGACGATGCATGCGGTACGCTTGGATGGGCCTTGTCACATAAGTCCACAAACATTTCTCTCGAATGCACATTTGGAACAGTCCAGTGAACCTTTTCTCGGTATACGCATATGCATCGTATACGATCGGTTCAGTCGCAGTGTGCAGCTTGCTTGCGTCACCTCATGCGTTTGGTCCCACGCGTGATCGAGGCGTTTCTTGATCCGACTTACATAACAGTAGGCCTGCAGGGAAGCAACACGACAGCGTGACTGAAAGTATAGCGCACAATGGTGTCCAGTGTCGCTTTGACGAAAAGAGACAACGCCTAAACAGCAAGCACAGAAAGAATCGCTCGGGATGGAAGTGTGGATTTCTCCCTTATCGCCGAGTTCCAGGTGTGCGAGATGATCGAAGTGGACGGTGATTATAGGTTTCCCGAGCGCCGACTGCAGCCCGCTACTGCCCTCCCTCCCAACCCTGCGGGTCTTTGCGACCAAGCGTGGTTCTTTTCGTGCTCTAGCACTCGTGGATTTCGCTTTTGGTGAGCCACTCTGAGGTCGATACAGATATTAGGTGCATGTGGTGTGCACGGCTGCAGGCGACGTTCCCTGCGAAATTGCATAACTGTGTCTGTCGCTGAACTGACACATGCGGGACTGTGCACGCCTATGCAGGCAAATTTAAGGCGCGCAGAAAGTGCAAGGTATCGGTTAACGTTAGAAGTGCAAATTGCCTGATCTATTTTTACGACGCTGTAACAGTAAGTAACAGAACGTAGTAACAGAAGCGGATACAAGATTTTGTGCAAAAAAAAAAGCAGGGGGCAAGGCGGGAGTATGGGGGATGTTAGCGTATGGGAGTACGTGATTTACCCTATTTGCGGGCGTATGCACTCAAACATCAAGGACGCTGGGGTCAGGACATCCCCCCCCCCCCTTTTTTTTTCTGTTGGATGGGCCAGCAGCATTACTCATCACATTTGTAAATATTTTCTTGGCTTGCCTAGTGCCCCCGCCATGGCCTTTTGTTTTTGCTTTGCAAGTCATTATTGTCAGGTTGAGTCAGGCCCAACCTGTGTGTGAAATATTCGCACATTTACTATCCCTCTTTCCATTTTCTGCGCCTAAATGCTGGTCACAAAGGCAACCCTTGAGTATGAACTTCTCTTATAGTCGCTTAATACTAAGGACATTCAGCTGCCCCATGAAACCGACCACTCAAACAGACTGTAATTTTAGCAGTCAAGAGAATGTAATGAAAGTTGTACGAACACAAATGTGGAAAATAAAGAAAAAAATTTGACCCTGCAGTTTTCATATATAAAAACAATTTTAACGATCTCCGGCAGTTTTATGGAACTTTCGTTATAACATTAAAGGCAGCGGCGAAGCACGTACTACATATTCGCCAGTTGAGCTGCCTGCTTTCAAATGACGGATCTTCCCCTTTTATTTTTTTTACAACAGCCGAAATGCAAGAAAAAGAAAAGAATGCCGCTACGATAAGGGTGCGGTAAGAGCGTGTGTGTGCATCCATGGGTATTTAAAACGTTGTTCGATTGTCACTTTCCAATATAAGCGCCTGTACGTAGGGACGCAGCTGCCGTCACACGGAGTAGTGCTACAGTGGCATTGTAGCAGTGCGCCCAACGTATATACGCGCATGATAAGTCCCCGCTGTGACCGTCTGTCTGCGGCCAACTGCCAGAGCGGGGAGAGTGTTTCTGTTCGACGGTTGACGATAGGTGTCACCGGATGGCGCAACGATCATATATCCCCCGTTTAAGCCACCGCGGCACTGTTGTGGATATGAGCCGGAGCAAGCCGACGTTCCTCGCTTTTATTGTCGGCACATTTCGTGGAATTAGCTCAATGTTCTGTGACACTAGGCAAATACCCTTTTAACTGCGAAGCCTTTCTTAGCGAACTTTGGCGAGTTTGAATCTATCTATCTATCTATCTATCTATCTATCTATCTATCTATCTATCTATCTATCTATCTATCTATCTATCTATCTATCTATCTATCTATCTATCTATCTATCTATCTATCTATCTATCTATCTATCTATCTATCTATCTATCTATCTATCTATCTATCTATCTATCTATCTATCTATCTATCTATCTATCTATCTATCACGAGTGACATTCAGGTCATAACATTCATGATCTGAATGTCATGAATGTCATGATTTACATGTCATGGTCTTGCTGCTCCTGCGGTGGTTTCGTTCGCATGACATATCGCAAAACTTGTATGGTATGACATGACTGCATGGCGAACATAAATGATAAGTCCTCATGTGGAAATTATTACATGCGTGTCATGTAAGAACATGACTCCATGCCATGCTCATGATGCGTTCGTGGTCGTTTCGCTAGCTTCACATACACCATATTTAGTATTACGCGACGAATGGATCACGAAGGTATGTGACTGGTGCAAACGTGATAATCATGGCATACGTGTCATGTAAGAACAGGATCACATGCCACGCTCATGATGCGCTCGTGGTCGTTTCGCTAGCTTCACATAATCCAAATTTGGTATACGTGACGTAAAGAGAAGATGAAGGTATATGACTGGTGCAAACATGATATACATGGCATGCGTGTAATGTAAAAACATGACTACAGGCCACGCTCATGATGCGCTCGTGGTCGTTTCACTAGCTAGATGTATACTAAGTTTGGTGTTACGTGACGTGAATTTCACATCGCACGAAGGATTGGTCAGATTAAACATCTGCTCATGAAGTTTCGTTCCAGTTACGCTGCTGTCTATTTAGCCCCAAAAAATCGCTTAGGTATGTACATAAAAGTAGCCGATCAAAATTGATCGAAAGACTGACAGAGAGAAAAAAGAAAGATGTAATGAATCCACTTTCAGAAATTTTCAATTTTTATAACGAGTGCTCCTTCTCGATATTGCATCCCGCTTTTTCTCGCATGCGTTTCCGCTGGCAGAGGACAAGATTCGAGACTAATTCTATTAGGGCACGATCCCCATAACGTGCTACATGCCTGGCGCCATGCGAAAGGCACTTCTGCCGCGCACGATAGCGCCAACAGGCGGGCTATGCTCACTTCACGCATATTAGCGCAGTAGCAGACTTACTCTTTGCTTCCGTTGAATATGGCTTCTGGCAGAAGCTAATCTACACGCTCACATATACACTCTAAGAAAATTCGCACGGGCCAGAGAAAACGTAAAGATTTATGCGTTTTCCGCACTTTCCTTGCCCCCTTCCTTTCTCTACGGCTACGACCCTCGCATACTTATAAAGAGCCGTGCGAGTGATCTCTCCTGATCGTGGGTGTGCAGAAGAAGGTATATCAGACACTCGAGGAAATCTGCTTGGTGGCGCTGGAGAATTAACTAAAGAAAAGAGGTCAGAGGGCGCTAAGTTGCGACGATGAAAAATGAGCGCGCTAGGTTCATGGCGCTCGTCTGGATTTTGGGGCGTACGTTTTTTGTCTGCGACGATGTTCTCCACGAGGTGCACCTGCCTGGTGGCTCTGCGGAGAACCATGTACTGTTTTCGCACCTCTTCAAAGAGCCGTTTCAGTGATATCGTGACATTTATTTAGTTATTTTTCTATAATTGTGGGTCTGCGTGGTGGCGTAGCCAGAAATATTTTGTGGGGTGGAGGTGGGAGGGGTTCAGCCATGTTAAATGTTTGTTGGTGCGTGCGTTTGTCTGTGCCAGTGCGTGTATACACATACATAATTTAAAACTTTCAGAGGGGAAAGTGCCAGAACTTCAACCCTCTTCCCACCCTCCCCCCACCCGGCTAGTGGTTTCGCGGCGTTTTGCAGTTATTTTTTTTTACTTTCCCGCTCCTATTACCCTGTGTTTGATGGCGAACTGAACGACTATTGGTTGCTGTTTATTCTTAGCTTTCCTCCCTTTTCTCTCTCTCTCTGAAGAAAGAATGCATTCAGCAGTACCACTACCGCAACTGCGAATGGCATTGCATCCTCTATAAGTGTTTTTATTTGTCGGTCTTTAAGATTAGCGAGTTGCTCAAACGTTGCTACTGTCGTTGCTGCCACTTGCTGCAATCATCCGCTTGGTTAGAGACACAAGACATCTCAGTGGGGAACCTTATACGGTAGTTGAAAACACTAGAACTGACGAAATAGCCGAGACACGTATGACTGCTTGTGCCCGTATTCACCCTTCCTTGTGAGCGTGCCTTTTGACGCGCATGTTTCTTTCGAGTATGCATAACACACCATAGGTCAACAACAATGTCTACTGAGATCCCGTTTCTTTCTCGTTAGTATACGATGCTGGACAGTATACTAAGTCTACAGAAGCCTGTGATTATTCCAGCGACAGTTCTTTGTTTTAGTAACCTGTAATGAGTTAGAGAAGTACTATACGTCACACCTTTGGCAGCTGTACCATACAATTTGAACCCTTTCTCAACTTTCCTTCCCATCGTGGTGCACGCGAGGAAGCGTCGACCACTTCAGGCTGCATGAACGCTCCTTGCAGTAAGCGCGAGTGCGTACACAAGAGTTTGTCTTGGCTTCTCTCCGGCAGAAGGTTGCCGGAGCGTGTCTCTGCCTTTGAGCCGAGCAAGATTTCAGCGAAGCAGGAACCCGCACCAACCGAGCTCATGGTTCTGGCTCGTTTATTTGGAGCCCGGTGGCGCCAGCTTCCCTGTTTTGTTGGCCCCACCGCTGTCAGGTGCGGCAACAGCGAGCAGTTCCAAGAGGCGTCTTCTCTTGTATACTTACGGGGCGCAACGTTTGCCGACGACCTCGACGCGCTGCTCGGTGAAAGAAGGTGTGACACTCTCGCTGCCTCGTATACCGATGCAACTGGCACTCGCACTTTCAAGTCGATTTATTCATTTCAAGTTGATTAAAGTCCGCAATAGACTCCGTGAACGACCACGCGTGTATACCTAGCTGGGATATGTCACTGGCAATGATGTTCCTCTCTCGCTCCTTCATTTAGCTTCATGTAACGCTTTCAGCGCGTGTAGGGTAGTAAACCAGACATTCGTCTTGTCAGAGTCCTTCTATGGTGTTGTCAAGCTCCTGATTTTTTTCCCATTACACTTTGGCTACACCTTCCGGTAGTCGATTTATGTTGTAGCGCATAAATGTTGCAACAGTAATGGTGTCACTTGGTGCGTCTGTTACGGTGAACGAGAATTCCGCAGTTCGCGTAAAGCTCAATGGTTGTTTGAAAGCGTGAAATCATAGCATGAACCTAGTGAAATTTCGTTAGTCATTCCTGAGGACCGCAATTACGAAAATAAAAAAAAGGTACAGAAGAGAACATCATGCATCTATGGTGACATGTCGATGCGTTAAGAATTGTCGTTGATAAACACGTATTCTGACTGTCTGCACTTCCATTCGACTGCAGTAATGACTCGGCGACCTATATTTGAAAGCCTCGCGGGAAACACACCTCGCGGTTGAACACGTGACGCATTCTCGAAGATGCTTCATTCTGTCTGATTATATATATATATATATATATATATATATATATATATATATATATATATATCATCATCATCATCATCAGCCTGTCTACGTCCACTGCAGGACAAAGGCCTCTCCCATGTTCCGCCAGTTAACCCGGTCCTGTGCTTGCTGTTGCCAATTTATACCCGCAAACTTCTTAATCTCATCTGCCCACCTAACCTTCTGTCTCCCCCTACCCCGCTTCCCTTCTCTGGGAATCCAGTTGGTGACCCTTAATGACCAGCGGTTATCCTGTCTACGTGCTACATGCCCGGCCCATGTCCATTTCCTCTTCTTTATTGCAGCTATGATATCCTTAACTCCCGTTTGTCCCCTAATCCACTCTGCTCTCTTTTCTCTTAAGGTTACACCTACCATTTTTCTTTCCATTGCTCGCTGCGTCGTCCTCAATTTAAGTTGAACCCTCTTTGTGAGTCTCCAGGTTTCTGCTCCGTAGCTAAGTACCGGCAAGATACAGCTGTTATATACCTTCCTCTTGAGGGACAGTGGCAATCTACTTGTCATAATTTGAGAGTGCCTGCCGAATGTGCTCCACCCCATTCTTATTCTTCTAGTTACTTCAATCTCGTGGTTAGGCTCTGCAGTTATTACCTGCCCTAAATAGACATAGTCTTTTACAACTTCAAGTGCACTATTACCTATCGCAAAGCGCTGCTCTTTTCCGAGGTTGTTGTACATTACTTTCGTTTTCTGCAGATTAATTTTAAGACCCACCTTTCTGCTCTCCTTGTCTAACTCCGTAATCATGAGTTGCAATTCGTCCCCTGAGTTACTCAGCAATGCAATGTCATCGGCGAAGCGCAGGTTACTGAGGTACTCTCCATTAACTCTTATCCCTAACTGTTCCCATTCTAGGCTTCTGAAAACGTCCTGTAAGCACGCAGTGAATAGCATTGGGGAGATTGTGTCCCCCTGCCTTACACCCTTCTTTATTGGTATTCTGTTGCTTTTTTTATGAAGCACTATGGTAGCAGTTGATCCCCTGTAGATTTCTTCCAGAATGTTTATATATATTTCATCTACGCCCTGATTCCGCAGTGTCTGCATGACGGCTGATATTTCTACTGAATCAAACGCCTTCTCGTAATCTATGAAGGCTATGTATAGTGGTTGGTTATACTCTGAGCATTTCTCTATTACCTGATTGATAGTATGAATGTGGTCAACTGTTGAGTAGCCTGTTCTAAATCCTGCTTGTTCCTTTGTTTGATTGAATTCTAATGTTTTCTTTACTCTACTAGCAATTACCTTTGTAAATAGCTTGTATACTACAGAGAGCAAGCTGATCGGCCTGTAATTCTTCAAGTCCTTGTCATCTCCTTTCTTATGTATTAAGATGATGTTAGCGTTCTTCCAAGACTCTGGTACTTTTCCCGTCAGGAGACACCTCGTAAATGGAGTGGCTAGTTTTTCTAACACAATCTGTCCTCCATCTTTCAGCAGATCTGATGTTACTTGATCCTCACCAACAGCTTTGCCTCTGTGCATGCTCTCCAAAGCTTTTCTGACTTCTTCTATCATTACCGGTGGGGTGTCGTCTGGGTTACTGCTAGTTCTTATAGTATTTCTGACTTCTTCTATCATTACCGGTGGGGTGTCGTTTGGGTTACTGCTAGTTCTTATAGTATTAAGGTCGTGGTTGTCTCGGCTACTGTACAGATCTCTGTAAAACTCCTCCGCTATTTTAACTATCCTATCCATATTGGTAGTTAATTTGCCTTCTTTGTCCCTTAGTGCATACATCCGCCTTTTGCCTATCCCAAGTTTCCTCTTCACTGCTTTGACGCTTCCTCCGTTTTTCAGAGCATGCTCAATTCTCTCCATGTTATACCTTCTTACATCGCATACTTTACGTCTATTAATCAGCTTCGAAAGCTCTGCCAGTTCTATTTTGTCTGTTGTACTTGACACTTTCATGATTTGACGCTTCTTAATTAGGTTCTTCGTTTCCTGGGAAAGCTTGCCGGTGTCCTGTCTAGCTACCCTGCCTCCAACTTCCACTGCACACTCCGTGATGATACTCGTCAGATTATCATTCATTGTATCTACGCTAAGGTTGGTTTCCTCGCTAAGAGCAGAGTACCTGTTCTGCAGTGACACTCTGAATTCGTGTACTTTCCCTCTCAGTGCCAGCTCATTGATTGGCTTCTTGCGTATCAGTTTCTGTCGTTCCTTCTTCAAGTCTAGGCGGATTCGAGCCCGTACCATTCTATGGTCACTGCATCTTACCTTGCCAACCACTTCCACATCCTGCACGACTCCTGGGTGTGCAGTCATTATGAAGTCTATTTCGTTCTTATTTACGCCATTAGGGCTCCTCCATGTCCACTGGCGGTTTTCTCGTTTTCGGTAGAAGGAATTCAAAATACGCAGATTATTGCGTTCTGCGAATTCTACTAGTAGCTCTCCTCTGGCGTTTCTAGTGCCGATGCCATAATCTCCTACTGCCTGGTCTCCAGCCTGCTTCTTCCCTACCTTTGCATTAAAGTCGCCCATTACTATAGTATACTGTGTTTTCACCTTACTCATTGCCGATTCCACGTCTTCATAGAAGCTTTCAACTGAAGCGTCATCATGGCTGGATGTAGGCGCGTAAGCCTGTACTACCTTCATTTTGTATCTTTTATTCAGTTTAATTACAATGCCTACCACCCTTTCATTAATGCTATAGTAATCCTCTATGTTGCCAGCTATGTTTCTGTGAATTAGGAACCCTACTCCCAGTTCTCTTCTGTCTGCCAAGCCCCGATAGCAAATGACGTGCCCATTCTGTAGCACCGTATAGGCCTCATCTGTCCTCCTAACCTCACTCATCCCTATTATATCCCATTTATTGCCTTCTAGCTCCTCGAATAATACAGCTAGACTTCCCTCACTAGATAACGTTCTAACGTTAAACGTTGCTAAGTTCAAGTTCCAATGGTGGCCTGTCCGTATCCAGAGATTCCTAGCACCCTCTGCTGCTTTGCAGATCTGACCGCCGCCGTGGTCAGTTGCTCCGCAGCTGGTGGGGACTGAGGGCCGTGAGTTAATTGACGAATGCCTACGGGAGGGGGTGGCCAGATACTGCACCAGGGTGGCCAATCCTTCTCTGGTGAGATCATCGGTGCGTACCGGCTTTAAACCGGTACGATCAGACAGTAGTGGGGATGCTCCATGCATGTCTTCCTTATTGTTGTTCAGCAGCGTTGGCGGCCACCCACCACGGAGCCCAACGAGGGGACGCTACAAGGTTACAAATGCTGAAACCTGCAGACGCCAGCCGTACAACGCCACTATAACCCAATGCGCCTAGACCAAGGTAGGCTATTTGCACAGGGTTAACCCTAGCCGCCAGGAAGTTTGGAAGTAAACGGAAGAGAGTAGAAGACAGGACAGATAAATAGTAAGAGATAAAGACGAAGATGTAGGGAGAGAGAGATAGGAAAAGGCGACTGCCGATTCCCCTGGGTGGGTCAGCTCAGGGGTGCCGTCTACGTGAAGCCGGGGCCAAAGGGGTGTGTTGCCTCTGCCGGGGGGCCTTAACGGTCCAATCACCCAGCGTCGGCTCAACCCCCAGGATCCCCTTTTCCTCGGACACGGCAAAGCCACGCACGGCTAGGCGTGGGAGGGAGACGAAACTCCCCCGTTAGCTCGGGTTCGTGGTGTCGCTACACACCAAACGCCTACTTGCGCAGGCGCCCCTGCGGTATACCACTATACCACCGCGTATGTCAATTGCGAAAGGATAAGGGACCTAATTTTTTGCATTACCGCATTTTTTGCTCCTCCCGAAAAAGTTTTAATAAAAATTACCCTGCGTAATATGCACCTCCCAACTTTTCTCCGATTTTTCGAAAAAAAAAGTATGTTGATTATGCGACTAAATATGGTATATATACTATTTAAATTCAATTCGAAATTATTTTCACCAAACAATAATTCAATTCAAACCTACAATTCACTATTTGCACAAGCCAATATTAATATGTAAGGTTTAATGCTCCTAAAACACCATACGATTATGAGAAACGCCGTAGTGTAGGGCTCCAAAAATTTAGACCACCTGGGGTTCTTAAACGTGCACCGAAATTTGAGCGCACGGGCCTACAACATTTTCGCCTCCATCGGAAACGCAGATGCCGAAGTCGGGTTCGATCCCACGACCTGTGGGTCAGCAGCCTTGCACAAGCTAAATATGTTCTTAGAATCTATTGAAATGTTCAATATTGCATTTACTGCATGCTATTAAACACCTGAGCCTGGAATTGCAGTGCTAAACCTCGTTAAAGCAGAACGGCAGAAGAAAAAGTGTCCGGCAAGAATATTTATGCATTGACTCCTATGAACAGCCGACTGGGAACCGAGAATTTTTCGTTGTAGAGAAAATCACACTGAAGCGGCACTCGTTCTAGCAAGTTTTGACTGTATATAAACGACATGTAGTGAGAGGAGCCTCCCATATATACAGAAGCATATACAGTCGAACCCCACTACAACGAACGCCCCGCCAACGAAATTCCCGCTACAACAAAAAATTCACACTTCCCTGTCGGACTGGGAAGTGACGGGGAGTCAATGCATAAATATTGTCGCCACAACGAACACCCTTCCTTCTGCCGTCCCACCTCAACGAAATCCCACGATGCAATTTCAGGCTCAGATATTTATTGCTATGCACTAAACCCAATCTTTAACTGGCAAAAGCAAGGCAGTCTCAATGCCATTGCTATCGAGCAAATGCGGCGCCCATGCTTGCTGAACAGCGGTGGTTTTTGGTGGTGCCAACGGGTGTTTTAGACTTCGTCAACTTATTTTCAGGTTCTGAAAACGCATCAAAATGTTAAATATTGGGTTTACTGTATAGCCGCAGACGATCCGAAGCTGAAGCTCAGCTGCTTAGTTCATGGTTTATTTCCCGCAGCTGCTGGGTGCATATGCGGAACGATGCCTTTTCCAATTACAATGCTTCTCATTTTGTTCGCGCTTGGCCAGTGTGGTAACTAATTGGCTAGCCACGAGTGATGGATGATAAAAATGGCATAAAATAAGGCAAAAGTCATGGCTCCTTGATACCCTGCTGCCATCTCAGAGTTTTGACGGCGGACAGCTGCTGGTGTTAACATGCTAATGCAACTATTTGGTTTGTTCACGAAAGCGGTTGTAGTAATTATTTCAGCGTGCTTTTCACCATGGCCTCGCCAGTGCATGGGTGAGAATCGTGCCGTGACGCTGCTGGGATAGAATAAAAAGCAGCGGACACTTCTTGAATTTTTAGAATAAACGTTCCTTTGTTTCGCTAGTTCAGATTGGGTATATTTTTTTCGATTTCACTACAACGAAATTTTGGCTTCAATTATTTTTTCCGTGCCCCTTCAGTTTCGTTGTAGCGGGGCTCGACTGTAATTGCACCAGGCTTCAAAAGATGTGACTAGAGAAACGAGTGGATGTTTTATAGGCCCACCCATGATAAACAAGGGCTTAGACATATTTAATCATAAGCAGCAAGGGTGTGTAGGTTGAAGAGTTGCCCAACAGATGTGTTGAGGGCCCTTTGCTGATTCACAAAAGGAATTATTATGGTTCAGTGGGCCCTTAACAACTGTGCATGATATAGGCATCCAATTATACTTCGAAACAGCCAATGTTACGTGTGCAGCCGTTCATTTCCTAACAGAACGGTCGAGGCATGTGTTGAGAACTGAAGCAGGCTAGCAGTTCATAAGGCGATGTGCACGCTATTGCGATCTGCTCTTGAAGGCGAAGCTCTAGCGTCCTCCAAATTTTTAGAGCCCACATTTATAATATTTGTAACAAGTTGTTATGCCTATCCTGACTAGACACTGTTATCTCACTTTGTCCAGCAAAAAAACACACAAAACAAAGTGAAATCAGTTAATCGCACATGACCGCCAAGCAAGACAAAGCATAAGAACAGACGTGCGATGGCATGGCAAAACAACCACACAAACCACAACTGATATGCCTTGCATACAGACCGACTGATCTTTTTGACCTGGGCGGATCACCCACATGATGTCACAAGGTGTGACAGAATGACAAAAGACACCAGGAGGCAGAATAGCAATATAATTATATTATCTCTTTTTTATGGGTGCTTTAAGATGAACTTGATATTAACCATGGTTGAAGCGGTACAATAATCCCACTGCCCTTATGATATATAGTGCTTTGCTAGAGCAGTGCACTAAGGAGCAACACATAAAGTTAGCCTCTGCTTTTTGCAGGTGAGCAGTAAATTTTTTATTAAACCGATAATATATAAACTGTGCACTGCTGCCCAATCTGTCAGTCTTCCGTGTTTTGTGAACTTGTTTGATTGTTTGTTAGGATTTCTTGTGTATATGTAATGTCTAAGTAGGCTAAGGCCATTGAGGATCTGAGACGGGAACTCAAGGCAGACTTGAGAAGTATAAAAGAAAAGTTACGAGAAGTGGCTGAGCTGAAAGTAGAAATACAGCAGGTTCTAAAAATAAACCAAGATCTTCGCGCACAGAATGCTAGGTTTTCATGTGGAACTGAGGAACTACAACAATACCAACGTGCCAATAACATTCAAATAAAGGGCATCCCACTTGATGGCGAACCGCTATCCATAGTGTCGCAAATGGGGGAGTTGATTAAAGAAGAAATCTGGGAGGCTAATATTGACATCTGCCACCAAGTGCCTACTGCTAGACAGGACCAGTCAAACATTATTTTTCGGTTTGTTCGCGAAACCACGAGGAAGGCCTTTCTCAGCAAAGCTAAAGAAAGCAATAATAGACACGGGCGCACTGGGATTTGAAATATCACCAAAGGTGTTCGTCAACGAACACCTTACTCGGTATGATAAACGACTTCTTGATGCTACCGTAGAAAAGAAAAAGGAACTGAAATGGCGGTTCGTGTGGACGGCTGGCGGCAAAATGTTCGTACGCAAGGACAAAAACTCCCCGACAGTTAGAATTCCCAGCTTGGAAGACGTTGAAAAAATGGAGGCATGAGCATTATGTTTTGATTGATTGATATGTGGGGTTTAACCTCCCAAAACCACCATATGATTATGATAGACGTCGTAGTGGAGGGCTCCTGAAATTTCGACCACCCGGGGTTGTTTAACGTGCACCCAAATCTGAGCGCACGGGCCTACAACATTTCTGCCTACATCGAAAATGCAGCTGCCCCAGCCAGGATTTGATCCCACGACCTGCGGGTTAGCAGCCGAGTACCTTAGCCACTAGACCACCACGGCGGGGCGAGCATTATGTTTTATCTTTATCAAATATTGCTTGATAAAACGAGTGCATATTACGATATTTCATCATTCAATAAATTATTTCCTAATAGCAAATAACTTAAACTTTTCTGCCTTAATGTGCAGAGTATTGAAAACAAAGAGGACAAACTGAATTGCCTGTTCAAGTCAACAACGCAAAATTTTGACATCTTATTGTACTCTAAAACATGGCTCACTATGAATGATGACCCCCCATATTGGTAAACTTATGAATACCACAATCTAGTAAGGAAAAACAGCAGAGGTGGGGCCGTAGCAGTCCATGTTAAGCAATGCCTTGCTCATGAGCTAGTTGAAGAATTTTCTCGTCTAACGAGCAATGTAGAGAGCATAATGATACTCTTAAAACATGTCACCATTGTGCCTATATATCGGCTTCAATTGGGAAACAAACTCGCGTTTTTCGATTTCTTAGAACAACTTTTGAATTTCCTCTGCCATTCGTTTTGCCCCTTTGTCATAATGGGTGACGTAAACATAAATATGTTGGCTGATGACATATCATCTAAACAGCTTTCTGGCTAAATAATTTATTCATGTGTGCAAATGTAATTACGGAACCTACCAGGCTCACTGTACAAACGTGTATTCTGCTTGATATATGTATAACTAACATTCACCCAACCGACTGTATTGCGGGATTGCTATCTGTTGAGATAAGCGATCATCTGCCTATATTCTGCTTCGTTCCTTATGTTTGTACGCGAGGGGAAGGGAGAAAGGAAACACTGTCACGTAATTTTCATGCCACAGCATTTCAAACTTTTCGTTTTTTGATACTGTCCACAGATTGGTCATGTGTGTTTGAAAAGCAAGACCCAAATGCTGCGTACGATTTCTTCTTTGAAAAAATGATCCACTGTTTTGCCCAAGCATTCCTGCTAAAACCACGCGATCAAAAGAACAGGAAGATAGGTAAATCTTGGATAAATACCCACTTGTTAAAATGATAACGACAAAAACAAATTGTACCACAAGTTTGTAAAATTCAGAAGTGCTGATCTGTTCGGTGACTTTAGGAAATTTAGAAATAAGGTGAATGCTGCACTGAAGCAGGCGAAAATTAGGTATTACAAACAATTATTCGATAAGATATAGAATGACCCTTGAAAAGTTTGGAATGAAGTCAGAGACCTCAATGCTATGAAGACAAAGAGCACCGACATCAACATAATAACACCCACTGGAGTGTTGACAGGTACGGAGGCAACAGCTGCTTTAAATGAATATTTTGTTTCTAGCGCGCGGTATCCTGATAAGGAATAACATATGACCACACGTATCGTGAACAGTACCCGTCTCTTTAACTCTATTATACTTACGCCTGTTACAGCTGCTGAAGTTACTCAACTACTCCTTAAAGTGAAAAACAATGTATCTGCTGGTCATGATGACGTTAAACCAGCACCAGTTAAATTAATTGCGGATATTATTGCACCCGTTTTAGTTCATATGATAAACAGGATGTTTAAAAGTGGTATATTTCACGACCTACTAAAAATAGCACCAGTGTGCCCAATCTACAAAGGAGGGGATAAACATCTTGTGAAAAATTACCGGCTCATTTCTGTTTTACCTGTCCTATCAAAAAAGTATATATATATATATATATATATATATTAGTATATATATATATATAAAGTGTATATATATATATATATATATATATATATATATATATATATATATATATATATATATATATATATATATAGACTATATGCATGCGCCTTTGGTGTATTTAGTTCTCGGAGCACCGGCTTTCGGTGCATGCTTCAAGTCCCGTCACGACAGTGTTCTCAATGGACATTCTACTGACGTTGATTCACTGTATACAGATGCGCCGCGCTTAGGTTTGTCGCGCGTCCGTGTGTCTGTACGTATACGTATGCGCATGCTCCTGACGTCAGTCGCAGTTAGCTGTCCGACACGTTGGTCGACCAATAGAAGTGATATACGCAGTTGAAGTCACAAAATATTCAAAAAGACATTTACTGTACGCAGTTAACTATTTGTTTACCTTATCTTGAGTTATTAACTTGCCTTCTTCTATGCTCGTGACCTGCAATCCTATATTGCGCCACGTGAAGCAAACGACTTTCACAAACGAGTGTGCTTTTCGGTTGTTTTCATTGCGCGTGTTGACAAACGTTACATAGAGCTCTGCTGCCACAATCATTCAGCTTAATCAATAAAAAAAAAGTCTACACAAAAAAAGCGTGCACTCTTCTCTAATCATTGTGCCCGTTACTTTGTGCGTTCCCATAGTGTTATTGCATCCTATTCTTATAGACCTTCAGCAAATAGTGCTTTGGTGAAACGAATCCAAGCCTTTGCAGCAGACAGCTACAAATGTGTCACTACAGTATTTGTGAGCCTCAAGTGTCTCCATAAGTTATTGTAGCACTGACAACTATTTATAATGCATTAACTTGTGGAAAATGAATCATAATGCATATTTCGCCAAAATACTTGAACCCAAATTGAGGCTTATACTAATACGACATGCCCATTATTCCCGGATGCTGGTTTAGGCTCACTTCTTTCAACTCCAGTAAACGCCAGCTCCATCATTTTTTGTGGCGATTTCTTAGGGACGAAGCTCCTATAAGGCATGGGCTGTGCGTCCCCTGTATGTAGCCGCCTCTCGTTTTGTTGTTGCTGTGTTCACTAGATGGCAGTACCGTCCCCTGTATATACCCATCTCTCGTTTAGTTCTTGCAGTGTTGACTAGATGGCGGTACTTGTGGCTGATGATGATTACGGCTTGGTGGCGTTAGCGACCGCCCGATCTAAAGGGTACAGCCATATCAATCCAATCCAATCCAACGAAAAGATGCAAGATGTTATAAACTAGACGGTGGTACTTGTAGTTGATGATGAAAGATGCGAGATGTTATAAAATAGGAATGATGTCACATATGGCGCGTGTCGTTGGTGGAAGGCAATCGTTCGATTTAGTGCGGCGACGTACGCTAGGAGGAGCGTTGCAATAAAATCGAGTGGGCAAAATGTACAGAGGGTTCATGGTTTAGCAGGTTTACCTCCGGAGCTTCGCCCACTCATCATCATTCACTTCGTGGATATGGCGGCACTTTCTTTTTTTTTCAGGTGACGCACTGGTCGCGAGGCTTGTTTACAAATGGGGCAATAGGCTGGTACTGTACTCCGTACACACACGCGGCCGTGCAGAGCGGCAGCCGCCGACTCGGCAATTTGACTCCACGTCTGTGTGTGTATACCTTTCGGGTTTTGCCGGCGTGACCTGACAGCTATGTCGGGAATGGCATTAGGGCCGCTTGTTTACGCAGCTAAATTGGGGATCGTGGTAACAGCCCCTCGGAGCGCGCGTGCACCGTGGTGTTTTCTGCGTGCGTGGGTGTCGGCGGCCTCTCGCGCGGACCTCAAAGGTACGATATATGGACGCTCGCTTGTTCCGGAAGGTTTAAAGAAAAGAAAGGGAGATGAATGGCTTTTGCGGGTGAAGGAGAGACTGTAAGCACGCTTTGTGCCGCCACTGAACAAACGTTTCCCAACAGTGCGATGCAATGACCTTACACTGGAAATGCTGTTGTGAAGTTTTATTTATTCTTATCTACTATACCACGGCCGCCTCGCATTTTGCGGCGACATCGGCTCACCTCACTTGAGACATTGAAAGAGCAGTGCGATAGTAGATTATGATGAGCAGTGTTTTTTTTTATGTCTCTACAGTAGTAATGCAGCAGAAGGATAAAGTAGACTTTTCTCACGATATCTACGTCTTATTATTTCTTTTGCATATATTTATTCCTGCATCATTTTTCCCCTCCTTCGGTCTCCCTGAAAATAGCAAGTAAGCAATTATACGCTTGTAGAACATTCTGATTTCAATGAAGATCTCTCTCTCTCTCTCACTCCTTCTTGAACCACATCATTTCTCACAGCAGGTGCTTTGTAAATACGAATTGCGTGAACATTTTCCATATATTATCGCTTCTTTGATTCGAGTATTGGTAAATGAAGGCACAAATATATTCTAAATATCATTTACAAAACTCTTTCTCGTCTTTTCGTTTATAGCTCGAGATCATGTGTGACATTATATATCCCTGTAAACTTATTGGAAAATGAAAGTAATGTTTTTGTGCGCTTCTTTTGGTGCTTTCCTGCACATTGTCAACAGTGAAACCATCTCTAACCATCACTGGCAGTTTGTTTTGAATTGTTTATGATAGCGTGTGCGCATATGTGTTTTTGTGTTTACTGAATGAAATACTGGATTCTTAGCGAAGGCAAAAGGGTTGAGTGGAGACAGAAGGTTAGGTGGGCAGATCAGATTAAGAAGTTTGCGGGTATAAATTGGCAGCAGCAAGCACGGGACCGAGTTGACTGGCGGAACATGGGAGAGGCTTTGTCCTGCAGTGGACGTAGTCAAGCTGATGATGATGATGATGATGATGATGAATGAATGAAATTTTATGTAGCATCAATACGGAAGCAACGAAAGCCACGTGAAACATGTGAAACGTTTCGAATTTTCCCGTTAAGACAGGTGCATCTATTTACGTCTCATAATATGCACTGACTGCGTGTTGTACTACTCGCCTCTCATAACATCTTCTATCCGCTTCATAGTGATTCGCTTTCACAGTGGCGTATAGTCTATATAACTTGTTTTCATGATCGCCGACCACGCCGAGCATTGCGGTGCAGCATCGACAGGAGGCGATCGCGGCGCAGTTGCCCTCCCCGTTGGTCCCTTCATTGCCGGGCGTTTGCGCACGACACGCACTGCCACGCATTTAGTCCTTGATGGACGAACCGTTCGTCCGTTGGTTTAACGACTGCAGTTTGTCCAACTTTGCCAAATTTCAGCTTAGAGTGTATGGTATTCTTTGGTACTGCACACGGGGAAAGAAATCTCCAGATAACGACACACCAAAAAGCAGATCTAAAAGATACGCGCCCTTCGGATGTTTGCTGCAGCTCTAAAACAATACTTCACGGCCTCGTTCCCTCGTCGGTTCCTCAGCTCCAACGCAAAAAAAAAAAGTATCGATGGAGCACGGTGTCAGCTCACTGTGTGCGGCGTGGCGTGTTACCGGAAAGTACGTCGTGTAAACCACATAAATAAGTGAGGTCCTTGTGTACCTCAATCGAGGCAAACCTGTCTCCTTCGTTTTCGACGTAGACGCGTCTTTGTGGGCAAGTGGAGGATCGAGCGCTATAAAACCGAGCGCCATGCCCCCTGAGAGGAACACGTGTAAAGAAAACAAGCCCGAGGCGGACAGCAAGAAAATAGCAACGTTGCTGCGTGCAAGAAGACGCGTCGCGTCTTTGAGATGTCCCAGTGGAATCGTCTTTGTTTCATGAGCGCCGCGTTTGTATATATACAGGCTGGACAGGAACTATAGCGACCTATCCTGTCACCGTATAAATATATATTGAAAATTTAGACCCCGTGCTTCCTGCGGCGCAAAGGTGTTCCACGGTGCCTGTTTTTGTAGATCATCGTTGTTCGCATTCTAGTTCTTATTTTTTGATACGCTCATTTCGGCGTTAAATAGTTCTTTCAAACACTAGCTTCATCTTTCTTATGTCTGCCTTTTGTACTGCGTGCGATGGCGTTTTTCGCCGACGTATAAGAGCGGAGCGTCATTTTTAACTGCTTATATACACGTCACTGAAATGACCCGCATGTGCAATCTGATCGGTTCTTGTTTGTCTATTCGGAATACTATCATCTCAGTGTCAAATCAACAGAAAGTTTAAAGAAAAGCTTGTGCTGTTTACCGAAGTCTGAAGAGGATGTTTTAATATTTAATTAGTGGTGTATTGAATTATGTCTAAGCTAAATACTAAATGCGTATGTAACTGTGGATTATTATTTTTATAGTGTGGTATGCGCAAGTACTTACTTAACTATTTAATAACAGACAGCGCGTGTAGCGAATAGGTGTTGCTCGGAAAGTTTCGGGGTGTTAGGCGTACTTAGGGTGGAGCGGCGACCAATCATGTTCTGAAGAATCGTGAAATGACTTCATTTATGGTCATATATAAAATATTATATATGCAGCGCAGTGACATAAATGGAGAGAAGTGGAGAGAGTGAGTAGTCAATCAATCAGTCAATCAATCAATCAGTTTTATTGAGAAAACATAGGCTATTATTGCAAGCTAGCTGAACTGTTAGCCTACATTGGCTTGTGAACGGTCTATATCATATATAGTACGTAAAAACAGACTAACAGAGCATATATATTTACACGCATTCACAGATATTTACACACACACGTATACTTAAATATAAATGCGTATACATGCATATTCACATACGCATATACAACATATGCTCACGAACTATAATACATTTTACACAACTAAAATAAGGAAAATGATAAAGTAGAGATATAATAAGTCAGGTACATAATCACATTCTTACAACTTATAACGGTGAATTGTTCAATACACCCTGTAGTGCAGAATATAAGATGATTTATTAGCTTAAAGGTTAGTTTTGATTAAGTTCTTAGCGCTCCAGATTCATGGCTGTAAAGGCAGGGTGAACAGTTCTTTGTGTTCTGTGAAAGGTGGCGGCTTCAGCTAGTTTGTGTGTCATGATGATCGCTATATCATGCACGAACACTGGGACCAGGAGAAGCACGACGATCTGAGTTTGTCTTCGTGTGTCTCCTTGTCCTATAGTATTCAGCTCGCGCCATAGCGATCATATTGGGTTCCTTGTTTTATGTGGCCATAGCCAAGTTGAATACGACTGGGTGACAGATATACGTACATTTGCATGAACGATTGACGCATCTGAATTTGATCGTGAAAGAGTTGCATGAACAGTATGATAAATAGAAATTCCTGCAGCCACAGAACACAGCCACTCCTCGCCTGTAAGTACGTAAATGATATGCATGCAGACCGAACGATGATATGGGATCCATATTGTTCTCACTTTCAGGATCGCGTGTATAGGCGCGGGATGAAATTTTCGGATGCCTCCGCATGTATAACTCTGCCTGCGTCAGAGAGGATGCAAGATGGGCTTCTCTGACACCTTATCTTCGGCTGCCGTTTCTCGTGGCGCCCTGCGAACGTCATGGCGCAATAAACGGTGGCACGTCACTCGCAAAGCCAACGCCGCGCCTCGAACTTAGTTCGGCCTGTGCCGCATCTATGCTCGTGGCACTTGGATGAGCATTTCTGCATCCTCACTGCGTGTCACGTGTATTTTCCCGTCCATATGTATATGCGCATGCGCGATTCTGTCTCGACCTTTCAAAGCGCGCGCGCCTTCTATCGTCTCAGAACGAGACGGGTGAGCGCCGCAATACGCAAACATCGGCACGAGCCAGCCAGCGAATGCATATACGTCAAGGGAAAAACCGACTTGGCGCCTTCGGCGCTGTCTCCATGTAGCGCATATATAGATATCATATGCGGGTTTAAAATCGTGACGTCGGTATTTCATATTGCTTTCGCTGGGTCTCCTGAACGTGATGTATACGCGCGCGGAGAGGCGTAAGATATAGCTTAAATATATCTGCAGTGCAGCCGCCTAAACACAACGCTGGCCGAAAACGAAACGCTTTCTTGCGGCCTATACGCACGTCACTTTTTCATCGCGCGCAAGCAATACCTTCGGTCACCGTTTAGCCCCGCATATACGTATTCACCTTCGCCCCGTACGGCGCGTTATAACGCATTTCTGCGTGCCCTGGCCATTTTCAATACTGCCGCTTCGGTGGTGTAACGAATCTGCCCGTACGTATGGCTTCAGTTTGTTTCGCTTCTGGCGTTTCTTCGTTGTTTCCCCGCTCCCGTCGATGCCGCTCCAACACGTTGCGCCCCGCGTCTATGCTATATAGCTGACATGCCCCTGACACTGGGCCTACAGATCTGTCCCTATACCTCGACCATCAATCATTCATCCAGCCTGAATATTTTCCACGTTCCATTACCCTCGATTGCGGGAAAAGATGAGAGAAAAAAAAAAGAAGTGAAAGTCAATGGGGCGTTGGGTGAAAGGAATTGAGAGGGGGAGGGGGGAGGTATGGGTACGTGTTGGATGGCTAAGAAATACAAGGGAAACCAAACGCGATTAAGAAACATTCCGTAGGTGCGCGCACGCACATACAAACACACATCGCAGCGAGCTTGCATGGCGCAACTCACCAGTGTGTGCCGACGAAAGCGATGCGTGTGTTTTTAGACGTATTGAAAGCGAGTTGCGGCGGCACGCATCGTTTATATGGCGTTTGTGTACGTTCGTACGTCCCTGCCGGCAAACGTGAGGTATTTACGTGAATACACGCGACAGCTTTTCTTTTTTTTCTCTCTTTTTGTCTCTATTTTCCTGCGTGGTTCGTTGAGATCCAGGTTCGACGGGGATAGGTCGCTGCTTTGACAGACAACTGCAAAACCTAAAGAAAGAATACAAGAGAAAAAAAGTAGAGAGACGGCTGCTAAAGCGAGCTATATACTGTACGAGACTTCGTATACATGGCATACCGCCTGACGCTCATACACGTAGACATGCGCGCGAGCCCCCCCTCGCGCCGCACGTATGCATATATCGAGACGGAAGCCACTGGAGAAGGAAAGATGCAGATATTGCCAGATTACCTTGAGGGATGCAGAAAGAAATTTATTCGAGGCTCCTCACCTTATATACAACCCTCCAGCCCACCCCCGTCTTGCGATCTCTCTTCTTATTCCGGCGTTATTTTTTGTAGCGCTCCGCGGCAAATGCGGTCCGCCGGCACCTCATTCCGTCATGTGTGTAGAGTAATGTGGTTTCGCAATTTTCGGATAGAGAGGGGGTGGGGGGGTTGCTTGTTTCACCCTCTTTCGGTCTTGTTTAGAGCGTCGGCACACTTTCGTCATTATATCTTGTGCGGTGTTTGCAAACCTCGCGTACAGCGAGTCAACATGCTTCCCATAAGCGTGCGCCGACGACACCGTTTTCTGTGGGGCGCTTTCTCCGCACCACATGCCATGCTCGCGTGCCCCCAAAACCACGAAGCGAACGCTGTAGGTTCGGTGGGGAGGAGGGTTGCTTCTGAGGTCGAAACCGCGAGCTCGTCTAATATTCATCGATTCCTCTCGGGTTTCCTGATTTCGGCGCCACCGCCCCGGCGAAATGGTGCGAATTGGTTCGGAAACTCCCCCGAGAAGGAGACCCGGATCGTGCGCTTTTTTTGCACTACGAACGTGCTTGACGTGAAGCCTCCCGTAATCGCGTGCTCTTGCATCTTCTTTATTAGCCTTGCTTGTTGTTTTGTTTTTCGTCTTTTTTTCTTTAGAGATTTTAAGGAATGGTTAGTAGATATCAGGTACGTCTTGCGTGTATTCCTCTTCGCCATCTCGAGGGATGCCGGCGTGGCTTTTGTTTGGGTGGAAGCTTGTGTGTGTGCAACGTGAAACAAAGAAATAATTCTTTGTTTAGACAACAGATAGGCATTAGGTTCTTGTGTTTCGTGAAATAACAATGACAGGAAAGAGCCGTGGTAGTGCAAAAAACCGTCGGGACAAGGCTTGTTCTGCGCACTGCTGATACGACTGTGACGGCTATACACATTCTTACAGGCAGTACAAAATCTTGAGGTATTTCTTGACAGTCTTTTGTGTTTTTTGTTCATTATTTTCCTTACATTTACAGCAACAAAACAATCCTGTCACCTATGTGTACAAGGGCACGTTTCTTGTGGAAAACACTTTGTATAAAGGGTGCCTTTTGCATTCACCTAAGACGAATTGAAAGCGAAAGCGATCTTTTTTATTCTTAGTCGATGTATTGATCAGTTGACCCGACGACTCAATATCGAGCAATCCCATTGTGTCCTCGCTTAGTGCCCGTGAGTAAGCACTGCGGCGACGATTAATAGTTTTGTGTTTTTGCGAAAACTGCAGACGAGATACGAGAGAGTTTTGGTTGCCGGTTGCCCCAAGCTGCCTGCGTTAGCACTCTCTGGCGTTCCTTTTGTACTCACCGCTGCACCAGTGGAGAATACAAAGGTACGCCAGAGCATGCTCACGCAGACAGATTGGCGTTTCCAGCACTAAACTATCTACTGTTATGTGATGAAGTTAGCGTGAAATATTCAGGACACGGACACAAGAGCAACAACAAACAACCAACAAACAACAACAACAACACACCACCAATCAAAATAAACAGAGAAACAACAACACCAAAAAAAAACAACAACAACAAACAACAACACACAACATAACAACAAGAAGAAGAAGAAGAAGAAAGACGAAAGAAGAAACGACAGAAGAAGAGAAAAAAAAAGAAGCAGAAAGAATAAGAAGAAGAAGACTAATAAGAAAAAAGAATAATAAGAATAAGAGAGAAGAATAATAATCAATAATAATAGAAGAACTACAACAACAATGACGACGACGACAACAACAGCAAAAGATGCCACTAACCATTATTTACAATGCACACACACGCACCAGCCGATATTTTAAAGATTCTTTCATGTTCAGTAGCATCAGTAAGTTTTCGTCAGTAACTGTAGTCGACCAAAAAATGACTGATTTTGCGGATAAAACAGTCAGCGCCAAACTCGCAATGTTTCAACCTCCCTATATCAGTGGGCAGCTCAGCACCGTTCGGAAGTAGTCGCAATCACGCACACCTCACTTTATCAGCCTAATAACAAATATCAAGGGGAGCCTGATGTGCGAGCTGGGAGGCTATGCGTGTCACTGGCAGGTTCGGGTATGTTTACACAAAGAACCGGTGAGATTTAAAGGAAACAAGCACAGCATTCGCACGATCCTGTAGGAAAAGGATTTCCTCTTCTTTCTACTCCTGATAATTTTTTTCTTCGTTCCTCCCTCTGCTGAGAGGATTAAGGTAATCCGCAGTTATCAGATTACGCCCTCGACTCACAGAGAGGGAGTGCCAAGGGCTGCGGAGTGTCGAAGCGAGCCGCCAGCTGCCCGGAATCGAGTCAGTTGTGTGGGACACCTTGTGTGACGTGTGCTGCAAGGTTTGCTCCGCGTTGTGTAAGCTCCACGATCTGGCTGGCGGATTGCTTGAACTCTTGAGGGGAGACGTTGGAAGATTAGAAGATCAATATTTTTGTTCTGCAGGTGTGCTCTTATTATTGCTAACCTTTCTTTTTTTTCTGTTCTGCTTCTTACGACCTTTTTTTTTTACTGTTCTACACTTTCGGATCGTTCCCGAGTGTCGCAAACAGCCGTCGAACATAATTGCACCGTTTCGTTAAAACTTGCACTTTAGGTCGTTTCACTTTTGTGCTTGCGTAATATATTATGATGGCTCGTGTTTTACCTTGTTGTGGTTGTAGGGATCGAATGCCGTCTTGCTTTTTTTAAATGACGGAATATTTTTGGTCTGTCTGTCTGTCTGTCTGTCTGTCCGTCCGTCCGTCCGTCCGTCCGTCCGTCCGTCCGTCTGTCTGTCTGTCTGTCTGTCTGTCTGTCTGTCTGTCTGTCTGTCTGTCTGTCTGTCTGTACATTTGTATGTTTGTCTGCTCTCAACGACACCTCATATGGCACTAAACGGCCGACCCCATCCGCAGCGCCCACCAATACTGCTCAAGGTTCAGCGTTCACAGTTGTGCGATTGTCAACTAAAAAGCAATTATTGCGCATATCTGAGGCACCATAACAACACGTCGATGTTTTGTATGTGTGCCTTTGTACTTGAAGAAGCACACACAAGTAACTATAAGGACTGTAGCGTTTGTCGCGCTGCGCTGACAGTGCAACGCGATGCTCAGAAATTAAATGTTTTCAAGTCTTTGGTAAGACGACACGGTGGTGACAGCTGCCCGTCGCTTTGCGTTCTACACCTTATCACCTCTGAGACAGGCACGCATCTTTCCCCGTGGACACGCACGCCTTCGTTTTCGAAGATAACTGCCAGATGGCACTCGTGTCTGACGTGCCTCGATGCGCTGGTTCGCCTCCGCTACACGCTCAAGGCACTCTAACGCGGTGCCTCCAGAATACCGTTAATCGATTTTCTTGCGGAGAGCATCAAAGAAACGTTTTGTTCACTCTCTCCAGACGCAAGACTATCGTCTTTTGACGACATTTGCAGTATAACATGCAGATTTGGGGCCAACTTTTTCTTCTTTGGAGTCTTCCTGTTATATGCAGTGTTGGTTAATTTGAAAGTATGTCAGTATCTTTTCAGAAGAATAGATTTCTCTGAGCGGTTGATTTACAATGGCAGCGTAGTCACCGTTTCTGTATTACTAAATTTAAATGCTGTCCATCTGCCAATGTCACCATCACTGCTACTCTGTCACTGGACCTCATCTACAGCCACTGAACTGGCTACACTGCGGGCTGCCATTAACTACATCGTGGACCAGACCGCCGAGTCCTGGGTCATCTTCACTGACTCAAGAGCAGCTCTGCAGTCACTGAGATCTCCATACACACAGGACCAACTCGTCACGGACATCAAACACCTATGAAAGAAAACCTGTGACCTCCATCATCGCATTGTGCTGCAGTGGATATCTGCCCACTGCGGAATACAAGGCAACGTCCGGGCTGATGACGCTGCCAAAGCTTGGCGTAACACTTCAACAGAAATCGTCGAGATACCTTTCTCGAGGCAAGACGCAGCAACGCTAGTATCAACACACACCTGGCGCCTTCATTGATCCCTCTGGACAGACCCTAGTCAGCAGTATGAGCTTCTGTATACAAGGTCGATCCATCGTGTCACCTCAGGGCTCCGCGAAACCTCAGCAGGCAAGATGAAACTTGTTTAAAGCACATCCGATTAAACGTTACATTTATGAATTACTTCATGAACAAAATTGGACTATTTGACTCAGCATTTTGCGCGCAGTGTAACGTCGTTGAAGACATCAATCATGTCCTCTGTGAGTGCACGATATACGCATCAGAGAGACAGTCTCTGAAGATGGCTTTAAAGATACAACAGGTCACAAGCTTGGAGTTGAAAATTATTCTAGGCTCATGGCAGAACAGCTCCAGTGCGTTAGGCTCCACAAAAGCGCTACTTACTTTCTTACGGGCCACAGGCTTGAACGAAACGTTGTAAATCGTGCAGTGCGTGACTGTATGTTATGTGACTGTTATGCGTGTATGTAACTGCATGGGTTGTGTGTTTGCCATTGTATATATTATTGTCATCACCCGACACCTGGAGTAGCCTGTCAGGTGAAAAATGGGGCAAACCTGTCCAGCTCCCCATTAAAATAATTCTCTCGCTCTCTGTATCGCGGCTCCCTTGGCTGCGCAGGCATGTCAAACCATCCAAGTTACTCGGCTTTCTTTCAATTTCTTTAACAGAAGAGCAATTCAGGTCGAGGCTCGCTGTGTGTCGTAGATAGATAATTATCATAATGAACCATGAAACGGAACGCGTCATCTTCGTCCTCTACTGCTTCGCTATCAGAAGACATGTGCTGATTTATCCGGTGATAAGTGCTGTATAGCTTAACGCGTAAGACTGTGTACAGAGAGAAGAGGAGGAAGAGGACAGTAGGAGAAAAACGGAGTCAGAAAGATAAAGAAAAAACTCGCGTTTTTTTTTCCTTCTTTTTTTTTTTAAACCCAGGCGAGAATCCAACTCGCGTACTCACGAACGATGCGAATCCTAGTGCCCTAACCAGCCGGTTATCCAGGCAAGCAGCCATGGCAGAGCATAATTTTGTATAGTGTAGTACAACAGCGTAGTGATAAAGGAAAGAAAGGGTAAGGAGGAAAAATGTGAGGTTATTGGGGAAAGGAAGATGGGAAAACGAGTAGATAGATAGATAGATAGATAGATAGATAGATAGATAGATAGATAGATAGATCGATAGCTAGCTCGCTAGATAGATAGATCGATAGATAGATAGATAGATAGATAGATAGATAGATAGATAGATAGATAGATAGATAGATAGATAGATTTCCGCAAGCAGTAACCCGCTAATTTCCAACTTAAACGAAGGATTTTCGTTAAGACTGACTCAAACAAAACAACGAGCCCTCCAAATTCTCTTTCATTCATATCTTCAAACTGGTAACAAGAGAACCGAGGCAGCATCAGCCAATAATCTGAGAAAAGAAAGTTGTGCAATTTTTTTGTCATACACTGTTTAAATTCAAATGACGTGGGATCAGGAATATGCGTTATTATTATTATTATTATTATTATTATTATTATTATTATTATTATTATTATTATTATTATTATTAGTTCCTTTTTTTGCTCCTTCTTGAGGAAAAATTCTAATAGGGGATAGCAGGCAATGCCTCGCTAATAGGCGGGTGCTATGCGGCCTCCCAGATGCCCTATTTCTACGTGGCCCCAGTGGCGCTATACATCTACACGTCTCTCGGAAATAACTTGTACAAGAGCTGTCGAAGACATGTGCTCGATAAGCACGCGATACTCTTGCTTTCCGTGTACATTGAAACAAATAAAACGAGAACGAGTCTAATGTATAGGACGCAGGTTCGGCACAGACACGTTAGACGGTCCAGAGCGAAACTGCAAGCGCGCACAAATGAATGTCTTCGCGCGTTACATACAGCTGCAAACTCATTTCCTGCCACTCTGCCCTCTCGTTCTTAAGATAACAGTGTATACCGACGTGGTGATGGCGAGCGCTAACCCTGCCGTGAGGAGGAGAGACACAAGGAGAAAAGAGAGGAGAGAATCAGAGCCTCCCACACCTCCTCGCGCAGGTTTGCCTGGTTCGCACGTAAGACTCTTACAACTCCCGACAACAATATCGAACAACTCGATGCCTCTTTCTAAAGGAGGAGCCTTTCTCTTATACAGCTGCGGAAGGAGAAGGCACTCGCGAAGGAAAGGAAAACGTCGTGCTGAGCTCCGTGACGGAGGAGGTCCGAACGAGAAGACGAGAACGGCCGGCATCGACAGCGATGAGTCTGCAAATCGTACACGGGAGGCCGCGCGCTCGAACGGGTCTGAAAGGCGAGAGAGAGCTCACGAATAAAAAAAGGTCCCTCAGAGACAAAACGATCCCTCTCTCCCCCTTCCCCAATTTTTTTTCTCCTGGTGTTTCCTTCGTTCCCTCGTCCATACCTTTCCCTCTTCGTTGGGCCGAGGGAGACGGACACACCTTGACGGCGCTCCTTTCGATCTTTATTCCCTTTTCTTCCCCTCCCCCCTTTTTTTCTGGCTCTGTCCTATCCCGGAGCCTAGGGATCGTCCGGCCGATGCTTATCTTCGTCTTCTTTCGCTTTACCGTTGCTTGTTGCCTGTTCCGTTTACGCGCCATTCTCTCTTTCCTCCTCCGCTCTCGACGGTATAACGAACAGCCGGAGCTTACGGCGAAAGGTTTCGACCAGAAATGAAAAACGCGCCGATAAAGCCAATAAAAGGGAACAGTTTTCGACGAAGCCGTCGTGTAGGGAAAGAAACAGGAGAAAGGGCGGAGAAGATGGAAACTGGCTCCACTCTCCTTGAAAAATGACCCTGCTCTTGATTTCGCTTGGTCCCCCTCCCTTCCCTCGCAGATTTCGACTGCCGTCTATATCCCGCCCTCCTTTCTTCCCTGCCCACCTTTATCTTGTTGTTTGTTTCCCGCGAGCACCTTATACAGTACACACTATCCGCGATACCTGAGCTCCGCCGCCGGTGATTTCCCGGCTTATTTTTCTTTGTCTCCTCACGTGTGCTTCCTTTCTTTCCACTCTCTCCTTACCGCCTTAGAGCATTGGCCGCCGCCGTCTCCATAGAACCGATGTGACGTGAAGCGTGCGCCAGTTTGCGCACGTGTATCCTCTCACCCGCTCGTCTCCTTCTCTCTCTCTCCCCAAACACACACGCGCCCTTTTTGTGCCTATCTGCGTGTTTGCTCGCCTATAAGGGTCGTGCTCGATTATCTAGCCGGTTTATTTTATTTCCGCATTTTACTGTAGGGAAAAGGAGGAGGGACAGAGTCGCCGAGATGACGCCTCTACGAGAAGGTGATCGGGCTCCGAGCTCACGGGGGGCTCGGACTCGAAGTGCCTCTGTCGTTCTCTACTGACAACCTGGATCAGAGCGCCCTGTCCTCCTTGCTTTCTGCGTTGCCTTCGCTGCACTCCTTTACGTTGGCTTTATTATTCTGCGCTTCTAAGATTCCGCGTTTCGCCTTGTATGTATGCATTGATATCCGGGTCCGCTGTTTTGTTTTTGCGTGTTATTTTCGTCGCCAGCGTTTTATTTACGTAGACTTATTTCTTCTTTCGTTGTCAGTCTCTTGCGTGGAGTGTCGCGTTCCCTGCTCTCCCATTTTGCCTCCACGAACTGGCACTCTTTGTTAGCCTTGTGTCACCAACCAATGTAGTTATTATACAGGCTATAGGATGCGCACGTTCTACGAAAGCCTCCTTAGAAGCAATTCAAGGTGTTCAGGCAATATTGTACAGGTGCTCTTCCTCACGTGTGCACATGATTGACTCCCCGTCGCATTACATGATTCTATTCGCCATAGTTGGATTTGTTGGTAGCGATAGATGATTCGTAAGTTCTCGTGTAGTCCAAATAAAGAACGAAGCTTTTTCAGCGTCACTCCAGTGGCTCTGTTAAGGCAACGAAGGATATCTTGAATTGCCGTCTTGTTTCATTTTCTATTCCTGGAATCGCCCTTTGTGGCGCACCTTACATTGTGTTATAATTTATTATTCATATTATAGTCTCCCCAGGCCCTGTAAAGAAACACGCAACGTGCATAGATGTTTGTGTAAAGTGTGAATCGTGCTTCCAAGGCAATTGCTGATGCATCTATTCAGTATAAAGAGGTCGTGAGAGTATACACATACATATGTGATAATGAGAAAAGTAAGGCGGGCCACAGCTTCAAGTTTCACTGTTTTCTTGTGGTGTAAATTAGTTTAATAATAGGCATTCCCGCACCATGAACCTTGTTGATTACTGCCGTTCGTCTGATATTCGCACACTGATGCTTTCAAAAAAAAAAAAGCGACGACTCTGCTGGTCATTAGGATTTATTTGTGTGTGTGTGTGTGTGTGTGTGTGTGTGTGTATGTGCGTGTGCGTGCGTGCGTGCGTGGTGTGTGTGTGCGTGCGTGCGTGTGTGTGTGTGTGTGTGTGTGTGTGTGTGTGCGCGCTTTTTTTCGCTTTTTTAAGTTCCATACAACTCGCCACCTCACAGCTTTACACAATCTCTCGCGTATTTATATTTTGTTCTTTTCTTAGGTACGACAGTGAGAAGTACTCAGTGAGAAGTTTCTTTCTTTCTTTCTTCTTTCTTTCTTTCTTTCTTTCTTTCTTCTTTCTTTCTTTCTTTCTTCTTTCTTTCTTTCTTTCTTTCTTTCTTCTTTCTTTCTTTCTTTCTTTCTTTCTTTGCAGAGACGTTCAAACGGCCAACGTCAGCTGTCTTCATCCATAGGAACGATTGCTGTCATTTTATGTGGCCCCTCAGAAAACCGCAGCGAAGAGGAAGTGCATCGCGTTACCTGGCCTTCGAGCGCAACCACTGCTCGAGCCTGCTGTCCGGCTCGATGAGTAGCATATATAACCGCGATTTCCACAAACCGGCCGTCTAACAGGAAAGCCGGCTGGCGTTCTGAGCAACCGGGCTGATGCAAACAAGGAGTTGAGGGGGGGTCTATGAATGAACGAAGAACTCAAGAAACAAAAAAAAGAGCACACACGCGGGGCTTCACTGTATAACCGTGCGACACAGCGATTCCTGGCTCGCTCCCGACTTCCTTTGTGTTCCGGAAACCAATTGTGTGGATGTTGTAGTCTCCCCCGCTCTCTCTCTCTCTCTGTCGGAGTTTGCACCCCAGGTTTCCTTCATTCGCTCGGCTTTTACCGTCGTCAGAGCGGGTCGATTCCAGGCACCCCGTTTTGCTCGGTCTCTTCTTGTCGATCCGCTATCAGCTGTGGCCCACACACCGTTAGGAAGCGTCGCTTGGTCTCGGATCAAGCGAGCTGTAATACCGCAGTGGGACACACAAGAAGCCGGGGAGAGGGTGAAGTGGCGGTGGGATATGCCACGAGCTGCCTTTGTACTCGCCGTTATATACAGGTAAAGCGCAAGCAAAAGGCTTTGTCGTATTGGGCGTACGTCCCCGCGCGCTTAACGGTGAGCTTGTTTCATTTTCTTTTACTCATTCTTTTCTTTTTTGTTGTTGAGTGTGAGAAGGTGGGGAATGGAGGGGAGTTATGCGTGGTCGTCCACCGACCGTTTACATTTGGAAGTCGCGTGTGGGCCCGTTATGATCTTCCATCGCGTACAACGTGATGCTCCTTCCGTTGTGTGAGCAGCTGCCAAAAGGAAGGAAAGAAAGAAAGTTTCTTTGTGGATTCGGTGTTTGATCATGTACAATCGAGGTCGTGCACCTGCTTGCCCTTGTCTTCCCTTCTATAAAATGTTTTTTTCCCCTTGCTTGCCGAAGGTAGGTGTTGATGTTAAGCAAACGAATCTAGTCAGATGTTCAACATGAAATAAAGAAAAAAAATCTAATTTTTCACGGTGCTACCGACAGAAAGAAGGGTGTTGACGTGCTAATGAAGTTGCGTATTAGTCAGATATGTTGAAAAGCTCACGTGCAAACACAGGATGAGTCGCCGATCTTCTTCGTGTGTGTGTGTGTGATACCCGTGCGAGCGTCATTCCACAATGACACACATACTTAGTTGACTCACGCCTTTATACGGAGGGGCCGTGATCGATTGAAACATCTAGATCGACTGATGCAGTTACGTCTTGCACGATATATGTGATTACAAATTATCTTTCGCGAGCATCTTTGGCACCATAAGTACCCTTGAAGAAATCGATTTGGTTTCTATGGTTATTATTATTATTATTATTATTATTATTATTATTATTATTATTATTATATTATTATATTATTTAACAATGATTGGTGTAGGATGTATACATAGTCAGAGACTCTAAATGAATGTTGCGTGTTTAAATCGCACGCTAAAAGCAGCTCTGAAAGACCAAAACACAAGAACAATCCAGATGACAGCGGTCGGGCTTATTTCGCAGTTTTAAATTTAGCGCCTGTTTCTGGGCCGTATTCTCTGTGTTTTGGTCTTTGAGGACTACTTTTCCCCAAAAGGTAAAGCAACTAGGACAGTTTTGCATGCTGTTGAACAAAACGTCGCTCCCTCTGAACTTTAGTACATTCATATAACAATCGCTACGGTGGCAGCATATATTAGTGTGTATGCTGAAGCAGGATAACCTCCTCAGTGAGCTGCATATGGGCAGATCAGCTTCTGTTATAGGTAGGCTTTTTTTTTTTCGAGGGAAGCTGGTCTGCTTTCCGTACCTTCTCCTCCTCCACCTGTAGGAAACAAACACAAGTTGAGCAAAACTTGAAGCAATAGTTCATCGAGTATTATACCTGCAGCCACTCCATTGTACTGTGTTGTAAAAGCTGGAAACGTGAGCTTGAGCTTTACTCGTGAGGCTGACTCTATTGGGTGGCCCGGGCAAACAGGAGTCTTAGCAAGGCGGGCGTATCAACAAGGCAAGCCGGCCCCTGTCCGCGCTTTTATAGACAAACGGCTCAGGGCAGCAGCTCATTAGGCGTCGTAAAGACGGGATGATCCCGCCTTTCGTGGTTCACCGCTCCATGGTTGCGGCCAAATGGCGGTCCTGATGGAGGGCCGCGGCTCCTTGAGTACACCTTTCCTGTTTGCACTCGTTGCCAAGCGCACAGAATGGCCTGTATAATCAAGCCTGTTTGGCGCGGTAGTCAACGGTGATTTCGCGAGAACTACTCGTTACACGGTTCCATGGTTGTGACCTAAAGGTTTTGACTTACACGTCGGTGTCTACATGATGGCAAGGATGCCGCTATAGAATACAACGGTGTCACCAGGCCACCGGCGCAAATCCTGGGAACAAGGGAGAGACCAGGCACCCCTTTCTTCCTTGTGTTCAGGCTGGGAGGGGCTCCCCTCGCAAGTATCCATACCTTCACGCATCAGGATTTATTTATCAAACATCGTATTTAATTTGCTTGAGAGTTAAGTATAGCCAACTTACCAGTACTGTGAATTCTGTAGCATCGCCATAAAGGAGACACCGAGTACAAAAGTGAAAGCTACTTGTCGTTTCAGATGCAGGACGAGTTTCTCAAAATGCTTCGGGTGAATGAGCCAAGATTGTTTTAATATACGAGGCTTAAAGATGCTAATAAAAAAATTCGGATCATCTACCTTTACTTATTTATAGCAATAGTTTGGTGACACATACTCAATATGAAGTATAAGTGTGATTAGTTGACTATCATCATGTTAATTATATGCAATAGTGATCATTTTGCTTCTATGTTTCGAAGTGCGACTTTCATTTTTCATAAATAGAAAATAAAACATATATTTAAAATGCTAAAAGGGCCACCATGGCAAGATGTCCTCCCCCTTTTGATTTTTTTCGGGATTTATTCTACTGCACCATTCAAAAGATAGGCGTTTGTTTTGCGCTTGGAGATTAAAGCACAAAAACAAAAGGGTGGGGGGGGGGAAGCAGAAGAGGAGAGAGAGCAAGAGAGGAGAGAGAGCAAGAGAGGAAGAAGCACGCGCGTTCTGGCTGCGTTCCTCTTCAGCAAACGCTTTCATTATAGCAGGTACTCATACCAATTTTTGATGGCGAGTTTACTGTGTCATACAAATATCGTGTACGCAGTGACTGATCTGCCCATGTGTGAAGTTCAATAAATGCCGACAAGATATTTTATTCTAGCATTAAAGTCGATGTTTGCATGGCGTATCTATTGACATCGACACTATCTTGATGTTAGGCTATTCAATGTCCACTGTGGCAACTTGATGCATTACACTGTGGCTGGTTGTGATCGCGTCATGGACCGAAACATGTGAAACGACCGCTTGAGCGTCAACAAAAACATCCGCATGTCTCGCTTCTTCGTCACCACCCGAGCCGCAGAATGGAGCAGCCGTGGCAACGCCATGACATCTTGCCTGAGCAAGTGACGGGAAGCTCGTGCTTTGTTGTGACGTCGGTTCCCACTCTTAATCAGGTCCTGCATGGTTAAATGCTGACTATATCCAAGAAACAGACAAAAAATGCCTGGTTTCCTGGTTATATCCAGGAGTTTAAGCAGGACCTGATTAACTCGTGCAGCAGGAAATGTAGTTAGCTGTTGAAAACGGGCAGTAAATAATTGGGCATGGTTACTATTGCGTTTTTTTTAAGTTCTTGAGGTCGTCGCCTACATTTTCACACAAAAAACAAAAAAAAGTGAAAGTGAACATTTTAGTGTCGGCATATTAATTTAAAGCCTATGCTCGACCTCAGGATATCCTGAGGCACAGCATAGTCTATGAACTATATCCTGTTCTTCGCAATTTTCAGGCTGGACCAAGCTATAAGGAACAGGGTAGGGCTTGCGTAAGAAATGCAACACTGGGTTTGAGTTCAGTAGCTACCTGTACTTGTTGAGTGGCTACCTGGTTTGTGTTCAGTAGCTACCAGTAGCTACCTGTATATTCGAGGGTAGAACTATACATGCTGCAGTATCAAAAAACTTGTTTAAATTAGCGCAAGTGATCCAATACTTGTAAGATGTCAGTTAGGTAGGCCCTTTATATATGATGCTGAGGCCTACGTGACAATTACACTTCTATTTTTTGCTTCACCATTCGTTACTCATTGAAAACTCTGTCTTTAAAAAAATGCCAGTTAGAGCCAATTGTTATCGCGGTAAACGCATAAAGCACCACTATATGACTTCCACTGTGGACACGTATGTGGCTTGATTAGATCGCAATTCATCAATCGGTGAAAATTATTCAGGTAAAAAATGTTATTGCGATATATATATATATATATATATATATATATATATATATATATATATATATATATATATATATATATATATATATATATAGTATATATATATCTATAATATATTTTTCCGCTGAGCAGGACTCATTCTCGTTGCAGAGGTTTGGTTGAGTAGTGGGTGAACTTGTATATTTTTTGTACTGTATCTTCCGTGGAAGCTATATTTAAATAATATATTGATTTTAATTATTAATAATGGCTATAAACTATCTGAAGCCGGCAATACTTTAGCTGGTTATTTTTTAGCCCCACTGATGAATTCTCAACGGTGAAAAAAAAAACATCCGTGTGGCTGTGTCCTGAGTATAGTGCGCCAGAAGGAAAAAATAACCAGCTCTGATACTTCTAGGCCGAGCTTGTGAAGGACGATAGCACTATTCTTTTCTCGATGTAATGAACCGGCGACAGGATAATACGGTAAAATGTTTCCTACTGATTTCAATGGTGTTCCTTCTGATTACGGATGTGGCACAGAATCGGAAGCTACTAAACCTGCTCTACTCAAGTAAGAGTTGAGAGAGGTAACGTGGCAACGAAATCTTGTTATGGCCACTTCCATCATTCATGGTTATGACGTTGCCATTTATTTCTACATCTCTTTCTCGTACTTTCCTGCAGCATATCCGAGCCCAATATGCATACACGCAACGTTTAAAAGCATGCGTACCTTATATTGAAGTAAATGTTCGAAAGATATGGCACTGCACAAAAGATAATGTCATACACGTTATAGAACACCGATAAATGTTGACAATTAATTGCTTTTACCTGGATACCTCCCACAGTGTCACAAAAAAAGGTTGCTTTTCATCGTTGAATAAGTGACATGCCATCCATTTTTTTTCTTTCCACGTTGAATTTGTGCCGGTTCTACACCTTCAGAAGCCTACATGACGTGCATTTTGTTTTTTCTTTAATTTTTGACATCCCCTTTACGTCATATAGCGAACGCCGCGTAAGCTTTTTGTCACAAAGGTCCCCGAGTGTACATGGAGTCAGTTTTCCAGGCCCTCCACCGGGCACGGCATAAAGCCTCCTGGGCGCGGGAGCCAATCTCCCAATATAAGTCCTTTCCTTTTCTCCCCACGGGACTTCTGTGCACTCCCCCCTTCCCCTTCCTCCAGACATACACACAACAGCCACGCTGGAAGCGGGACAGACCGGGCGTACGCATGGCGTATGCGTATATATACAGTACAGGCGGCCGCCACGGCTTCCCTTTCTTTGTGAGCGCACCTCACGCGCTGCGAATAACGGTATATGCACGGGTCCACAGTTTCGAAAACCTGAGCTCACCTACTGCGCCGGTGGGATTCAGAAAAAAAAGGGAAAATGTAGAAAGGAGAAGCGAGTTTGACAGGCAGGCCACGCGTAACCTGGGGTGCGCCATCTGCCGGCTCTGGCGCGCTGCCCCTTGAATGAGAAAGTGCGCGCTCGGCGTGCACAACGACACTCCCGCTGTCGTTCCCTGCGAACACCTAAGCCCCTCTCACCTCGCACAGGTCACCCTTCTCTCCGTCCACGTGAGCACGTCCCGAGCACGCATGCGGGCGCACGACGAATTCCCATTTCATTCTCTTCATTCGACATGCTGTCCCCCTCTTTATGCTAGGGATGTTGCAGAAAAGTTTTTGGGGATTCCGAGGTAAATTGGGAAGAAGAGGGATAGAACGAGGGAGTGGGAAGGGAGGTGTAGGTAACGTTTCGGTCAGGAAAGATGAGATCGGTACCTCTCCCCTGCACAGCATCCTGTAGCAAGTAAACACGAGCTTCCCACTGACATCATTTCGCGTTTTATTCTCATTCCAACTCTTGGTCCTCCCCTTCTCCATTTTGGTACTTTCGGCTCTGCAACGCAAAGCCCACTCTCATTCTCCAAGCCCGGTCATGATGACGGCGGTTGCCCGCTTGTCGCGCAGCGGCCGTCACCCGCTGGCAGGCAGCGTAAAACTGGAACACACCGTTGCGTCGGGGACTCATTGTCATGCGACTGCTGTGCCTTTCGTGGGGGACGTCGGGGCACGTAGATACTGCTGTGTGGGGTCACGAGCCGTATTTCGGCACCGTCGTGCCGGTGCGTGCAGGCCGCTGCGCTGCGCGCGCTTCGTGGTGTGGTATATAGGTGGTGCTGTCTGTCGCGTATATTCCGCCAACCTGTAGGGAACCCTGCAGTGTTCTTCCCTTCCACCCGAATTATGCCTCTTTCCCTCTCACCCGCTCCTGTCAGACCGCTGCGCTCTTACCTTCGTGACTCACCTCGTGGATTGTCTCGCCGCCCGCTCCCACGAGTCTCTCATTGTATTCCGCCAGGAAAGAAAGAAAAGAACGTGGACGATGAGGGAATAGAATGGAGGGATTGAAATTGGGGAAAAGGTTAGGGCCTTTAGCGCGCATTACCGGGCGGTGGCAGCAGCATGACGCCGCAGCCCTGGAGCTGGGGCGAGGTTGTGGGGAGAGATTTTTCGCCCCTCCTGTAGGCCATAGGCACAGCCGTTGCTGCACGTCCGTCCGTGCTTCGGTGATCGCTACGGGGGATAAATTCCACCTTGATTCCCCTTCGCGAACGCGTGCAGAAGTTGGCCTACCTTCCCCGTCTCTTCACCTTGGCTGACAGGCCTTAGGGAGAACTCTCCCTGATGGGAGCATTGGCTGATGGGGAGACGGGATGGTTGCCCTGTGCGGGTTTCTACTTTGGCACGGGGATGGGGGCCTTCAAGGTGTGTTTGTGAAGAGGAGGAGGCCACGTCCAGCGGAGCCCTGATCGTGTGGCCAAAAAAAGAAGAACTAGGCGGGTGGGGGAGGGCTCTTCCCTGAAAGGTAATCCCCGGCACGCGTCGTGCTCGTTAAGCGGTCGCATTGAAGAGCAGTCATCGCGGTGCGGGCTGCGACGACCATGGGAATACGTGTGCGAGATGCGGCCGGGGCCGCGGGGTCTCCTCACCTTGTCTCACGACTCCAGCCTGTCCGGACCCCGCATGGGACTCAGCTGCGACTGCTTTGCATACAGAGCCGCTGCCATCCACTACCGGAGGAGATGAGGAGGAGGACATCCAAACGCGGGGATTAAAGAAGAACGGAAACGTTCGGTTTTTGTTCCCGCCTTTCTACTGTTGTTTGGGCTGCTTGTCTGATGGGCATAGTTTTCCCTCGTTGTTTGTACTTGTACGCTTCCCTTCGTTTGCCTCGCCCGGGGGCGAAGGTGAATGCCGAGCAGAACCTGCGTGGGGAAGGAAAAAAAGGGAGCTGGGGATCTAGTGTGTGCCAGATGGGGAAGACGAGATGCCGTCCACTTACGTTGGCCGCCGCGCGTTGCCGGTCACGGTGGAAGCTTACCTTGCCTTCAGTTTGTGCTTTACCGGCTGCCCCGTTCGTCTGCCGCCCGCGGCGGTGAAGCTTTTATTGTGATGGTGATGATCGCGGTCATTACGGAAAGGTGGGGAACGTCGATTCTAGCCTGCGCACTGGAGGGGATGGGCAAGGGGGATTCGCAGCAGGAGACGCTCTGATGAAGTAATGAAATGAACCGTTTCGGGTCACTATCGGATTGAAGGAGACTCACTTGCCGGTGTACATAAAGTTTCGGACTCGCGTATTTCAAATATCTGACAGTGTTATACATTGCGTGTTCGTGTACCCATTTGGTACATTGATAGCACGAAAAAATAGGGACTGCGCCTGAAAATGGGAATGCTGGGAATGTGTATCAGAAGAGATTTTGCTCATACATCGCATTTCTCAAGGGGAAAAAATGTTACAATACACTTTTAAGGCGGGTTTACTTTGCTCCTTACGTACAATATACGACTTGTATTGCATGTTTGTTCATGTGTTTGCGCAGCAGTTCAGATTGTCATCAAGATGCAGGCCTATACGAAGAAGCTCAAACTTGTGCCATGCTTTAATTCAGGCAGTGAGATAGACGTATGTACTCATTGTATGTGCGAAAACACTTTGCATTGTTCCCTGTCCCCTATAGCTGCCTACATCTGTCTAGAATTTTCAATTATGAGATTGATAGAGATTGTCGTTGTGCATGCATAGCCGGCTATGTACTATATGCAGCAGGAGGAGTCGAAAGAATATTAGCAGGAGATGTTGTGATAAATGGACGGTGATAAGCCCCAATCGAAGTTCCACGGGCTATGCGTATCACAGCCGCTGTAGGACACCCGCCTTTAGTTTCTATTATTATTTGGGGTTCAATATCCCAAGACCACCATATGATTATGAGAGGTCCTGAAGTGGAGGGCTCTGGAAATTTCAGGCGCCTGGGGTTCTTTAACGTGCACCCAAATCTAAGTACATGGGCCTCAACCATTTTCGCCTCCATCGAAAATGCAGCCACCACAGCAGGGATTTGATCCTGCGCATGAAGCACCATGCGGTGACGCACGACGTTCCAGCTAAGGTTCCAAATGTCTTTTTCAGCCACCGCATAACTTCCAAAGAAGCAACGAAAATGGGATATACTATACTTCGTGTTGCTTCGGAGAGCAAAAAAAAGCGTACTTTTGCGCGTATACCTGGATAAGTCGTGTGTTCCTAGCCCAATTTTTACCTACTTGTCCGTGCAGTACCTTGTGATCCGCGCAAGCACAGGTGCTATATAGGGTCCAGGCACAGCGAGCTACTGCTCCGTCTTTTTGACAACGCCCGTTTCAGTTAATCGTGCTGGCAAATACAGGATACAGGTGCATGACTGTGAGTGTGCTGCGCGTCAATAAGGGGGACACTGCTGCATGGTTATAGGCACCGTATCCTACTTGTGAAGTCTTTATCCGTTCCTGAGACGAGGATCATCTTAGCGTGTGTATTTTAGGGCCCTTTCAGAATGACGATCGCCGTTCGTGGTGATTAGATTTCTCTCTTCTTTCCTTGTTTCCACGCCTGGTCTTTTTAACGTGAACCCGGTGCAAATGACATGATTATGGAGATGGAAAAACTTACTCCTAAAAAGTAATTATATTGCGTTATGAATTACTTCTTGATGTTTAGTGCAGGTAAAGGGCCAGTAAACAACCCCGAGGTTTATAAATTGTTGTAAAGAGAAATGCGTGCCCTTTTGGTTTTTGAACATGCTGCCACAAAAAATTTAGTGAATGCGTGCTGTAATAAGAAAGTTACAATGGTTAGCACAGCGGTTTCAGCTGGTATCAAATTTTCGCTCGGCATCGCCTCTCCCCTCTGTCACAAACGAGCGCTCCGAAGGGGGTGCACCGCCGAGTTCTGGCGACAGTGACGGGTCGGCGCTAGAGAAGAAAAAAAAACAAGTATCCAAAGACTCCCCGGGCGCGCCATCTCTCTCCCTCGGAAGCGTAGTTTTGCCGACCAACCTCCTCACATCGGCGGCTGAGCAAGCCCTGGAAGGTTCTCGAAGGAAAGGGGCGTGGTGATGCAGACTTGCGTCACGTCTCGCAGACGGCTCTCGAAACGTCTCGCCCTTTCCCCAGCCTTGGCTGTGCATTGCGCCGACGAAACGATGCGAATTTTGTGGAATGTAGCGTGAAATGCGTTTAGGCGAGCGTGAAATGCGTTTAGGCGAGGGAGATCAGCGCAAGAATGAAGTTTGCGCCAGTGTGCGTAGGGTCATTCCGCCGTGTCGGCGAAGGCTTCTGTCCTCAGTGACAAAGCAGGAGACGAAGACAGTTTACACCAGCGTGATTAGGCAGCAGATGAAGGAAGTTGTGTACAAGTGTCCGTAGGGTCATTCCGCCATGTCGGCGAAGGCTTTTGTTGTCTGACAAAACAGGTGATGAAGAGGGTTTCCACCTGAAGGGCGAAGGCTGGTGCTACCACCAGAAAAATAGTGTGAGACTACCGCCAGAGAGCGAAGACGCGTCCTGCAATCGCAACGCGTGGGAAGCCGACGAGTTACCGACGAAGAAGTTTGGTGCTTGGAGAGCAGCCAAAGGAAGACGCGAGGTTTCCTGGAAGAGAAACTTTGGGGGCAGCGGATCGACATCAGTGCTGGACTTTGAGTGAGCGATTCTTGGAAGAGTATCATTCAGACTTTGTTCCAAGGACATTGGACTGAATAAGTTTTCCAACTCTTTAGTCTTTAAGTGTCTTGGTGGTTCGATGCATGTGATTGCATTGTAGCGCGTATTGTTGTTTATGTCAGTTGTTTCGAGTACGGCTGATTGTACTGTGTAGTACGTTGTTTGACTGGTGACATATCGTATTCAACTATTGTCGAGTGTACATATTTGTGTGTCGTTTGATCTGCCATATTTGTGAATATAATTTTGTTTTATTTATCAACTCTCGGCTCTGACTCGTTTTTTGGGTCACAGCCGACATCCGCTGGTGTGCAAAATAGGACCACTTTTGAATTGTCCGTGCCTTCGTGGTATATTTAGGGGGCCGATACATCGGCCCTTGGAATTAGCCCGGCGATCGCCTCCCTAATTAACGGGACCTGTGACATCCTCTCCGTCACAGGGGAGGGGAAGGCGAAGCCTGTCGTCGTCACTGGTTTAAGCCAATCATCGAGCTGCGTGCTGCGTCAAGTCGTCGGTCGGTAACATTGCGTCACTGCGCGTTAAAAGGGGATTGGTCAGGCGTAGGAAAGGAGCGCGGGAATTGTCTTTCGATATGGAGGCTCTGCGCGGCGCTGTAAAATATGCGAAAAGCGTGATCACCACGGTGTACTCAATGAATTGCCGAGTTTCCTTGGGGGGGGGGGGGAGAAAATGAATGTCACTGCCTGTTGACTGGTTCTTTGAATTACAAGTCACATCTAAGACCTAACTGGAGGCATTAGAACTATTTTGAAATTAACATCACTACACGTGCAGCACATGTACACAGAAATCTCAGGTGTATACTTGTTCAACTTGCTACGCTTGACGCTTGGCACTCGCGTTAATCTGTCTTTGTAATTTTTCTTTGCTCTTGTGGTAATTTTTATGCCATATGAAAAGAACATTAAAGTTATTTCAATCAATCAATCAATGGGGAAGTGGACATGGTACATATTGTACAAACGTAAATGAGAAAGTAATAAAAGAACGCTCCTAAAGAAATTTGTTACATTACTAAACTACCTGCCCGCAAGAGTAATTGTTGCGTTACTTATTGCAGCAAAAAGTGTTTTAATTACTGTAAGTTCATTATAGCTATGCATGGACATAGCTAGTAATCTTTTTTCTGATATGGGTGTTTAACCACCCTCTACGCGCGTTTGTATTTGTGTGCAGAAACGCAGGCATGATAAATGAGAAAAATTCCGGGGGGGGGGGGGGGGGTCGGAACACACTCTTCCTTTCGGCTACGCCAGTTATGGTGGGGATATCATTCCAGCATCCTCTATACGTCGCCTACCCTCTGAGAAAACAAGAAGCGTCCCGACAGCGTGACTTGCCTGATGAGGAAAAGAGGGTGCTTGTAGGGGAGCTGATAGCCGCGCAGCTATAGGTGTGCGTGGGAGACCAGACGAACCATGTGTTCTTGTCTTCAGCACCCCCCCCCCCCCCCGCTCTTCTAGTCCTGACCTTCAGCACGTACAGCTTGCCTTGGGCTGTCGGGATTTGCACCTTTGCTCCGTAAAGGTCAGGGTCATACGACGGTGACAGGCACATGGGTGGCAATTATAAAGCAAAAAGTAAAGAAGTGGAACGGAGACGCTGTATGAGCGGCCCGTGAGAGCCGTCAAGGTGGTCACATGCCCCCAAAGCTTCGCTGTTCCGTATATTTTCCGATGGTTGCCATCTAAATTTATACGCATGGAATTAAGAGCGTTCTTTTTTTTTCCCTTTCAAGAGTGTCCTTGGCCCATTGTGAGTTTGCCAGCAATTGCCAAATGGCGTGAATACTGATATTTACGTGTCATTTACTAACTCTTTAAAACGCAATATTGACACGTCAAGCGCAAACACAGGTCAGAAGCAAACTAGAGCTATCCTTTGTTGAAGGTGGAGCTGACAGTAGACCAGACAACTATAAATTGATCGTGAAACAGTTGGAACGTTGAAGCTTCAGGTACGAATGTTTCACAACAAAATCAGTCAGCATGTAAATTCTGCTCGTGAGTAATAAATTCATGTCGCATATAGCTGTTATGACGTTGGAGTCCTACGGACACCGCGTGATATTTGCACAATTGGTGGAGTTGTTTTCCCCATAACTCAACATGAAAATTAGTGAGTCTTCCTGTAAGACGCCATCCACCTCGGTGAGACAGCCCGTGACGGTGCGCCGTTTAATTAATAAGGCACCTGATAACACACTGGAAGTTTCGCAATCAGGATATGATGCGGTGGCGCAGGGCTGCAGCGTTAATGAGTTCCTGCTCGTCACTTACACGAGCTACGCGCCGGAAACTACGGAATCGCGGACACGGCTGTCGCAGGTGGGGCGGCCAAGCTGTGGCCCGTGGGCGAAGAGGGGGGGGGGGGGATGGAGGGAGCGTATCTGAGTGCTCCCGCCTCCGGGCCCACCTTCGCCAGCGCGGCGCCCGTAAGGGACGAAGGGGGGGCGACCGGTGCGCCGATGCCGCCACCCCGGCGCGTCCTGCAACCTAGGCGACGCGCGCACCGGCTCGCATGGGGCAGGGGGAGAGAACGCACGAAGGGAAAGGAACAGGGGGGGAGCATCGGGCGCGCACCGGAGAGGAGCCGGCTCACCGGCGACGGTAGGGCCCCCCATACGCGAGTCGAGCCGCGCTGTGCAGCAGCAACGGCCAGGAGCAGCCCAGTGCGCAGGCGCCCTGCTTTGGCCTTCCCCCTCCTTGCCACCTCTGCTTTCACCTTTTTGCCCGGCGCGTGCGGTAACTCGGCGGCCGGCGGCACTGAGAGCGGACCCTTCGTGGAACACTGCTGCTGCGCCCCCCGCCGGTCTCTTTTTTTTTCTTATCCTTCCCGTGTGCCTGCTTTACCCCCCTCGACCGCACCACCGAAACCACACCGTCTGTGACTGCGCCCAGAACTTCTCGTCCCCCGGCACCGAAACCTTCCGACTACTTCCTTTGCTTCGAGTGTTCGCCGTCGTTGACAGCCCCGCGGTTTTGGGTGTCCGTCGTGCTGCTGCCGCCTCGCAGCCAGCAGCGCGTCATGTGTGTTACCGGTGTTGTGTGCCCCGCGAAGAGGATGACGACGGAGCCGGCCGTCCCAGCCGCATTTCAACGCCCGAGGATGACGATCGCCGACGAACGTCGCTCCCGCTACCTTCCCATCAGCGTCTTCCTCGGCGACTGCCCTCACTGCTAAACACGCTGGACAGGTACGGAGGCACGCGCTCTCGCCCCTCATTACCGCCCCACCACCTCCCCCACATTACCTCTGGTTTGCTGGCACCTCTTACCTTTGTTGTGAATCTGTGCTCGACAGTGTTCTGATGATGTCGTGGGCGGAGTTGTTTCCTTGCGTCACGTGTGTCGTGGCACCAATCACGTGGTTCATGTGCACCCGTGTCACGTGCTTGTGCGTGTACGTATGAAGCCGCTTTCGATGCTTCGATCGAGTGATCGATGTCACCTACTTCATGCTTTCTTGGAGTGCTGCGTAAGGTTCGATGATGGCCCCGTCGTAGATGGTAGTGTCGTGGTAAATGAGCTGATATTGTGCATTTTGACAGAAAGGCCATTGCCCCAATCACAGCTCTCCTGTCACGTGTCTTATTTCCGTCTATACAGCATAATGAGAACAGTGTAAAGCATAATGTTATGCGCCAGCTCGAGTCGCTCGTTATACTTATCACATTATTAACTATAAGCTTTAACGAAGACCTTCCACAGGTGCACTCGACATTCAGGTGTGCTTACACTGGTATTCTTGTGCGAGGCAGGAGGTTTATGTTGCCGTTTGTGCGCTAAACTTATCGGCAAGGAGCAAATACTCAGCACACTTAGCACCTTACCTCACTCAAGAATCGACGCTTCAACATATATATCCACTCTTGAGGCGGTAATCGTTTTCTTTCTTTCTACATTATATATTAGAAATTGGTGGTAGTACTCAAATAATATTGAACTCACAAGCATATGGGAGATGCCAAGCTTAAGAGAAGCAAGTCCCAGGAAGAAAATAGAAAAATTACACACTGTCCAGAGTTGAAAAGCTTGACGCATAAGCACACCATAAAACATCAAGCGAGCAAGCACGTGCACAATACCGCATCTCCCAAGACAATATTTTTGCATGGTCTTCGTAGTATCAAGGGGTTATGGTAGAGGAAAAACTTCCCAAAAATCGAATTTGCAAGTTTGACACTAAAACTCTACTGTACTTTTGGGAACAAACCTATGGAAGCTGGACGTCGAGCGGCCGCTTACATTCAAGTGGTTTAAACGCCCCGCCGAAGTGCACCGCGCGCCCTCTGGTGTAAGTAGTATTCTCACGTAAAACTTCGTTTTTCTCAAATTCCGTTTGATTGATATGTGGGGTTTAACGTCCCAAAACCACTATATGATTATGAGAGACGCCGTAGTGGAGGGCGCCGGAAATTTAGACCACCTGGGGAAATTCCGTTTTTTACAGAAATTTCCACTCAATGTACCTTTCCTATAAAAATATTGAATGAATTTCCATGAAACTTTCTATGCGTGAGTTACAAGTTAGAAACAATCTGAACTAAATAAAGTCCTCATATCATAAAAAGTGAAGCTGTAAAAATATTACATAACAATACGCGCCCTCTGTGGCCTTGTGCGTGCAGTAGTTTTATTTTTTTTACAAAAACTTTATCAAAATGTTAAATCTTTTAGTTCAGATATGGGCTATGAGTCTCTACGTTAACACAGCTGAATGTCATTCCTTTTGGTAGTTGCAGAGGAAAGGTATATTGAATAAGTGAACACCCTTCAAAATTTGGTAGGGGCCATAGTAAGAATAGGCAACCTAGGCATAAAAAAAGATGTGTCACTTTTATTTAATACATTTATTATTTATTTATTACATACTGCAGAACCTTAGGTCCAAGCAGCTGGTGGGCAGTTACAAGAGGATATAGTTTAGTTGAAACAATAAGTGGCATAAAGATTGTTAGGGGTGAGTGTTTCATACACTCATAGTGAACACAAGGAGCGACATAGAAAATTATTTCATAATAACGCATCTACCGGACAAAAGAGAAAAAAACACACCACAAATTCATACTTCATACCCATTGGCATTTTTTTGTGAGCACGTAAAATTTTATATGAACACTTGCAGCCGTTTCTATAACATACTATGCTAAAACTGACATATAGCATTTATACAGCACTGGAAATAGGTCTATACTGCTGTTCGATTAGGGGCGTTGCGTTCACGAAGATGCGAGTCTTCAGACTCAGAATGAAGGCTTACGAGTAGTCAAAACATATGCGCTCTCTGTTTTGAGCACTTCGCGTACTCTCTGATCAAGTTTGCCCAAACTAAATCTCAAGCGAATCAACTCGTTCAAGTCTCACTAAAATCATGGCCTTTCTGGCGGACTAAGCTCGCCAAGTTCGGACCCACTAATATGGCGGGGCTTATATGATAGCAGAGTTTTTACGCTCGAAGTTTGTCGTGTGTCTCAGATATAAAGTTATTATCATCAAACACCGATGCGCACTCTCTTCGACCTCCGCATGCATTGCTCCCAGACAACGTGTGCCAATTCGTCCGGCATGGGATGCAATAGATCTGATGAACTAGTAAAGGAGCACATGTATATACAGAGAGACAAACGGAAAGAGAGAAATTCTCGGCGAGACAAGATTCGAACCCGCGCCTTCGCAACCCGTAGGCGAGCGCTGTAATTTCTCGGCTATCATATAGCATTGCCTTGTACAGCAAAACATAGCAAGGTGGGGGGGGGGGAGAAGAATTGAATGTATAGAAACAAAGAGAGAGAATATAGAATGCGACAGAATCGCTACAAAGACAAAAACAAAGTGTATAGAGGAAGAAACTGACAGGAGAAAACAGGGGGAAGCAAGCACAGCCATGCATATAGTATAGCAATTATCAAGAAGTGGGAGAGAGAGCCAAAAAGCCTAGACAAGCCAGGACCAGCTATAAGTTCGCACCAGCCCTGCTGTGATCCAGCTTTGTGCAACCTTTAGAATGTCGATTAATGAAGTCTGAGCTTATTTCTTCAAATGACAATTGATTGATTCGAGAAGTATTTCATTGACTCGTCACTCTCTGAACACGTATCAGACTCCTTATGATGCTCGAATGTCATTGTAATAAACACAAACGCTTGGAGGATGCAAGCCTAAAACGTTTCGACAACATAAATCGTCCACCAAGCAGAAAACAACCATTTCCACGTGATTAGCTTACCCAACTGAGAGCGTATACAAATTAAACGGGTAGAATTTGAATAGATGTGGAAAATGAAAGCGCCACAACTTAACATGGAATGCAAATTTGAATTAGCCAATGATCAGAAACTTGGAATGCGCTAATGTTTTTTATAAACCATAAGAAGTAACATATACACAATGAAGCTTGAAATAGTGTGGGAGCAGTGACTCTGTTAGATTGAATTTATTCTTGATTCGTGGGCTTCACATACGTTCACCATTTAGGGTTCTTTAAGTGTTGTTATGCATATATCATATCATGTCATACCATATCCTATATTACATTAAGTTGAGACTCACATGCATTGCAGTCATCGACATCGCAGCCCTGCAGAGTCTATGCGTTTTCTCTTTCTCAACGACAACATTAAGTTCGGCTCTAGGCACATGTTATGCACAGCAGTTCAAACACCGCAGCTTAGTAAGCCCAGCTTATGTCAGCCACTGATAAGTCATCATTGGTTAGGCTAAATTACGTTGTACGTATAAGCTCCCTGTCGCGGTTCTCGGAATAGCTATATTGACAGGTCCGAAAGCAGTTTCATAATACAAAAACATCAAAAGTCCGGCATAGCGAAGGCTGACGAATTCTGAGAGACGGGCAGGAAGCCAGCCGCTATAGGCTCGTTATCGATTGTGGGATACGAAATATCGCGCCTGCATTAGTGTTATCTACGCACCGCACGCATTAATTACGTTCTCCGAATAATCTCTCGTACATGCGTGTTTGACGTATGAATGAGGTACACGACCTCTCCTTTTTATTTTCCTCGCGCCTTTACAACTAACGCACAGATTTCGACACGGCTCTCCGAACCTGTCGCTGACAGGATGGCTGCGTCACATCGGGACCTCTTTCGACTCCGCGTTCCGACTCTTTCTTTCGTTGTTTCTTTTCTTAGAATGAGGAAAATGAGAATTGCGTAGGTCCCTAACTTGAAGGTGGAGAAACCGGTTGTGCCAGGTTGATCGCTTGATGTCTGCCACTGTGTACGAGACTGATATGAACAATAGGGTGCAGTGATTGAATGCTCAATCTGCAAGTGCTCTATCCGACTCACTAGTAATCTTTATCGCTGAAATTTTGCTCCTGTAATTCGCCTGCAGTTGATTAATCCGTGCGAGCGATACTGCTCTTCTTGATAAGATTTTCGCAGTAGACGTTGGCCGCTAACGAGCCAGAAGTTACGTGATTGGTTAGACTGCCCTGTTTGTCGTACAGCTTGCGAATATATATATATATATATATATATATATATATATATATATATATATATATATATATATATATAGTTTGGGTCGGTTGACAATCACTCAGCAACACTCGACCATGATCGATGCTGGTCCATCCAGGTTATAACACCACGGTTTCAATGTATATGTAATTAAGCAGACAACTTGTTTCAGGCAAACTGTATATGAAAGATAGTGTATAACAAAAAAGTAAGCATAACATGGACGAAGTGCGATGCCTCAGTTTCACTACGTAGAAGAGGATAAACAGATGTGTTTGTTCGAAATTTCGGCACAAGGTGGCCTGAGCCATACGTTTGTTAAACAGCTGTACGGCATGCACTCGACAAAGGTGTGGGGCAGCCATGCACCTTGACTGCCGCTTGCGTTTTATTTCAGTCTTTCTGTTTTATGGTGCGCTTCAGTGGTCATTCTTGATTCTGCATAGCTTCTCGTGTAACTAACTGAACTTCGATCAAAACACGTGTTCAATAAATTGACAGCGCTTTTGCACTTGCAGGTGATATTAAGGCAAGTTATATGTTACGTGGTGGCCAACTTCTGGCCGCATTTCTCTGTGTAACATGGGCATTGCGATGTCTCGGGTGCAGCAAAGACGGTTATATATGTGCGAACTGGCAATCATTTCATTATTTCACGCACTAAAACATGAGTGTTAATATCCATTCGAAGTTTGTATTTGACATCGCGACCATGTTTCTGCAGATATGTGAGCAGCACGAATAATCGGGAGACAATTAATGAAGCACCTTGTATTTCTTCGATGACTGCATATAATTTTTATGTGTATTGACAGCACAAATATTGCAATCGTGGCTGTCAGCATTTATTTAAACCCGATGTACAGGTTCACGTTTGAAAGTCTTAAAGCCGTGTATACACACCGCATAGTTGATTTGTGGCATGCAGCGGCATAACGTTTCATATCCTCATCGGGCTGCTTATATAGTAATGCAGCTTTCTTGATTACTATACACTGAACATTATCAGCAATCAGCAAGACAATCAACCAGACCATCATGCATTTTTTTTTCATAAATGGTGCAAGGAACCCCTCATGAAGGTACTGCGTATGAATAGGATTGGCTTTAAGGCACTTATATACATATATATACATGTACTATTCGGGGTTTTAAAGGGGTTTTAGTATATGCATAGGAGAACTATGAGCTGTCAAAGAGTTATTGCAGAGCAAGATCAGCCTTGCTCGGTGCCGTTGCACACCTACAATTGCTATAAATTTTAACCAATATGGGATGTTGTAAGTTCAAACCTGTCGATGATATCTCGGTTGCGTGATCTAAAACAAAGTTTTTTTTCTTGATCTATGGATATCTTCTGCGTAATTTTTCCGTTTAAAGGTGATAAGTCGAGGCTATTCCTCTTACATATAGTTTCAGTAGGTATACTATTTCACAATAAATAGTCAACGGCCGGGTAGCAAAAAGTTATAGTAACGGGGCAAGAAAGTTGGTATAACGGCTGCATGCTGTTACTATTTATATCATTTCAGTTATTTACTAACCGTGTGCTATAACGTAGGTACTAAACAGGTAACAAAAACTTAGACAGCCTGTAACTGCTTTCTAACCTAGGCAGTAAACAGGTAGCAAAAACTTAGCAATAGTCCAAGAAGGGTATGCAGTAACCATATACTATTTGCTCGCTCTTGCATGGTATATACCTTCTTGCTAACTTCTTTTTAAGAGCGTAATCCATGTTTTCGGCACCTCCTGCCATCGGTGCATGTCATTATTCGGGCGATGAATGCTTATCGTTATGGGCATTTTATATTACGTCTCACGCAACCTTTGATGCTGGGAGAACTGCACCGAAACCGCACAGATAGAAAGAAATGTAAGATTATACTTGAAACTTTGTCGCTTTACGCTTTACAAGATACCACCACGGTATTCCAGGAAGCAAGGTTTCGCGTTCATGTTCCCCACCATAACTCAACCCATTTTAACGGAGTGTAGTTTACAAACATTACATTTGCCAGTGATGCATCTGTTTAGGGTCCCCATTGAAAAATATAAAAGAGAGAAGGAAAAGGAGAATGACGGAGAATTGCTCGAGCAGGCTTCTTTCCACAAAGAAGCTGCCGCGATACCTGCGAGGTATCGGACGCTCGGACGTCTCTGAGTCCTTGTCTGCGTGCACGTTCGTGCATGCGCGGTGCATGCATGCTTCATGCACGGCGCACTCGCATAAATGCTCGGCCGTGCACTAACGCACGCGACGCCCCGCAGGAACCGGCGGCCGTTCCCTCTTGCTGCATCAGATCTGCAGGGTGACAGTTTTCATTTTGTCGTGACAAATCGTCGTGTACCACGCGGACCTTCCGAGAGGCCATCGCTCATCAGGCAGACGCGTCACACTGCGAGCAAGTAAAGAGAGGGGGCAGGGGGGGTGCCACGGTGTTCGAGTCCCGTGCTCCAGGAATCCGCTCTCTTTCTGTTCACCCTCATCTTCTTCCCGAGTCCAATCTTTCTTCCTCTCCGCGGTCTTCGCGGCACGTTGTTCGTTTGTTTGTTTACTGCGCGCGATTGTTCCGCTTCACTTCTTCTTCCTGCTTCCGTGGTGCATGCATATACACTGTCCAGTTTATGGCCATGTGTACACTGGTCATTATACACTGACCGTTTTTGTAGCTCACGACGAGGAAGGCGTTGCTCTTGAATTCAACAGACGTGCATGGGCGCTTGTAGACGAATTACGATATCGTGACTGTGACGAGAAGTGTGACGTTGGGAGTCTATGCTCCCCCTCTTTCTTTCTCGGTGTACCTAAAGCATTTAAACATGTGTCCCTTTCTCCAGTGTATAGAGTGTACAAGTTTTTGTAGACTGGCTAACAAATTAACCCTGCTTTTACTCCCACCTGTTCATTCCTTCGTTGCTTCTTTGCTCGGGCATGATGCAGTTTATAGTTCCTGTAACTTTTGATAACATTGGCTACAAATCTTTGTTTGGACAAAGCATCATTCGCTTTGCGGCAATGTGAAAATGCCATTGTGGCTATGTCCTACCTTTTTTATTTCGCATTCATGCGTGGTCTGCGATGCCAGAGAGAGCTCCCACCTATAGGAGCTGACGGTGCGGAAGGAAAATAATTTATGCACGCACAACACACGCTTTTGAATATCTCTATATGTAAGGCGAAGCTATATGTTAGGGCCCTCTCTTCTCTCTGGAGACGCGCATCATCATCATCATCATCATCATCATCATCATCATCATCATCATCATCATCATCATCATCATCATCATCATCATCATCATCATCATCGTCATCATCATCATCTTCTTCTTCTTCTTCTTCTTCTTCTTCTTCTTCTTCTTCTTCTTCTTCTTCTTCTTCTTCTTCTTCTTCTTCTTCTTCTTCTTCTTCTTCTTCTTCTTCTTCTTCTTCTTGTTGTTGTTGTTGTTGTTGTTGTTGTTGTTGTTGTTGTTGTTGTTGTTGTTGTTGTTGTTGTTGTTGTTGTTGTTGTTGTTGTTGTTGTTGTTGTTGTTGTTCTTGTTCTTCTTCTTTCTTCCTGACTATACGCCCACTGCTGCAGGGCAAAGGCATCTTTTATGACCCGCCAATCAACCCGGTCGTGTGCTTCCTGCTGCCACGTTATAGCTGCGAACTTTTTAATCTCATCGGCCCAACTAATTTTCTCTCTCCCCTTCGTGCCTTTGTCTTCTATGGGAATGTACTCAGTTACCATTAATGACCAGCGGTTATCCTGCTTACGTACACGTGCCCGAGCCATATGCCCATTTCTTCTTGTTGATTTCAACTATCATATCCTTATCCCCGGTTTGTTCCCTACCCAACCCTGCTCTATTCTTGTCTCTTAAGGTTACACCTATCATTTTCTTTTCCATCGCTCATTGCGTCGTCCTCAATTTAAGCTGAACTCTCTTTGTAAGCCTACAGGTTTCTGCTCCGCAGCTATACAGTATACCGGCAAGATGCAGCTGTTATATATATACTCACTAATACGAAATTACAGGGTATATTTGCTGTATTTTCACAGCAAATTGATTGTGTGACATTACCATTTCTTCTTTGTATTTTATTTTATTACAGTCAAGCAATTTCTTTTTTTCTTTCTTTCTTTTTTCTTTCTTTCTTTCTTTCAGATTTTAATTTGCTATGGCAAGCGCTTAAACTTATTCTTCCTCTGCAACATTGCAAACAGGACTTTTTTCTGCTCAGCATACTTGTCTTTCCTGTGTTTCAGTTTCTTTCTTTATCTGTTTTTGCCATAATTTCAACACAAAATTATAATCACCAGGCTGATTTCTTTGAGCTCTTACCTAATCGTTCAGCAAGACCACAAGTTTAACACGTTTTTTTTTCTTTTATGCATGCGCAAGCGTTCTCGAACACCCTTGAACACTGTGCGTATATGATATGTTGTGCGGACATGTGATATCTGTACTGATTATCAGCCTGTTTTACACCTTTGTTTCTCCAGCACGCCGATTGTATAGACGATATAAAAAAAAAACCTATATAGGCTTTTCGACAGATATTCTTCTAGAGATGCTGTGCCGACCATGGCGTCACGAAACGCGCGGTATAGCGCTTCATTAAACACGCTATGGTTAAACATACGAAAGCCCCTATTGGTCCGATGTATGAATAAATAACCATTGTTAACCGAAGAGCGCAGCCAAAGACGGCAAAACTTGTTTTGTTGATTTTGTTATCGAACGCAGGGATTTGTGAAGCGAAATAAAAACTTATACCGCTTATATTATGTAGCTGTTTCTTTACAATGGGAGAGCTATACTTTACAAGCATGCCCGCCACTTTGCTTTCCGTCATGGAAGTCGTATGTGCATTAGAGACTTCAGCATTTTATCTTGTAAATTTGCACCATGGTGGGCGTGGCAAGGGGGGGAGGGGGACTGTTGGAGCTATGCATACGGTGCGAATCAAGTGCTGGTGTGGCTTTTGGAGAAGGGAAGGGACAGGTGCCCCTTTTGCAACCCCCTTGACGATGCCCATGTGTATACTAACTGTCCTGTCAAGGCACTGTGCCACATCGCTTTATGGCAGACAGAAATTACGTGCCTTCTTTCTTTTCTTTAAGAACCACTATACCAACACTGTCCTGTTTTCTAACCATACTGGTACACACGAGGCAAGTTGTTTACGAACCACATATGTGAACACATCACAGCTATACACCAGCAGTCCACTTCCACATTCACTTTGTAGTGCGAGCCAATCGTACCAATGCGCTTGAAAGACATCTCTCCCTGGGCTGTGTATTCCGCGGTGGCGTCTGAGACGATAGTTATAGCGCGAGAACAAAACGACAACACAGAGACAAGGACACGAAGGACACGAGCGCTAACTTCCAACTGAGTTAATTGCGCAGAGCACAAAAGTACGTACAGGAGACAGTAATCATGTGACAAAAACCATATGGCACAAAGAGCAAAACATGAGTAAGATAAAAACAAAAAAACAAAAGCACGCAAAAGGGCAAAGGAAAGTCTATAAGGAAACGAAACAGAAAAGTAAAGATAATATAACTACTTGCGCGCACCGAAACCTTCGAGGAACCTTAGTTCCTTCTCGGACAGAGACACGGAGGGCTTGCCAATGCAGGACACCTGTTCGCGTGCCAGCTGCGCGGCCTCGGCAACACACCTATCGTTTGAGTCGCAATCGAGTGGAACATAGAAGGGTTACGATAGGTGTGCTTGAAGATTGTTTAAAGCCTCTAGTTGTATTGACACATGAAATGCCTGAGAATGACCAGTTACGCTTTTTGGATTTAAGACTGTTTTTTTAGCTCACAGCACATCTACCGGTGTTATGAACCACGTGCGCAGCAACCTTTACTTCCTTTTTCTTCCGCTCACAGCAAGTTAGTTAAGCGAGGCATAGCATGAACCTGTCTTGAGAATGTCTTAAATAGGTCGTGCGCCCAAAATATCTCTGCGAGCTTCAAAGCTCAAGTTTCCCGGCTTAAGGCTTCGGGTTTCCCCGAGGTGTTTATCGCTTCCTTTGCTGAGACTATCCTGCGGACTAATAAGGCAGAGTAGAAGCAGCGACAGAACCCGAGCAACACTGATACTGAACGTGAATGGATAACGATAACGATAGTTATAGCGCGAGAACAAAACGACCACACAGAGACAAGAAGGACACGAAAGACACGAGCGCTCCTTCTTGCCTTTGTGTCGTCGTTTTGTTCTCGCGCTATAGCTATCGTCATGCCATATCAACTAGCCCAAGCTGCCACACTTCTAAGCGAAGGGATAGCCGTGATTCCATACAAACACCAGATATCACACAGACTCAAGAAAATCGAAAAACGAGTTGGAGTTCGTGCCCTGTTCTCGGCACCGTTCAAATTAATCAGCCTCACCAAATCTACAAGCCTCCTGAAAACGCAGCCATCAACGGAATGCAGAGTTTAACCTAGAAACAGGTATGCGGCATGCTCCCGGGAAGTTGTCTATAGGAGACCCCCATTTCATGCGGTGCTTGTTATGTCGGAACGACCGGAAGGTGTCTTAACGATCGACTGAGAGAACACGCGAACAATGTTAGAAACGAGAGAGATGGTTTTCTTGCACAGCACTGCACTGAGTGCAACTGTGTTCCCCTTTTCAAGGACACAGCGACGCTGTACAAGCACAAAGATGAGCGCACCCGAGTGATTGTCGAGGCCGCGCAGATGGCACCAAACAGGTGCCTTGTATTAGCAAGCCCTCCGCGGCTCTGTCCGAGAAGGAACTCAGGTTCCTCGAAGGTTTCGGTGCGCGCAAGTAGTTATATTATCTTTACTTTTCTGTTTCGTTTTGTTATAGACTTTTTTTGCCGTTTTCCGTGCTTTTGTTTTTTTGTTTTTCTCTTACTCATGTTTTGCTCTTTGAGCCATATGGTTTTTGTCACATGGTTACTGTCTCCTCCATATATTTTCGTGCTCTGCGCAATAAACTCAGTTAGAAGTTAGCGCTCGTGTCCTTCTCGTCTCTGTGTCGTCGTTCTGTTCTCGCGCTATATAACTATCGTCATGCCATACCAACTAGCCGGAGCTGCCACACTTCTAAGGCGTCTGAGAGCCATATACGTCTCGGGAAAGGGCGCACGTGGCAGCCTTTAGGCCAGTGGCATTTCATTATTGCTAACGGGAACCTCGTCAACGAAACTGCCCTTGACACCTTCTTCATCGTTCTTTGAAGCCGCGATACTGCAGCCCTTCTCCCTGCAGATGTGCGCCCCCGGCTGCAGCCAACCATTACGCGCAGAAATATATACACACACATAACCGCGCGCCGCCTATACAGCTCTCGGTCTGCGAACGTGACGCGAATGTCGATACACCTCCGTCCAAGGGCGCAAGGTGCTGTTTGCGTTGGCCCCCCGCTCGGCCGTGGAGCTAGCTGTGGGATTCTCACCGAGCGCTCTATAGCAACGGGCCCGAGGAAAGAAACGGGCCCGCAGTACATGTTTCTCGGCATCAGATTCGGTGATGGTGAAGCGTATACAGCTACATAACCGTGACGCGATCATCTTGAGTTGAGGATGTAACCGGCGGAAGGGGCTATCCGTGCACTGAAAAGTGGTGAACGGTGTATATGTTGCGTTTCATATATACGCTATATAGACTTGAGGGAGTGCGCGGGCACCGATGTTTTGATGTTTTTGAAGTTAACTGTGCATTATCTTCTCGAGCGCAATATATATAGCGCTTGCTCGCAGGAAATGTATGAAGAACAGAAAGTGGTTTGCATAAACAAGCATATATTGTGTATATAGGATACCTTTTGGTTCACCTAATTATGGTAATTACCAGTGCTTCTTCATACATAATTGTAAACAATTTCTTTAACGCAAAAAAGGATAAGTATCTATAATGTAGATATTGAGAGTTGACGTCAGGTTTTTTTTTTCTTTGAGAAAGTCAGTGACACGCTTTCAAATAGTATGAAAGAAACAAATCACCAAACAAATCAATAAGAATAATGAATAATTAAAACGAGTACGGATGTCTTCGTGGTTGTCGTGACATGAGTATACGTTTCTCACGAACTACTAATGCGTTGCCGTCTCAGTTAGAGCAAACTACTAATGCGTTGCCGTCTCAGTTATAGAGATCGAGCGTTTAAATGTCAGCAAATAAATATACGTCATAACTGTGTTGGGAAATGTTTTTACGATGCATTACAAGCCTTACTATGCCCAGCTGCGATCGCCTGCCGTCACTCAAGGTATCTATAATATCAGTTACTATATATAGCTCACCCGATAGTGTATCGCGCTGCTAAGCTCGATTCCTGGCCGGCGGCTGCAATTCGATGGGGTCGAAATGCTAAGAACACTCGTGTGCTTGCTCGATTCTTTCCATCGAGCGTCCACATACGTGGGCATAATTATTAGCAAATTGTAATATATGGCCCGCCAGCCGCCTTTTCGAATACATTTTAAGAAACGACCTTGGCTTAGCTTATTCACAGTCCGCTGATATGTCCTGTCATTCAGGCGGGCACTGCAGGATGCAAAAGAATAAATTAATTCATACGTTAAGGGACTTCAGTTGGTATATACCGTTTATTTATGTAAAAGCATTAATTTCTACATAGAAATCAATGCGGAGTTGTTAAGAGTAGTGACCGGTACGAGGCGTGGCACATACCCTCAGTGGGATTTGCCCACTCTATTGGGTTCTCCCGCTATACAATGTACGACGGCGCCCGGACATGAATGTCAAACGTTAAAATATTGCGACGCTATAGATGCTCAGGATGTATATTCTATAGCTGCATTGATTACCTAGTTAGTATCAGCCGCTCATGATATATTGATGGTAATGTGCACCTTATACTATCATGGATGTTATTAGGGCACGTTATGTGTCACAACAAATTAAAGGAGAACGTACTGGACCGTTACTGGAATATTTTTGCCATTCACTCTTGCAAATACGCGTATTCCTTGCGCCTGCTAACGCCAGCAAGGCACTTATAGTCGTTTCACTGGCATTCATTTCCAGTGGAGTCTTTCTGTGTCGCCAACTTGACCGCGTCGGATAATTCACTGCTGAGGAGGTGATCTCTCTCGCGCCGGGCCTCACTGTGTTGCGCGTGCGTGCGCCTTAGCTGGATTCCACAAGAAAAGGGCACGGCTATCTTCTCTTTCTGCCCGCAGAAAGCCGCGCTCGCAAAAAGAGGCACACACTGTAATCCGCAGAGCGGCGCCTAGGCAACGCGTTATGACGTTTGGGATATTGTGGCGACCGTTGCCACGGCAACCACGGGAGCTCGCTCGCGCTTCTCCGAACGAGAGGCACGGGAGATCGAGGGAGAAACGGGCCGGAGTGAAGAGAACAAGCGGCGGGCGCACACACACGCACAGGGGCGGGCGGCGGCCGCCATTGGCGGACACCTGGCCGCGCGCGCCGCACAGGTGCGCCGTGCACAGGTGAGTCGCGGGGGAGGCCACCATTGGCCCCGGCAGTGGGATCCGCCCAGGAAGGGACCAATGAGCGCGGCGCCTCTACACAGGTGGCCTCCGCTCACCTGCGCGACGCCTCATTTGCGGGCCTCGCCCAATCGGAAACGGCATCCCACCTGCCCGGAGAACACCTCCCCTACAGTATTGTACCTGTGCTGTCGCTATCGCGCTGGCCTTCGCTCGCTGGGATCCGTCTGCGCTCGAAGTGTGTGTATTAAAGACATTCGGCTATCTTTAGATGATGACTCATAGGACCGGAGCATATCACTACGTTCTCACAAGGGTGTCGTCAATATGCAACGGTAGCAAACTTAAATGTGATCGGAACTGGGGAAAATGGCGCCAGATCGAGAAGAACCTTAGGGTGTCGTGTGGCTGCAGCTGAACGAACCGGACACGGTGTTTGTTCTTTCCTGATTATTAGGAGTGAGGCTCCTTAGAGCGTGGGTCTGTACATCCTACGATGTATGTGGTATGTAGCCAGCTCTAATTTAGTTCTTATGTGTTCACTAGATGGTGGTATTAGCAGCTGATTAAAAGATGTTATAAATCCAGACGGCGGTACATCCGTGATTCTATCTATCTATCTATCTATCTATCTATCTATCTATCTATCTATCTATCTATCTATCTATCTATCTATCTATCTATCTATCTATCTATCTATCTATCTGTCTGTCTGTCTGTCTGTCTGTCTGTCTGTCTGTCTGTCTGTCTGTCTGTCTGTCTGTCTGTCTGTCTGTCTGTCTGTCTGTCTGTCTGTCTGTCTGTCTGTCTGTCTGTCTGTCTGTCTGTCTGTCTGTCTGTCTGTCTGTCTGTCTGTCTGTCTGTCTGTCTGTCTGTCTGTCTGTCTGTCTGTCTGTCTGTCTGTCTGTCTGTCTGTCTGTCTGTCTGTCTGTCTGTCTGTCTGTCTGTCTGTCTGTCTGTCTGTCTGTCTGTCTGTCTGTCTGTCTGTCTGTCTGTCTGTCTGTCTGTCTGTCTGTCTGTCCGTCCGTGCTTCTGTCCATCCGTTCGTCCGTGAGTCCGTTCGAGCTTCCGTCCGGCCGGACGCTTCGCCCCACTTATCATCATCGACTCTGTGGATATGTTGCGATTATTCATTGCTATTTTCTTTCACTGAGCGAATACATTCCGGCAATACCATGCAATGTGATACCATGCATGGGAAGCAGTCGGCAAATGGACGTTTATTCATAATTTTCTGATTGATTGATTGATTTGTGAGGTTTAACGTCCGAAAATCACGATATGATTATGAGAGACGCCGTAGTGGAGCGCTACGGAAACTTCGACCACATGGGGTTCTTTAACGTGCACCCAAATCTGAGCACACGGGCCTACAAAATTCACGCCTCCATCGGAAATGCAGCCGCCGCAGCCGGTATTCCACTCCGCAATCTGCGGGTCAGCAGCTGAGTACCTTAACCACTAGACCACCGCGGCGGGGCTATTCAGAATCAGTCGTGAACAGAATGACAATCGATCCACCTATAATAGACAGACGCCTTTGGATAAAGTATTGTGCGCACGTCGGGGTTTTGTCGAAGTGCTCCAAGTGTCTGAAGTGCTGCAGTTTTATCGCGATTGAAATCACGGCATATATATACGGTGCGATGATGTGTATATCATAAGTATAGTGGTCGTCAGCGATTTCGAGTGATGCTGTGTTTCTAGAGCAATATTTATAACAATTTTATGAAAGCAGATAGCCAACATGGACATAGCAAATGGCGTTGCCGGATATGACAATTGTATAGCGTTTTTTTGTTGTTGTTCAAACTGCACTTGAAGCGCTACATGGCGTGGCACTGTGCTAAATAGTTGCCTGGTGTTCAGAATGCCTGCCTTCAATTGTAGTAAAAGATGTGATTTTTAGTCTTTGCTTTATCGGGATGTTTGTTAATCGACAACCCTGCTGACACCGGCATGGGATTTTCTGCAGCACGTGCTCCTTAACTGTATTGCGTTAAAATTTCCTGAGTCAGCTCTCGCTGTCATAGATAGATAGATAGGATAGATAGATAGATAGATAGATAGATAGATAGATAGATAGATAGATAGATAGATAGATAGATAGATAGATAGATAGATAGATAGATAGATAGATAGACAGATAGATAGATAGATAGATAGATAGATAGATAGATAGATAGATAGATAGATACGAAATTGTTGCATTTATGAACCTTTCTCTTCCTGTCTTTGCGAAGAGGCACACAAAATCAGTCCTAAATAAAACCCGAATCATTAAATATCTCAAAATTTCTTTTTATTCGAATATCAGCCTCTTCCTTAATATCGATGACAGCCGTGCAATGAGTCTTTAGCCCCATATATTATGAAGAGACAGCCAGAACTCCAGGAAAATTGCACCAGAAAAACCAAAGTGCAGAAGAAATATGATATACGCAAAGTGTGTTGCGTAAAGCATATGTGAACGTTAACTCTTCATTGTAATAGGCAACTTCCTATAATACTTAATGACATAAAACTTGATGCGATTTTTTTTTTCGCTTTCGCCATGTTAGACGGCACCGAGCGCTGGTGCCTCAACTTCAAGATTTTATTGATATATACTGCCGCGAGACTAAAGGCGCAACTTGAGTGCTTAGACAGGCATCACGACAGAGCGAGAAAAAAGAATCGCCTTATAAGCCACATATAAGAGTATATGACATCATGCCTCTGTCGTTTTCAATGAGACATGTAGCGGTAATTATCATGAAGGTTCACAGGTGTTTATAGCACTGCATTGGTTAGACTTCTGCGGTGTATAGTTTCGTGACTGCATGCTCACGAGGCTTTGAAAGAGCTCCACGTTTTCTTTTATTTCTTGATTTGCACTTTACATGTGTATATGCAGCGTGTTAGGACCGGCGCCAGGTCTGACAATGGATCGGCGTTCCTTTTGATGTTCCTTTTGAGTCGCCAAACGGGGGGGCGGCCGGTGTCCGCCATGTATTGTTCCCACCTGGCCGGAGGGTGCGGCGTCCTGCCGCCGCGGCGCCGTGAGCAGTTCGGGAGACCACCGGTGCAGCTTCTTCTTTGGAAGATGACGGCGGCGGCGGCGGCCGGGAATCGTCCCGCTAATTGAACGAGTCGTTCGGCACCCTTGGAAGCTTGTTTACGGCGGCCCTTTCGATGGATGCAGTCATCAACTCCAGACCCCTCGCCCAGCGACACACCTTGACGGGGGGGGAGCCGCGTTCGTGCCACATGGCCGTGCGGTGACCACGCTTCAGTTTTGAACGTTCGCGTGGACCGTGCGTGCTCGTCACCCTCGCGGGTAATGTGTGGTCCGTGATTGGACGGTGCCATCTGTACGCGGTCCCCGATCTAGGGATCTGGGGAGGACAGACCCTTTATAATGAGCCCCCACGGCTCATTCGGTGCTTTTTCGAGTGGAGAGCTCGCCATGTACGAAGAACGCCACTATATATCTAAACTTTCTTATTGACCTCTCTCTAATGTAAATAAACGTCTGTTCTCTGTTTTCCCATATAAGCATTGCTTCTCGCTATAAGGGACGAGTCCGATGGGAGCCAGCTACCAACGACGAGACCCACAGGACCCAGACCACAACAACTGGATGGCAGCGGTGGGATCGAGCTCATCGACCAGGAGGCAATGCTGAGACCTGCTGTCTGGAGGACCTAGAGTCGGACAAAACTGCTTCGTGGCATCTCTGACAACACGGGAAGGAACGCGTCCGAATTCATGACTGCATAGGGTGAGTGCACTGCTTTTCTTTGCTGAGATATCACCAGGCTTTGCGTAGGATTGTAAACAAAGCAGTGATTTGGTAACGGTTGACGGAAGTATTGATAGTACGTCAAAGTTGTTTAGTTAAAAGAGTTAGCAGCACCAAGGACCGCCATGAATTTGAAGGGACTGAAAAAGCCAGAGTTGTTAGAGTTGGCCCGAGAGCTGGGCCAGGTAATTGCCGAGACGAAAAGAAAGCAGGAGATCATTGACGCCATCGAGAAGATCGGGGCAGATGACGATGAGCTGAGCGAATGCTTGGAGGCTATTACGCAAAGGAAAGAGGAGCAGAGGCTCCGTGAGGAAAAAGAGGAGCAGAGGCTCCGGGAGGAAAAAGAGGAACAGAGACGTCGTGAGGAGAAAGAGGAAAGAGAACGTATCGATCGTATGGAAATGAAACGCCTAGAAATTGAACTAGCAAAGGCTCAATCAATGAACGGAGCTAGCGCAGTGGCACGAGAAAGAGAGCGCCGAATGACAGATTTGATGCCATCCTACGCGGTAGGAGGGGACATGGGTCTTTTTCTGGTGCACTTTGAGCGCACGTGCGAGAGGGAAAATTTTGCTAAAAACACGTGGCCCCAGCGCTTGCTTACGCTGCTGCCGTGTGAAGTAGCTGACATTATAGCCCGTATGGGTAAAGAAGACGCAGACGACTATGACAGAGTCAAAGCGAGTCTGCTCAAAAAGTACAGACTGTCAGCGGAGGCGTTCAGGCGAAAATTTCGTGAGATCGAGAAAGCCAAAGACGAGTCATACCCAGAGTTTGCGTACACCTTAAAGGTAAATCTGGAGGAATGGCTTAGAGAGGAGGGTGCGCTTGGCGACGCGGAAAAGACTCTGCAGTGTTTTGCGTTGGAACAATTCTTTCGGCGTCTACCTGAAAACATTAGGTACTGGGTTCAGGATAGACAAGGAGTAGATACTATCACGAGAGCGGCAGAGCTCGCAGAGGAGTACGTAAATCGCCGTGCCCTCGAAGGCAAGGATGTCCCTAGGAGGGAGATTAGTAAATATCGGGCCGACAAGCCTCCGCGATGGACAAAGTCGGGTCGGTATATGCCGAAGGAGGGTTTAGACTCCAAAGGAAGCGGTGATGAGAAAAACAAGAGAAAGGAAGAAGCACCCGAGAAAAGGGCGGAAGGGCAACAGAAAAAGGCGTTCGAGGCCAAGAAGCCGATAGTTTGCTATAACTGCCAACAGACGGGGCATATTTCTTTGGGTTGTAGGAACCCGAAAGTTGTGTTAATGTCACTCTGTAGTAATGACGAAAACATGAAATTGCTAGAACCATACATCCGAGACCTAGTCGTGAATGGCCAACCGTGCCGCGTGCTCCGCGATTCGGCCGCCACTATGGATGTAGTGCACCCGTCCTATGTCGAGGAGAGTCAGTTTACAGGAGAATGCGCGTGGATAAGACAAGCAGTAGAGACAAACAGTGCCTGTCTCCCAGTAGCAAGAGTCCGCATCGAAGGCCCTTTCGGTGTTCTAGACACTGAAGCTGCCGTTTCGGCACATCTCCCAGTGCAATACCCGTATTTGTTCTCAAATAAATCAGAGTACTTGCTGCGACAAAAAGGAATTGGGTTCAGTGAGGGTATCGTACAGGCCTTAACTCGATCCAAAGCAAGGGAGCTCGCCGCTCAGACAGTTTGTAAAGATCCGGTGGCAGACGAAACAGCTTCAGCGGCAGAGCCTTCTTTACCTGGCACGAAACTGGACCGCCCTATAATGGAGCCTCAAAACACAATATCTAAAGAAAGATGTAAGAAACCGGATGAATCCGAGGCCTCTCGAGAAGTAGAATGCACTATAAAGCTGTTAAATGTAAGTCCTACAGAACTGATAGTGGAACAGGAAAATGACTCCACTCTCCGTAACTTAACGCCAGACGCGAAGGAAGGGGTGGCTAAGCAAAACATTCAGTTCACCAAGAAGGGGGGCGTCTTGTACAGAAAGTACACAAGTCGAAAAGGAGTTCGGTTTAATCAGCTAGTCGTACCGTATCCTTTCCGCAAGGAGCTGCTGCACCTGGTCCACGGAGGTTTGTGGTCAGGGCATCTCGGCATCAAAAAAACAAAAGAATGTTTGTTACGGGAGTTTTACTGGCCCGGCTGCTTTCGGGAGGTGGAGGCATTTGTAAGAAGCTGCGACACGTGCCAACGCGTTGGCAAGCCAGGGGATAAGGCTAAAGCACCTATGAAGCTGGTCCCCATTATCACAGAACCGTTTCGCAGGCTAGTTATAGACACAGTGGGTCCACTTCCTGTAACGCAGTCCGGGTACCGGCACATACTCACAGTGCTCTGCCCGGCCACGAAATTCCCGGAAGCAGTACCGTTAAAGGAGCTCAGCTCGGAGGAGGTAGTTAAAGCGCTTTTATCTATCTTTGCACGTGTAGGCTTCCCCGCAGAAATTCAGTCCGACCAGGGATCTGTTTTTACAAGTGCACTAACCTCGACATTTCTAGAAAAGTGTGGCGTTAAAATCATCCACAGTTCAGTGTACCACCCTCAGTCAAATGCTGTAGAAAAGGTACATTCAGTCATGAAACGGCTGCTACGCGCCCTTTGTTATGAGCAAAAAGAGGATTGGGAGGCTTGCTTGCCCGCAGCTATGTTCGCGCTTCGGATCGCTCCTCACGAATCAACAGGGTTTTCGCCTGCGGAGCTTGTTTACGGACGTGCTCTTCGCTCCCCACTTCGCATTGTTCGAGAATCTTGGGAGGGCCGGGCGGACGACCCTTCGGTAGTAGCATACGTGCTTGAGCTGTTAGACCGACTTCACGCAGCTCAAGAACTAGCGGAGCAGGAAATGCGCAGAGCTCAAAACAACGCTAAGCGCTATTATGACAAGACAGCCCGGACGCGAAGCTTTCGAGTAGGGGAAAAAGTGATGATACTGAAACCCTCACTGAAGAATAAACTTCAGGTCCAGTGGGAGGGACCTGTTGAGGTAGTTCAGAAATTGTCAGACACAAATTACTTGGTTACTGGACTGGGAAGGCGTAAAACGCAACAGGTGTACCACACTAATCTGCTCAAACCGTACCAGCAGAGGCATGCCGTTGTAAACATGTCGCTCAATCAACCGGAAGAAATGCCTATTGATTTCCCGGAGTTAACAACAGAAAACAAAGACATTGGCGAGACTATTAGTAACCTGGTAGAGCAGGCGGAGTTGGAGCCAGATCAGAAAGCGGAACTGAAGGAACTATTGTTTGACTTTAAAGAAACATTTTCAGACACACCTGGCAGAACCAAAGCCCTAGTTCATGATATTGAGCTGACATCTTCGGAACCAATTCGTTCTAAAGCTTACCGCGTTTCCCCGAGGCAACGGGAAATAATGGCCGCGGAGATAAACCGAATGCTCGAGCTAGGAGTGATCGAGCCAGGAGAGAGTGATTACACCTCGCCTCTGATCTTGGTTGAGGTCCCAGGGAAAGAGCCGCGACCGTGTATTGACTATCGGAGGCTCAACTCGATTACAAAGGACCAAACTTATCCAATTCCGCATATTGAGGAAAGGCTTGAGCAAGTCAGCAGTGCCAATTTCATCTCGACTTTGGATTTAGTCAGGGGATACTGGCAGGTGCCTCTAACTGAAAGGGCTAGTAGGCTTGCGGCGTTTATTTCCCCGATGGGAACATTTCGGCCGAAGGTCCTTAGTTTTGGATTAAAGAATGCCCCTTATTGCTTTTCTGGCCTAATGGACAAAGTGTTACAGGGTATGGAGGACTTTGCCCTCCCGTACCTAGATGATATTGCTATTTTTTCTTCTTCCTGGATAGACCACATGAAACACTTGCGAGCTGTGCTATGTCGTCTGCGTGAGGCCGGCTTAACAGTGAAGGTTGCGAAATGCCAATTGGGGCGCGCTGAGGTAGCTTATCTAGGGCATGTAATAGGCCAAGGCTACCGCCGGCCGTCAGAAGTAAAGCTGGCCGCAATAGACAACTTTCCCCAACCACGAACCAAGAAAGACATTCGGTCGTTTCTTGGATTGGCCGGTTATTATCAAAGGTATATCCCGCGTTACTCTGACATTGCAAGTTCCTTGACAGACGCTCTTAGAAAGACTGAACCCCAGACCGTAAAATGGGATGGGGCCAAGGAACATGCATTTTCTACGCTAAAGAAGGCACTAAAAAGTCAGCCAGTGTTGAGCGCGCCTGACTACTCTAAGCCGTTCATTCTTCAGTGTGACGCCAGCGACCGGGGTATGGGTGTCGTGCTTTGTCAGAGGGGAGAGAACGACCAGGAACACCCTGTACTGTATGCCAGTAGAAAGCTTTCTGTTCGTGAGGAAGCATACAGTGCCTCAGAAAAGGAATGTGCCTGCGTTGTTTGGGCTGTGCAGAAGCTAGCTTGCTACATCGCCGGTTCTAGGTTCACAATAGAGACTGACCACTGTCCCCTCACATGGCTACAGTCCATGTCATCGAAAAACGGCCGTCTTTTGCGCTGGAGCTTAGCTCTTCAACAATACACCTTTGATATCCATTACAAGAAGGGTAAACTCAACAGCAACGCAGATGGTCTGAGTCGTTGTCCCTAGTACCCCGAGGGCTTCAAAACGATTTTCTGCTTTCTATCCTCGATTTGAGGCCCACTAGTTTTCTGTATTTATCCAAACATGTGTCAAGTGTTTTGTTTAATGTCTTCAAAAGTGGCTGATGTGGTGTTGCGACTCGGCGGGGGCCACAGGAATAAAGTTGAGGTAGAAGGAAATGACTTCCACAGGTGAATCTAAGTCTGGTGATTCTGAGTAGGGAATTGCCGTGTGCTTGCTCGTGTGTGGGTGTGCTTTCGGCGCAGTTTCCGCAGTTCCTCATTGGTGGTGGGCGGAAAATATGGTGGAGAGGGGTCACCTCATCCCTGCGAGCAACGCCCTCTTGGTCAATGATCATCGGATCCAGTGTTCGGGACAAAAATAATAGAGGAAGAGCCGACAAGCTGCAATACAGATCCCGCTGCACAGTACCTGCTGGCCACTGCACCTCGGGATCTTCTTTCCCCGGCGGAGAGGCTGTTAGGACCGGCGCCAGGTCTGACAATGGATCGGCGTTCCTTTTGATGTTCCTTTTGAGTCGCCAAACGGGGGGGCGGCCGGTGTCCGCCATGTATTGTTCCCACCTGGCCGGAGGGTGCGGCGTCCTGCCGCCGCGGCGCCGTGAGCAGTTCGGGAGACCACCGGTGCAGCTTCTTCTTTGGAAGATGACGGCGGCGGCGGCGGCCGGGAATCGTCCCGCTAATTGAACGAGTCGTTCGGCACCCTTGGAAGCTTGTTTACGGCGGCCCTTTCGATGGATGCAGTCATCAACTCCAGACCCCTCGCCCAGCGACACACCTTGACGGGGGGGGAGCCGCGTTCGTGCCACATGGCCGTGCGGTGACCACGCTTCAGTTTTGAACGTTCGCGTGGACCGTGCGTGCTCGTCACCCTCGCGGGTAATGTGTGGTCCGTGATTGGACGGTGCCATCTGTACGCGGTCCCCGATCTAGGGATCTGGGGAGGACAGACCCTTTATAATGAGCCCCCACGGCTCATTCGGTGCTTTTTCGAGTGGAGAGCTCGCCATGTACGAAGAACGCCACTATATATCTAAACTTTCTTATTGACCTCTCTCTAATGTAAATAAACGTCTGTTCTCTGTTTTCCCATATAAGCATTGCTTCTCGCTATAAGGGACGAGTCCGATGGGAGCCAGCTACCAACGACGAGACCCACAGGACCCAGACCACAACAAGCGTCATACTCACTAATAGGAATTCCAATCGGCTTGTTGTACAGTTTACTAAAATCTGTAGTTATTTGTCCTTCGCTTTGTCCATGCTGCCCATGAGTTTTGGAATGTGAACGTCAGTCACCAATTGGCTAACTATCGAATCAAAACGTTGTGCACACCTTCCTTCCTCATCATTAGGTTAGTCGTTGCTATCGGTTTCCAGTGTACGTTAGCGTCACCTATACCATTTCCGTTCGAGGGCATATATTGCAGGCCTATCATCGCATTTGCAAGTTTAGAGTGCATGACACCGCTCTAATCGTGTCTCATTAATTCGTTACACGCCTCAATTTATCGTGTATACCACCTGTCAAACATTGATTAATATACGCCCATGCGTGGTTCCCGAAATTAGGCGAAAAGGCGGCAGCACGTCACCGCGCATGTTGACCTTTCGATAGACTGCAGTTTGTTCTGTGTATATATATATTTTTTTATTTATTTATTTACAGGTTCTGCAGGCCTATACTTAGGCCCAAGCAGGAGGGGCAACAACAACAAAAAAAAAGTACAATGTCACAGCACTTAATTAGACAACTTATAGTGCACTTGCACAACAGTGTTACGGCACATAAACAGTGATCAGAACACTCATGCGCAGCAGAAGTCAACTAACTACATTACTCGGGCACTGCGAAAACACACCATATGGATACATCATTCAGAACTAAACAAAAAAAGTTTCAAGCTGTTTTTCAATATCTTCGGACTGAAAAGCACTTATTGGCAAAGAGTTCCAGTCAGCAATAGTCCTAGGGAAAAAACTATTTTTAAAAGCAGTGGTACGTGCAAAAACTGGCGCCAATGAATATTTATGCTTATGTCTTGTTTTTCTAGAAGATAGAGGTTTCACACAGTTGGGCAGACTTGTTGTAACTTTACCGGAAAGAATTTTGTGTAGGAACGTTAACCGATTAATTTTCCTGCGAGTTTCCAGTGTTTGGATGTCGTTCAGTTGCATAAGTTGTGTTGGCGAATCATATCTTTTATATTTGCTAACACAACAATATATATATATATATATATATATATATATATATATATATAGATATATATATATATATATATATATATATATATATATATATATATATATATATATATATATATATATAGAGAGAGAGAGAGAGAGAGAGAGAGAGAGATGCGTTTTACGTTCGTATATAGCGCTGTGTGGGCACGGACTGGATGCCTTCTCCTGCTATCGTTTGCTCTCGGGGGGAGCAAAGGGAATGCGGGCTGCAGCATGGGAGCAGCGGGGAAGACGTGACCCTTGGCCTCAGCACGTGTTGGTGCCGCCGCTCCGTTCCGTCTCTTATAACCCGTGCTCCTCCCTTTCCTTCTTGCTTCTTCGTTTGCGCGCTTGCTTATACTTTCGCCGCGAGTACCCGCACCTGCGTCGCCAACTAAGCTCACTAATAGGAATCCCAATCTGCTTTGTCCATGCTTTGTCCATTAATATACGCCCATGCGTGGTTCCCGAAATTAGGCGAAAAGGCGGCAGCACGTCACCGCGCATGTTGACCTTTCGATAGACTGCAGTTTGTTCTGTGTGTGTGTATATATATATATATATATATATATATATATATATATATATATATATATATATATATATATATATATATATATATAGAGAGAGAGAGAGAGAGAGAGAGAGAGAAAGAGAGAGAGAGAGAGAGATGCGTGAGATGCGTTTTACGTTCGTATGTAGCGCTGTGTGGGCACGGACTGGATGCCTTCTCCTGCTATCGTTTGCTCTCGGGGGGAGCAAAGGGAATGCGGGCTGCAGCATGGGAGCAGCGGGGAAGACGTGACCCTTGGCCTCAGCACGTGTTGGTGCCGCCGCTCCGTTCCGTCTCTTATAACCCGTGCTCCTCCCTTTCCTTCTTGCTTCTTCGTTTGCGCGCTTGCTTATACTTTCGCCGCGAGTACCCGCACCTGCGTCGCCAACTAAGCTCACTAATAGGAATCCCAATCTGCTTGTTGCACAGTTTAGTAAAATCTGGCAATTTGTCCTTCGCTTTCTACACGCTGCCCATGAGTTTTGGAATGTGAACGTCAGTCACCAATTGGCTAACTATCGAATCAAAACGTTGTGCACACCTTCCTTCCTCATCATTAGGTTAGTCGTTGCTATCGGTTTCCAGTGTACGTTATCGTCACCTGTACCATTTCCGTTCGAGGGCATATATTGCAGGCCTATCATCGCATTTGCAAGTTTAGAGTGCATGACACCGCTCTAATCGTGTCTCATTAATTCGTTACACGCCTCAATTTATCGTGTATACCACCTGTCAAACATTGATTAATATACGCCCATGCGTGGTTCCCGAAATTAGGCGAAAAGGCGGCAGCACGTCACCGCGCATGTTGACCTTTCGATAGACTGCAGTTTGTTCTGTGTGTGTATATATATATATATATATATATATATATATATATATATATATATATATATATATATATATATAGAGAGAGAGAGAGAGAGAGAGAGAGAGAGAGAGAGAGAAAGAGAGAGAGAGAGAGAGATGCGTGAGATGCGTGAGATGCGTTTTACGTTCGTATGTAGCGCTGTGTGGGCACGGACTGGATGCCTTCTCCTGCTATCGTTTGCTCTCGGGGGGAGCAAAGGGAATGCGGGCTGCAGCATGGGAGCAGCGGGGAAGACGTGACCCTTGGCCTCAGCACGTGTTGGTGCCGCCGCTCCGTTCCGTCTCTTATAACCCGTGCTCCTCCCTTTCCTTCTTGCTTCTTCGTTTGCGCGCTTGCTTATACTTTCGCCGCGAGTACCCGCACCTGCGTCGCCAACTAAGCTGTGTAGCCACGCGAGTCATGAAGGGCACGTCCGTTGCCTAGCAGCGCCGTATGGTCGCAGACGATCGCGCCGGTCTTGTTGTCCGGCGATGGCCGAGCGTCGTTCTGTGCCCATACGGGATAACGTTGCTGTATTTATTTTTATTTTATTTTTTTACCGAGCGTATACGCCATTTGGCTCGTACTGCCTGGTCTTACCTCCCCGCTTGCTTGCTTGCTTGCTGGAGTCCTCGGCGTGTGTCGTTCCGTGGTGACTTTCAGCTCGGAGCTTTATAGAAACGTGTCCGCGTTCCCAACGACGCATTGGCGTCACTTGTCTGCGCGTGCGCAGTGTGGTATATTTGGGCGCACGTTAAAGAGCCCCAGGTGGTCGAAATTTCCGGAGCCCTCCACTACGGCGTCTCTCATAATCATATGGTGGTTTTGGGTCGTTAAACCCCACATATCTATCAATCAATCGCAGTGTGGTATCCTTTTGCGTATGCGTGTTACAGAAAAAGCAGAGGAACGAAAAACAAAAAAATACAATATACACGTATACATGCTCGCGACAGCCGAAACGTTCGGATGCTGTGAGGGACTGAAATTTGGGCGGGATCGTCAATGTTAATACTTGAACAAGATCAGGTAATTGGACATAGCTTTCGTCTAGTCTTGCTGCTTCTTCCTGTGTCGTTCTTTTATCGCGCTTTTTGTTCAGATTGGTATACATGGTGCTCGTCCGAAAACACACACCCTGGATTTATACGAATGGCATCAATTAACTGTGTGGTTTTTGTCAGGTGTTTAACAATTATTCACTTTTCGTTGTTTTTCTTTATATAATGCAGCATCGCAGGCTGGATAGGTGATCCCATGCCGGCACACAGTTATCGATGAATTTAGCGTGAAAACCGAAAACTATGCGTCATTGACCGGTTGTGTAGCTTGGGACAAAACGATGAGGACAATTATAGCGCGAGAACAGAACGACGACAAATGGACAAGAAAGAGAGTCGTCGGACTGTTCTCGCGCTATAACTATCGTCATGTCATATATGCCAACCAGCCCAAACCGCCTCACTTGTGATAAAAGCTTCAAGGAAAAATGAAATACTGCACAAGTCATGTTTATGCGTGTCTCACCGCCAATGACATCTGTATGCATTGTGTGTTTACATTAATTATCGAGATGCGCGTGTCCAACACGAATGAGGACAAATGACTGAACAGCGGCCCGAGGACGTTCCGTCGGCGTTGCGTAAACGCTCTGCAGTGAACGTCTGAACGCCCTGTCTTGTATGGATGAAGTTCTTTATAAAATATATGAATGGTGCTATTCACGTAGGGGACACACACACATACGCAGTATATATATATATATATATATATATATATATATATATATATATATATATATATATATATATATATATATATATATATATTCAATTATTTATTTGGCCTCTAACAATCTAACATAGAATAATGCCAAGGAAAGTATAGGGGACCTTATTAGACCTAATTGTAATGTAAATGTGAAGAAATAAAAGACAGATAACTAGTTATATTACGTCAAAACACGAAAAAATGAGCCCTTGAATGTACACTTCTTTTCTTGTATATTTTACGTTCCTTTTTGCGTATACATATACAAAAACAAACCCACCATTTAACTACATAGTTTTAAAAATTGGATGACCTCGCATATCAACTCACACAGCTTGAAATAATGGCGTGCATAATAATAAACAGCGCGAAAAAAGCTATAGTAAAAAGAGGGAAGAACTACACAGGACAAGCACTGCTGTCCCGTGTATGCACATATAGCGTCTCACCTCTAACAAGCTGCTCTGTGAGACAAGATACAAAGAAATAACTGAGTATAGTGTGCATGTTTTCTTCGTATTCTGTTCGGCTGTGCGTTTTGCTTGAAGTAACACACTGTGTTTCAGATGTATTGCTTACGTTGGTTCGTTCGGCAGCAATGAAAAGCTTCGAAAAAGTAACGGCAGGCCTCCGTTTGCTGTGCCGCAAATCCGCTGCAGCTTGTGTAAAGATACCTGCAAGGAGCTCGCAAAAATCGCGTCAGCTGGTGCTTTATTAATACACACCTGGCTGTGCTTTCTCTCTTGGCTCAGTCGAAAGTTACTCGCTCTCGAAGAGGATGGCCAGCCCGGTTTCAGTAACTTGGATTCCTGATGGCTTTTTTATAAGCGAGCGCTCGTGTGTCTCATATATACTCGAGGGATGGAAAGGTGTGCCCCGTTCAAAGGAACTTACTTTATTTGTTTTGTTCTGCTTGCTGCTTCGCTGCTGCCTTAACACGAAAACAATGATGCCACGTGGCAACTTTCTCTCGGAACGAGACGTGAAAGCGAGAAGTGAGTTCGAGAGAACTTGGCCTGTTGTATGTTGTTTTTATTTCGTGCGCGAACTGTCTTTGTCGTTGCACCGCTTTTGCATGCTTAGAATTCTGACTTTTCAATTGGTTTAGTTATGCGAAGCCCCACACTGCCTTTATAAACAGGTATAGAGGTATATATGTTAGTAGAAGCTGTGGGCGGCCTATATAGCCCGTTTATAATCTTCGAGATGGCTGAAGATCGAGGAAACGTAAAGAGAGAAGTATACGCGCCGTATAAAGCAGAGATTGGAAAAATTGCGAGGGCTTCGCGACGGCCATCCGGCGCAGTACTATAGGCGCCATATTGCTGGGTAATTTTAATTCACACGTTCCATCCTACCCGCAGCGGCCAGTTCCAATGCTTAATGCAAAGATAAGTTCCCCCACTGGGCATTCGATTCGGTGCATGTGCGCAAAGAGAATTCGGCTAAGTGCTGCTAATTTCCAGAGGCCTTATCTGTTGCATCTGCAGTCGTTTGTCTGCTGTGTTTGTGTGCGCTCGTCGATTTTTCGGGGCTTATTCTTTCATAGTGAACACTGCAGTGGCGCCGAAGTTCATGAGAGCTCCGACCACTGGCAGTTCAAGTAATTCTTTGTTGACAAAAATACTAATTTGATTTTAAGGAAGACATTATTTGTATAATTGAATACTCGCTGAACTTTCATTCACAATAAAGTGAAAATCATTAAACATTGAAATCGGTGGCATCGAAATTCGTTTTCTATGGTCTGTGCAGGCCTGTCAAATAGACAGCGATGCATCATCACCTCGAAATTCAGTGCTTCAGTTAAGATATTCGTGGTGATCATTATTCTTCTTTCCCCTCCCTTGCTCTTTTTCTTCGTTAACTCATCTCTGCCTTAGTTTATGACAATAGTTCCTGCTTCGTTTTCTCTCTCTCTCTCTTTCTGGTTAACGTTCCTATCTATACCTGCCCTCTTCGGTCAGTGATGTCTGTTTCACCATGTTCATAGTTGTACGTAGAATCTGATTGCTAACCTAAAGGGGTGGGACGAGAAAAAAATGGTACCCTTCTGTCAACCCGAGTTCTTTCGCGTTTCTTCTTCTCCCGTTTCCTTTACGCTATAGCAATCATGTCCTATTATATAATCGATACCAAGCAGGCCAACTATCCGCCACAACTGTCTGAATAACTGTGCATGATGCATGTGAAGGTGAAACGCTGTACGGATGACGCACACACACACACAAAAAAAAAAAGCTGTAAGGCAGCTGACCTGCAGAGCAAGGATCGATGGACAATGGCGGTGGCTCTCATTGTTGCAAGAATTGTTACGTGCAGTGCAGCGAATACGGGAGGCGCCGCCATTGTCCACTAGTTTTTGTTGAGCAGGAAAGCTGCCCTGTAGTTTTTGCAACTCGTCTATTAAGCCTGAAATTTTCTTTACGTCGCTTGGTGTCGTCGCCTTGCTTTGTATGCATTGTATACGATGTCGAGTTTTTACGCATTGCTTATTAAATATTCACCATTCAGCTACCCTTTCTGATGTTTGTGATGGAACATACGTTTAAAATATACAAACTAAGTAATACTCTGTGGTTAACACACAAAGCAAGTCACGCAAATGTACTGCAGTGTGGTTGACGCTATTTGACTTCTTCCTTGCCTGCGGCAGGCCCGTCTGTATATTTTGTTATAGAGCCTAAAGTTTCGCCGCGCAGAAAGTACGAGACTCAGTTCTATATATATAACTTTCTAGATAGAGTCCAGCTCCCCATTAAAATAATTCCCCCTCTCTCTTCCTCTCTCTTTCATGGCCAAATATGTTTCTGTGGGTTGGGGGGGGGGGGGTTCTGGTTAGTTGGCTTCTTTCTTGATATGGGGGTAGAGGAGGTTTAGCGCCTCAAATCAAGTCCCTGAATATGCTCCCGTTTCAAGCGTTGAGATTGTAATGTCTACATATACGTTCACGTACGTTACATGTCATGGGTAAGAGCAAATTAAAGATATAAATATTGAAAGAACACGTGTCAACGGTTTTCATTCCTTACATTTTCGACAGACCGTACGTAAACCTCACATATACAACACGAATAGCAGCGAAATCGGGTCCTTTCAGTCTGCTCGAATGTTTCCGGGACGGATCGATGTTCAAACAAAGCATCAGAAGCCAAGTTCAAAGAAAAGATATAACTCAAAGAAAGAAAGAAATCTCGGTATATGTATACCTACGCCCGATCGGGATAGAAAACTTCGAACGGCCTGTTTCTTTATACCCGGTTCTCACAGGTCGTGCTCGTTTTATACACACGCACAGCGCGCGCGGGGTTGTCTCGCTGTTGCCGAATGCTTGACTAAAACGATTCGCGAAAGCCAGGGGCCAACACGGTCGCCGGAGCAGATTGAAAGCCTCGACCGCCACTGAGAGAACCGCACGCGGCACTCGTCGCCGATAGCAAAACGGGAAAGGAAGGCACAAAAAGGGGGAAAAAGGGAAGAACCAAACCGACAGTGTGGGCAGACAGGCAGAACAGGGAGCGGTTTTTTTTTTCTTCCCTATGCCGCCTCAGTTGAGCCTTTACGTATACCGGAAAGCCGGCCAGTTGAACCGCGGCTCCGTCTCCGCTGCGAGTGCTTTCTTCACCGCTTCCCACTTGAGACACCGCCGCAGCTCGCGGGAAGGTAATACATACGAGTCCTGCCGAGTCAAAGCTCCAACCAGAAAGGGGAAAGATGCGGAGGATGTGAGGAAGGAAAAGACGAGAGGTACGCAAAATAAAAGAGCGTGCAAGGCCCGTGTGCGGTATAGAAGGCACGGCACAAAAGTGCGCGCCGCAGATCCGTTTGTGGAGCGTTTTTTCCACATAAATCCAACGGCTGCTGCTCCTTTCCTTCCCTTCCCTCTTCGCGCCGCAGTCGCGTGGCATATGCCGACAGCTGGCGCTCGTGCCAGCCTGCGTGCCCTATAAAGGCACTTGGCTGCATAGAGCCCGAAAAAAAAAAAAGCCACCCTCCTCTACCTTCTTCTATACACTCTTCGTCGTTAAACCCTCTCTCTCGTACACATTTTCGTAGTACTATAGCGTGCATCTTTTGAAGTCCCGTTCTGACTTCGTTCTTTTTTTTTTTGAACTTCTGCTCTGTCTACCTTTCTCGAAGTAAGCTGGAGGAGAACGCCGCGATGAAAGACGTAAAGGTATCAAAAAAAAAAAAATATCGAGCGAGAGTCAAAGCCCGGAGAGTCAAAAATAAATAAAAGGTGGCACAGCGGCGTTTTATCACGCTAAGTCTCCCCCTCTCCATCAGCTGCCTCTTCCAACGCGTCTTTTCTCCGTAATGCTCAGCATTCTAGCGAGCGGCGCCGCGCCGGTATACAGTATATATAAGCGCCGCCTTACCGGCGCCGTAGTGTCACGCACTCGCATCCAAAGCGCTCTCTGGGGGCGACAGGTGCAACTTTATCACCTGGAGGGATGTGTCCTCCTGCGTAGCAGCAGAACTTCTCACAACCGACGTGGCCCACCCAGCGTCGCGAACGCCTCTTTTTCTATGTATCTATCCAGTCTCCTTATAACGCTCCGATGTTGTGTATATTTATACCTTGTTTTGTTCGCTTGTCTTCGTCTGTTTTTGATGTATTCTAAAGTGTTGTATTCTGAGCCGCCCCGGCCCCTGTTTTATCTGCGACAGAGAAAACGAGAGGATCGACCTAACGGCTTCGCGCCAGCGACCTTGGATTCGCTGAGTGCGCGACTTCAAGGCGTTCTCCCTCGCTCTTGACAGAGCTGAGATTTTCGTTTGGGATGTTTATTTCTTCCACCGAGGGAGCGCCACACGATGTCGCGCAATTATGTACATACATGCTGAGAAATGGAGCGTGCCCTGAAATCATTTGTATCTCTCTGTGTATGTATAGTATCAGCTTCATTCTACGTGCGTAGCAGGGACGTTGGGAGAGAGGTGGTGACGGCGGTGAATTTCTTTTTTTTTGCGATAGCAATTATATGGACAATATCGGCTGGATTTTGCCGCTGGCGTCGACGTGGACATCGATGTCATGCATTGTATATGTATACGTATCTATATATATAAAAACGCAAAAAAAATTGAAAAAAAAAGCACTTCGGCGCGTGGATTCGAACGTGGGACCTCTGTGAAAGCGAGGCGTTAACTACTGAGCCACCCCGGAGAACGTTCTTCACTATCAAACAGCAAGGTATTTATATCTACCACTTACCACTGCTGTGTTTTCGGCGTTACCAAAAAGATGGCGCAATGAGCGCACGTCGGCCCATCGCGCAGCGGCGCCCGCTCTAATCTCCTACGCGTACTTTGCCCGGCTTAGAGAAGGGGAGCGACGCTCCCTCGCGCGCCCTTATCTCGCGTTGGCGAGAAGGAAAGGATCGCACGCCTTGGCTGGCCTCGGGCTTTACGTGGAACGATTCTGCTGTATATAGTTGCCTGGTGCACAAGTTCACTGCTATCATTGCAGTCTCCGTTCGCGAAAAAAGCGCGCTTTTCAGACTCAGCGAAGTAACAAATGAAGCGCTTAGTCGCGTGCATCCGTATACTGTGAGTACGTTTCGTGCGTAATTTGTGCGCGAGAAACGCGGGGCACGTTTCGATTTGCTTTCCATTCTACGCGTGACCTTTCACACTGTTGCTATCGCGTTCATTGCTTCGCTTTTGCGGCAAAGCTGTGACTTTATCTGCAACTGTGTGACGCGTGCATTTATACGCTGTCTCGCAGACTGCTCGCTGCATACAGTGAATGTGCTCGATCTAATTCGCCAATCACGAGAGCTACAGCGCCATCTTTCGGAAGTGATATTACGGATATTCCTGTGCATCATCAAAATGTTCCTATCATTTCGTTCGTTTAGCGCCATGAAATGCGTGGCGATAAGTGATTGAAAATGGACAAGAGCGCTTATGGGACCGCGAATTCATGAAAGTGCTGTTTCGTTAGAGTGCGTTTTGCCATTGGTCAGCAAGCATTGCTAGTGAGATGTCCCACATCGTTAAGTGAACGAAATATTCTGAAGAATATTTTTGACGTATAAAAATATATGTTTTTGTGAGTATGAGTCCTGATTCTTTACTCTGTCCGATGTGAGTCATCATTGCACTGCAGCGAAATTGTGATTACGTAAACGGGAGTATACAAAGTGCAGCATAGCTGCTGTGCGAGGACTGAGGAGGTATGTGAGCCACAAAAATTGCTAAAAAACGAATTCAGCTGCTTTTCGATTGATTGTGCAGCACTCGTTAAGAGCGCATTGCGTGGTAATACTTTTTTCCATCTCTCTTTGGCAGGGTCAACAAAGTTATATGGTCTGAAGCATAACTGCGATTCGGCCTAGTTGGAATCTATCCATCCTGAAAATGTATGCGCAGGCGAACAAGGACAAAGAAAGGAAGACAAACTGGCGCAATCTAAACAACTGATTTATTAATCGAAAAAACATTGACTTTATAAACCCTCGGAACAGCGCTCCCTGGTGACATACACAAAAAACAACACACTGCACTGCGCACTTACGACAACGATAACAGTTTTCATTGATTAACAGACAAAAGCGCGATTTCTTTTGTTAGTAAAGCTACTGAAGGGTGGCTAACACAGTTGTCTTTCTGCTTGTCTATATGATACGCCTCCATTATCTCCCTTGACGTCTTGTTTCTACTCCTATACAGCAAGGTAGTGTCGCCAAAGCACGGAGAGCATGCGCACTTATTGCAATGCATTGCCAAATGGGTTTCAGGCCGACCTTTCAGGCTTGACATATGCTCTCTTAGCCTCGTGTTAATGCACCTGCCAGTCTTGCCCTATATATACACACCCGCATGATAAAGGTATGCAATACACC
>WOVY01002906.1:0-111696 GCA_013436015.1 Rhipicephalus annulatus
CCCCCTACTGCGTCGGCATGGCGCGTCGGTCATTTCTGCCTATGTGTTTCCCATGCGCGGCACTTGATACGTGTGCTGAGGAGTTCGTCATCTTGTAGTACATTAGCATCGACGGCATGGTAGGGCCGACTCCAAAAACTCGACGAGTGCACCACAATGCTGCTTCTAAAAGAAAAGTCGTCGCGTGTGCCGGAACGGACAGAAATCGGGCCGCATCGCGGTCATTCGGAGTTCCCGAAACGTGCGTGCGGGACTGGCGGAAACAAAAGCAGAATATTGTCGACAGCAAAGATTCACGCAAAGGCTTCAGTGGACCACAGCAGGGTCGGTTTCCACAAATTGAAGAGCTGCTCGGCGAGTATGTGATTAAGCAGTGAGCGGCACAGCGGCCCGTGACGACAGAACTGCTCCAAGTGCAGGCTATGCAGTTAGCCTTAGAAAAAGGGCTAATGCAGAGCCATTTTAAAGCGAGCAGGTGCTGGCTAACGAACTTTATAAAGAGCAAAGGCTTTTCCCTCCGAAGGCGAACGGGCATATGCCGGAAGTTGCCGGAGGAGTACGAAGAAAAGCTTCAGAGTCTTCAGAGGTTCCTTCTAAACTTGCGGCACAACAACGGCTACCTGCTTGGGCAAATCGGGAATGCCGATCACACGCCTCTTTACTTTGACATGCCTGGCACCACAACCGTCTAGGAGAAGGGGGCGAAGCAAGTTTGTGTACTGACATCGGGCCACGGTAAAACTAGAGTGACAGCAATGCTCTGTTGCACGTCAGATAGGCATAAGCTTCCCCGTACTTCATATTTAAACGGAAGACGCTCCTATAAAGAGTCGTTTTCACGAGTGGTGTGATCAAGCGGGCCAACGAGAAAAAAGGGTGCGCGTTGCAACCGATGTCTTAGTTTTTTTTTTTTTTTTTTTGTCGTGGAAACCAGGCGCGCGTTACAATCGAGGGCGCGGTAGAATAGAGTAAATACGGTAAACGAGCGGAGGGCTCACCATGCAGTGATGCATGTGCATGGAGAAGTTTTATTCACAAATTACAGGACATCCGTCATTAATTAAAGTAGTCAATACATGTCTGTACATGTTGGCCTTGCAACGAGTCAACAAGTTTTGCGTGCAGTTTGCAAAGCATTTGTACTTCGGCTTCAGTATTCTCCTGGCAAAAGAAGTTGCGCGCGGCAATGTCCAGTGCTGACACTCTTCGAAGACAACTGTGTTTCCACTGTTACCATCTGCGCTGCAGCCGGAGCGTGGCCAGCACATGATGAGAATGGAGGAGCGTCTCCACCTGGAGAAAAGCAGATCGGCATTCGAGAGAGAAACACTCCGCGGCAGCTTTTTTTTTTTTTTCTCTCTTCATGCGCGGTGTTGAAAGGAGAAGAGTCTCTACATAGCAGGAACGAAAAACAGGGAAGCGTGACACCGGCGCGTTGCAGATCGGCATGAGAGAGCCAACTCTCTGCGACAGCTTTTTTTCCCCTCTTTCTCTTCATGCGCAGTGTTAAGAAGAGAAGGGTCTCTACGTGGCAGTGACGGAAAAAGTCGAAGCGGGGCACAGGAATGTTGCAGATTGGCATTTGGCAAACATTCCACCGCAGTCTTTTCTTTCCTTTTCTTCATTTTCTTCTTCAAGCACAGCGATGAGGTGTCTAAAGTGCCGCCGCATGATTGGGCGGGGTGCTGAGAGCATTTTCGGAGCGCGGTATAGCTTTGATAGGACCACAGCGTCAGTTCGAATTAAGTGTGTTGGAAATAATGAGATTCGACTGTATTTACTATAGTCTGTGAAGTCCGAGTGAACTGTCCTAAGCTAGCAGACGATGTAGGCGGCATCGTGTGTTTGATGGCCAGTGACTAGCAATAGCCTGCTTAAAACAGACATTCAGTAATTTTGTTCATTTATCACCCTATTTCGTGTCCGCTGCGGCTCTCTCTACTTTGAGCTACAGTTCACCCTGCCTTGTGTTAGCCGATTTCTTACTTTTTTAAAAATCTAACATGCACCCAATTTCGCAGTGTGAAGAAAAATGCACCTTTGTTTATTGTGATGAAATTTCTATAGCGACATGCCTCTTTGTTGGCTATCACAGAAAAATATAAACAGCAAACGGTGCGACCATCTAGTGCGACCTTTATTTTTCTATCAGTTTCATCTATGACCAAGATTTGGTCGCTCTAAGGTTGCCTCTTAGTACGCCTTGATCATGTTCATTTATCTTGTTGTGCTCTGCTTACAATGCATTGATTAAAAAACATGTCCTAGCTTCTTTTTGAATTCCACATATTTTATCGTTTTTCACCTGTAGAAGCTACTCCTGGTCAACATTCAGGCAAAGACATTGTAACCTCGAAGAAACGTGTATTGGAATTTGAGCACTGTACAAAGTAATTATACTATTTCATAGCTAGAATCAATATTTATTAAGGGTTATATCAGTGTTGTATTTGATTTCATAACAGCGAAACTGCATTCAGAAGGACTCTGAAAGGTTCTCACACTGAGTGTGAGAGGGCTGATGTGGAAACCATTTTAGGTCAAGTGAGTTGAAGTTAGCGTAAAAAAACAATGAAATGTTGTGATGCCCAAAAATTCAAGTTGTTGTTTTCAGTGTCCTCTTCTTGCAGATTTTTATCATGAAAACATTTCGATGTGCTGTTGCATTTACCCCATCTATGCTTCTTGCATTTTTTTACAGCGCAAGCACCTCCTGCAGATTGGGGGACGTGGCCTCCGAGAAATTGGTGTGAATGCCATGAAGGCTGTATTGGCACATGACGTGCAAGTGCTGTACAGCCTTCATGGCAGAAAAGGGAAAAGGGCCTTTGTGAACCTGAGGCTCTGTAGATTAGTGACAGGTTAGACTTGTTCATTGTTTTATGTGTGTGTACCCTTGTGTATTCTCTGTACTGCAGTGCTTCATGTGTACTATGGTATTTCTGTTCTTGTATGCAGATGTCATCTGCCAAAAAGCAGGGTGCGACCAGGCGGAGGCCCTCAACTTTATTAAGAGGTGGCTGCCAGGGTCTGGTGATCGCTGTGGGGGCAGGAAGCGGCGCTTCAGAGAAGCATTTGTTGTGGAGCAGCCCGATGATCCCCACTCTCAGAGTGCAGATTATCGGCTGCTCGCGGCAGCTGGCTTCCTCGGCAGCTGGCTTCCTGAACAGCCACAGCAGCCAGGGCCTTGACAGCACCACTGTCACTGTGCCCCCAACGCAACCTGACCTGCAGTAGAGCGGGCCTTTTTTAGTTGTGTATATATATTTTTCAATGTATACATTTTTTGTTGTACCAAATAAATAAAAAAAACAAAGAATAAATAGTCTGCAGACTGTCGGTGGTGCACTGTTCGGCTAGCTTATGCTGATTCGGAAGCACCATCACCATGTTTTAGTTACAAAAAAACGCTCTAAACTATGAATATTCTCGATTACCATGTGGGGGACATATGTGGGGATTGCAAGTGGGGGACATACGCTTTCAACATTTACTTCCTAACGACTTTTTTCGATCTGCTGTACCAAATACCAGTATCAAATAAAGCACTCGCTATTGCAAAAGATAAATTGGTAAAAAAATAAACTACACTTCTAGTGTTAGCAAAGGGAATGAGGTATAAAAGATGAAATAGATCGAGTAACTGCTTTCAGTTCTTAGCATTCAATTTTCTGTTGCCCCAAGTATACAGGGCTGCAAAGCTACAAGAGCGGGTCATCGAGGCATATTGTTTAAATCTTCCGGTAAGAAAAATTCCCTACTAATAATGGTTGCATAATGGCAAGCCAATCAGTAGCCAATATTCGTCGTGCAGGAAACATCGGTGTAATAACGGCATTTGATTGGCTGCAATGTGGTCCTGGATTGGTCCAATGTCGGTCGTACATCCGTAGCCAATATTCGTCGTGCAGCGAACATCGGCGTAAAAATGGCATGTGATTGGCTGAAATATGGCCCAATGTTGGCCGAACATTGGCAGCTTTGTCGGCAATAGGATGGGCCTTCGTCGGCCCAATGTTGGTTGCATACTGGCTAAAACGTCGGCCCATCATTGGCTTGAACGTCGGCCCGACATTGGAAGAAGTTGCACTTCCGACGTCGGTGCCGATGTTAGCCGATGTTGGTCCAAGATTGGTCCAACGGCGGCGTGCTGCCTGGGCGGCGGTCAGATCTGCAACGCAGCAGAGGGTGCTAAGAATCTCTGAATCCGGATAGGCTGCCATTGGAACTTGAACTTGGCAACGTTTAACGCTAGAACCTTATCTTGTGAGGGAAGTCTAGCTGTACTATTCGAGGAGCTATAGGGTGTTAAATGCTATATAATTGGGCTCAGTGAGGTTAGGAGTCCAGATGAGACCTATACGGTGCTACAGAATGGGCACGTCCTTCGCTATCGGGGCTTGGCTGACAGAAGAGAACTGGGAGTGGGGATCCTAATTCACAGAAACATAGCTGGCAACATAGAGGAATACTATAGCATTAATGAAAGGGTGGTATAGGTATCGTAATTAAACTGAATAAGAGATACAAGAAGAAGGTGGTACAGGCTTACGCGCCTACATCCAGTCATGATGACGCTTCAGTTGAACACTTCTATGAAGACGTGGAATCGGCAATGAGTAAGGTAAAACACATTATACAATACTGATGGGAGACTTTAATGCAAAGGTAGGGAAGAAGCAGGCTGGAGACCAGGCAGTAGGAGATTATGGCATCGGTACTAGAAACGCCAGAGGAGAGCTACTAGTAGAATTCGCAGAAAGCAATAATTTACGGATTTTGAATACCTTCTACCAAAAACTAGAGAACCGCAAGTGGGCATAGAGGAGCCCTAATAGCGAAAATAAGAACGAAATAGACTTTATAATGAGTGCACACCCAGGCATCGTGAAGGATGTGGAAGTATTTGGCAAGGTACGATGCAGTGATCATAGAATGGTACGGTCTCGAATTCGCCTATACTTGAGGAAGGAACGACAGAAACTGATACGCAAGAAGCCAATCAATGAGCTAGCACTGAGAGGGAAAGTACAGGAATTCAGAGTGTCGCTGCTGAACAGGTACTCGGCTCTTAGTGAGGAAACCAACCTTAGCGTAGATACAATGAATGATAATCTGACAAGTATCATTACGGAGTGTGCAGTGGAAGTTGGAGGCAGGGTAGTTAGACAGGACACTGGCAAGCTTTCCCAGGAAACGAAGAATCTCATTAAGAAGCGTCAGATCATGAAAGTGTCAAGTACAACAGACAAAATAGAACTGGCAGAGCTTTCGAAGTTGATTAATAGGCGCAAGGTATCTGATGTAAGAAGGTATAACATGGAGACAATTGAACACGCTCTGAAAAACGGAGGAAGCGTCAAAGCAGTGAAGAGGAAACTTGGGATAGGCAAAAATCGGATGTATGCGCTAAGGTACAAAGAAGGCAAAGTAACTACCGATATGGATAGGATAGTTAAAATAGCGGAGGAGTTTTACAGAGACCTGTACAGTAGTCGGGACAACCACGACTTTAATACAATAAGAACTAGCAGTAACCCAGATGACACCCCACCAGTAATGATAGAAGAAGTCAGAAAGGCTTTGGAGAGCATGCAAAGAGGCAAAGCTGCTGGTGAGGATCAGGTAACATCAGATCTGCTGAAAGATAGAGGACAGATTTTGTTAGAAAAACTATCCACCCTGTTTACGAGGTGTCTCCTGACGGGAAGGGTACCTGAGTATTGGAAGAACGCTAACATCATCTTAATACATAAGAAAGGAGATGACAAGGATTTGAAGAATTACAGGCCGATTAGCTTGCTTTCTGTAGTATACAAGCTATTTACAAAGGTAATTGCTAACAGAGTAAAGAAAACATTAGAATTCAATCAACCAAAGGAACAAGCAGGATTTCGAACAGGCTACTCAACAATCGACCACGTTCATACTATCAATCAGGTAATAGAGAAATGCTCAGAATATAACAACCAACCACTATACATAGCCTTCATAGATTACGAGAAGGTGTTTGATTCAGTAGAAATATCAGCCGTCAGCAGACACTGCGGAATGAGGGTGTCGATGAAGTATATATAAACATCCTGGAAGAAATCTACAGGGGATCAACTGCTACCATAGTGCTTCATAAAGAAAGCAACAGAATACCCATCAAGGGTGTCAGGCAGGGGGACACAATCTCCCCAATGCTATTTACCGCGTGTTTACAGGAGGTTTTCAGAAGCCTAGAATGGGAGCAGTTAGGGATAAGAGTTAATGGGGAATACCTTAGTAACCTGCGCTTCGCCGATGACATTGCATTGCTGAGTAACTCAGGGGACGAATTGCAACTCATGATCACGGAGTTGAACAGGGAGAGTAGAAAGATGGGTCTTAAAATTAATCTGCAGAAAACGAAAGTAATGTACAACAACCTCGGTAAGGAGCAGCGCTTCGAGATAGGTAATAGTGCACTTGAAGTTGTAAATGACTATGTCTACTTAGGGCAGGTAATAACCGCAGAGCCGAACCACGAGATTGAAGTAACTAGAAGAATAAGAATGGGGTGGAGCACACTCGGCAAGCACTCTCAAATTATGACAGGTATATTGCCACTATTCCTCAAGAGGAAGGTATATAACAGCTGTATCTTGCCGGTACTTAGCTACGGAGCAGAAACCTGGAGACTCACAAAGAGGGTTCAGCTTGAATTGAGGACGACGCAGCGAGCAATGGAAAGAAAAATGGTAGGTGTAACCCTAAGAGACAAGAAGAGAGCAGTGTGGATTAGGGAACAAACGGGGGTTAAGGATATCATAGCTGAAATCAAGAAGAAGAAATGGACATGGGCCGGGCATGTAGCGCGTAGACAGGATAACCACTGGTCGTTAAGGGTAATTAACTGGGTTCCTAGAGAAGGCGAGCGGGTTAGGGGGGGACAGAAGGTTAGGTGGGCAGATGGAATTAAGAAGTTTGCGGGTATAAATTGGCAGCAGCAAGCACAGGACCGGGTGACCTGGCGGAACATGGGAGAGGCCTTTGTCCTGCAGAGAACGTAGTCAGGATGATGATGATGATGATGAGATACTGTGGCTAGTGCATCCGCCATCTCATTAAGATGTCGCGCGCGGATGTTTCCTAGCGCGTGCTAACTTCGTCGTCGTTTAGGTAGAAGATAAGCTTCGAAAGTGACACGCTCAATCTAAAAGACGGTAATTTGGACGAATGTGCTTACTTGTTTATAACCCCGCCTTTTTGATGCGACTCTTCGCAAGATTTTGTTGACAAAATTGTGGCAGTGGCGTCTGCGGTGTAGGGTCATTATCGTCGTCATTACTCATCATCATTTCTTAGCCACCGCGCCGTTCCTCTCGCGCAGCTCATTCATAGCTCGAGCTGCGCGAGTACAGAGCGACTTCACGCGGCTAGCGTGTCGGACGCTGGCAGATATGCACGGCCCCGTCAGCCGCCTTCACGACGTAGTCTCGCTTCTCGTGCGCATAATGAGATTCTATTAAATACAGACCTAGCAACCGCACTGGGGTGGCTAGAATGGGGAGCTGTGATGCAACGTTACTAGATCTAGTAACTTTGATGTGATGAGCGCGGCGCTTTTTACTTGCCAGAGATAAGGTCCTTCGGCGTGCCGGTGCCGCTAGGGGCACTGATGGCAGCGGCGCAAGTATAGTGTGTATTGGACTTAGCAGGGTCTCGTCCGATGCTCTGTTATTTCCTTCACAGGCGGAGGGTTCTTTACAAGTAAGCACTTCGTGAATCGGTGCTTGCGCTGGGTTTCTCTGAAATAGCTGAATATGGCGACGACAAAAAAAAAAATTACCCATCGTTGGTGCATCGTGCCTGGGTGCATAATTTCATGCCTCAGCTCAGCCGTAGCTCTTATGTCTGGAATAAATGCTGCGGTACGCGGGATATGATGAGGAAGACAACGAAAGACTTCCATCTCATGCACTAGGAGAGTCGGTCTCGGTCGCTCTTGAATTCTACACTGCTGAGTGGCGGATGCTCACTCTGTATAATGTGTGACAAGCTGTGTTGCGAGAAATCTTGTACTTTGTATTATGCGTGATGAGTGCAAGAAAGCCTGTCTTGTTTCTAGTGTTGGCGGTAAAGCGTTACAAGTAACACCATTGCTTGAACAGCACGTAAAATTTTGGTAATTAAGTAATCAAGGTCCTCATTATCTTCTAAAAATAGAGCTGTTGCTTGAATTATCTTAGTTTTGGTGGTCAGCAAGTTGTGCCTGTTACGTAGCGCTGTTTATTAATCATGTTTGTTTTCAAAATAAAATTTGCTTCTGCTGCTTGCAGGTAGCAGTTGTTAAATACCGGTAAAATCGAGGCTCACCTTGAACGCCATCGCATACAAAACATTTGAAATTTTCGCGGGAAGTGTGTAGTGCAATTATCTTTTTCCGCGAAGCTATATAACTTAGTGATTTCTTTATTCGTACAACACCTGCGGCTATGTCCTATCTGCTATGTCAATATCTGTAAGCTGCCAGGATTACTGCTGAGATATCAGTGATCACTTCTTTTCGTAGAGAGTTTTTGATAAAGCATCTGCTTTTTGTGCCAATGAGAAATCAATTGAATATATACCACGACGTTATAAATAATCAAATGCAACTGTCCACTAGTTATATGACCAGCCATTCTCAGAGGAAAATATATTACGCTATCGTATAGACTCATAATCACAGAAGAAGACCGTGCAAGCACTACTGGGCTTCTTGCGAACTACTGGCCTGTGTGAATGACTATGAGTGGATTGGGATAATCAGGTTGAACTACAGAAGTGCCTCAGACTGGCAGGCCGATGGTTCGATAGGAGGACATATCGAAACTATAGTGTACTAGAAAATCGAAACGTCGGCCAGCCAGTCTGAGGCACTTTATTTTATTTTATTTGCATACCCTAAGTACCCGAGAGGGCATTACATAGGCGGGGATTAGGAAGATTTTTAACATGTGTAAGATACATTAAATATTTAGAAGCATCATTATATAAAGCTTAAATGGAAAAAATTGAAAAAAAGAGTACACACAACAGTAGTGATAAGGATCATAAAAAACATATATATAAACTCTGCAGAAGAAAAGGTATGTTAATAAAAATACAAAAGGCTGCAGGTAACAAGTGTAGGCGCGAATAACACATACAAAAACATTCAAGTAATTCACATAAACAACACTTCCGCATAACTACATTAATCGATTGGAACTTCTAAGAACACTTTTACCGCTTTCAGAAAGGATGATGATTCTGTTAGAGTGGCTACATCAGCTGGCAAGGAATTCCAGTTGGTTATTGACAAGGCTAAGGGCGAGTTTTGGTATTTTTTTGTTTTCTGGAAGATGGGATTCAGTTTGTTAGGGTGATCAACACGGGCTGAAATGTGCGATGGCGGGAGGATATGCCTGCGCGCAAACTGGGAGTTGCTCTGGAAGAGTGAGTGAAAATTAGATAGTCATGCAAGTTTACGGCGCGTTGCAAGGGAGGGCAGATTAAGCGATTTCAGCATAGAACTTACGCTTTCATACGGTGAGTATGACGACGTTATGAAGCGCGCAGCTTTGTTTTGAACTGATTCAACCGGGTAAGTTAAATTTTCAGTGTGAGGGTGCCATATTATTGAAGCATACTCCAGCGATGGTCTTATCAGGGAAACGTATGCATGCAGTCTGGTTTCTTTGTTGGCAAGGTATAATCGCCTTTTGAGGATGCCAAGTTTTTTTATTGCTTTAGTAGTGATATGTTCAATGTGAGTGGTCCAGTTTAGATCGGCTGTGAAAAATACCCCAAGATATTTAATGGATTGTACTGAATCAATTCGAATGTCATTTATGGTGTATGATTTATGCAAAGGGATTAGAGCAGAACTAAATTCCAAGTGCTTAGTTTTCACTATATTAATGTCCATCTGCCACGTGTCGCACCACTCGGCCAGCCAATCGAGGTCAGATTGTAAAATGGTATTATCGGTAGGGCAAGTTATTTCTTTGTAAATTGCGCAGTCGTCTGCAAATAGCCGAGTTTGCGAACTTATGTTACATGCTATCTCATTAATGTATATTAAGAACAAAAGAGAACCAAGAACCGAGCCTTGGGGAACACCAGATAAAACGCTAGTAGGGTTAGAGATGTAGCTCTTTAGTTTTACAGATTAGAAGCGGTGAGTAAGAAATTTCAGTATCCATTCTGTTGTATTGTTTTCAAGCTTCAGATTGCGAATTTTTAGTTCTAAACGTTTGTAGGGGACCCTATCAAATGCCTTTGAGAAATCAATAAATATGGCATCGACATGACGGGAAGAGTTAAGCGCAGAATGAAGGTCAGTAATTAATTCGAAAAGTTGCGATTGACATGAGAAATTTTGACGAAAACCGTGTTGGTTGTTTAGGAGCAAGTTATTTAAATTAAGATAAGCCATTATATTTGTGAATAGGATATGTTCGAGAGGCTTGCAGCATATGGACGTCAAAGAGATTGGTCTGTAGTTATTGGGCTGAGTATTATCACCAGATTTGAATATTGGGATTATGTAAGCAGATTTCCAATCCTCTGGTAAGCAACCGGTGTCTAAAGATTGTTGAAAAATTAACGTGAGCAAAGAGGCTGAGAAGTGGCTGGTAAGTTTTAAAAGCTTAGCGCTAATATCATCAGGGCTGGGGCTGGTTTAAAGAGCTAAACGATCTATTGCACAAGCTATACACCGTGTGCAGTAATTGTGATGGAAGAAAATTGATTAGAGATAGTTAGCTGTGGCAAATTTAGGTTGCTATCGAGCGGTCTCTCGATTGTGTGAACTTCAGAAAAAAAAGGTTGTTTTTCAGCACAGCCGGCTAAGCTCAGGGTGTTGCCATCCTCTCCACAGAGTGCTGGCACCAACTCTCTTTTCTTGGGATTTACAGTGCTCCAGAACTTCTTAGTGTCAGTTTTGAACATGTTAGGTAGCGTGTCATTGTAGTACTTATTTTTCACTTCAGAAATTGCGGCTTCTGTTTGTTTGGAAACGTTTTTATAGTTCTGCCAGTCCTCCGACGCGTTCGTTCTCGACGCTTTAGTGTACGCTCTCTTTTTTTATATTAAGCCATCTTTTAATGTGACTGGTGAACCATGGATCATCCGCTTCTTCAGTTATTGTAATCACCGGCACACAAAGACGTTCTATTTCTTTTAATTTGTCACGAAATAAGCACCAGTTTTGTTCAGTAGACTGATTGGGAAAGTTAGATATAAATTCATCCGAAAAAGATTCTGGTAATCTGTTAAGCTTATCAGTGTGTGCGCGTGCGTGGTTAAGTATATTTTTTCGGACGTCTGTTTTCTTGGCATGCGGAAGAGGCAGAGAGCAGCGAACTGCCCTATGATCACTTATTTCTTCTAAGATCTCAACTTTAGTGCTGTCGGCATGATTGGTTATTATAAGGTCTAAAATATTGCTGTCACGTGTTGGTTCCTGCACAATCTGTTGTAGATTGTGATAATGGAGAAGGCGCAGAAAGTTAAGCTGTTCATGGCGATTAGGATGAGACTTCCACTGTTCAACGTGATTATCCCACTACGTTGTTTCCATCTGTTGGCTCCCATCTAGATTTTGGATTTCTGAGTGGATTGAGGTGTTGAGTGCGTGTGTGTCTGTATTTTCTTGTTCTTGCTTATTTTTTATATCACTCTCTTTCGACCCCCTATTCCCCAACCCCAGAGCAGGGTAGCATACTGGATCCTATAGCATCTGGTCAACATATCTGGCTTCCCTTTTTCTCGTTTCTATCTCTCTCTCAAATACACATTCCCAGTCAACAAAAGGCAATGGGTCCAATTGGATGTTCCACTTGGGAGCAATGGGAGCCAAAGGGCGCAGGCCTAGTCAACACCACCTAGACTACAGAAGGCCTTCTCGTACCTTCCCCGTTTACTCGTTTCTCTCTCTCTCTCCCCAATACACATTTCTAGTCAAAAAAGTTAATGGGTTCAATTGGATGTTCCACTTGGAAGCAATGTGAGTCAAAGGGCGCCTAGTCAACACAACCTAGACTACAGAGGGCCTTCCCGAGCCTTCCCCTCAACAGGCTGACGTCACCACAGTGAGATCGGGAGCCGATTGAGAGGAGGTTAGGAGCAAGAAAACGACAAAAGATGGGAAGGCCGCCGCTGCTGCGACCTGGTGAGAATAGCCGGAATGCTATATTCTTCCGGTCAAAATAACAAAAAGGCTTCCAACTGAAATAGCACAGGCTTCCAACTGAAATTTTATACAACATACAATATATAGCCCCCACCTCAAATACTAACATGCGCATGTTAGGGAAAAAATTAAGTGAAGGGGGTCACCCACTCCCTTGCGCGAGGCCTTGTCAACCGCGCTGGATCTACTAGAGACGAGATGGACACCAGGGACAACCTCACTACCTACAATTATCTGGTTAAAAACTTTTACCTCAGACGCCGAGCCTTTCCCCCACCTCACCCCAAGCTCAACCGGGCACAGGCCACCACTTTGCGTCTACTTCAAACAAACACGCATCCCTCACCTGCCCGCTGTCACCTCATATTCCCGGACGTGCACACAACCTCCATCTGCCGGTGCTGCGGCGCTCCCCGGCTACGCTTCCGCACATGCTGTGGGAGTGCCCGGCACAGTATAGACACACTAATGCCACGACCCTTTCGTCGAAGCTCCATGAAGCTCTGCGGAGCCTCGCTCTTTACGACCAAACCTGGGCGACCCAGCACGCCCGTGAGGCAGTGTCGAGGCAAGCCCTTGACGTCCCCGCATGGGAGGCTTAGGCCTGGCCACCTAAACCTGCTGGTTTCTTATAATAAAGTTTATTCCTCCTCCTCCTCCAAGGGGCACTGAAACATGCTGTAAAAAAACTAAGGCAAAGTAGCACATGATGATGAATACAGGTAAGCCAGTTCTTTAACAGATAGTAACATCGAAGGTTTAACGTCAGCAGCCTATTTAGCTGTTCGTGCAGCCTCAATGATAGTCCTGATGCTATCATAAAAGTGAGCTGCAAGAGCTTGTGTTTTCTCAAACAGGGGCTGGCAACCACATTCTCAACAATCAGAAGCCAAAGAACCATCTCTATCGTTTTTACTTTTTGGCAATGTTCCAGCAACCCTATATTTACGCGGCCGTCTCCTTGACCCACGAAACTGTGTGCACAGAACCAAGGTATGGTGTAATCGATACCTACTGCACAGTCAGCAAATTTTTGCAGGGCATAGCTTGGCTATGGTACAAAGGTTTTTCAACAACACTAGTTCAAGCACATAACTTAGATGCTTATTTAGTGCGTTGGTCAAACAGGAAAGTTTCTAACCAAATGGTTACAGAACAATTTGCAAAAAGTAGAATACATGGGTAGAAACGTTTGTTTGGCTTCTCATAATTAGAAAACGATTTCCAAACGATCAATCAATCATCATGATGGCACCCAGAACTTTCAATACTTTTGACTACAAAGAACTGGCTTACCTGGATTCATTGGCTAGTGCTATGTCGCCGCTTATCGTTTTTTTTTTGTGGTCTCAGTGATTTCATGCTTCACTTCTTTTTTTTGTTGTTGTTGTTGTTTTCAGCATAAGCATGTTGTTTTAATCTCGGGTGCAGGGCAACACCTTTGGGAGTTGTGAGAAATTTCAATTGAATGTCGGCGCTAATCCTCCTCTCAATTGTGTTGCTGTGTTTGACGCAGAGCAGTTTGAAGTATGGAATACCAACTAGTCCGCTGCCGCATGTTGCGCAGCAACCGTGGCGTGATAGCCGCACGCTTACAGTCGAATGTTTTTTATCGCTCGCGCCGCCATGGAAGCGAATAACGAGGCTTGATTGAGCATGCGGGTGTTACATGAGCACTTTCTATCGAAAGTGAATTTCTGGACCGTGAATGACTCATCTCCGCATCTAACGGAATGAAGAAACTTGGACTGGTTGGCCATCGGAATAACATCGTGTGATGCTTGTACTTTGAAAACAGGGTGGTCGGCAGCTTTTCTGAATGATGTAGTGGTTGAAGTACCGCGCATTTCACAGCTCAGGTAATACGAGTTCGATGCTACTACGCCTTTAAAATGAAGTATTTGACGAACAAGCGCAAGAACCAGAGCAGTTTGCCGAACGGCCGCGCAAACCGCATAACTACAAGCGCGCCCAGCAAAACTGGCAACACTTACGGACTAACACAATGTCACCACCACGCACACAACAGAAATAAATATTACGGATGTCAAAGAGCACTGACACAGGTTCACGAGTCCTAGACATCGTGGCCTTCACGCAAGCTCAGGCGAACCACAAAATTCAGTGGTTCCAAACGCGAACACAATCTAACTATTCACGTTCACAAAGCACATTGCAACAACAAACACAATCACAGTGTGCGCCAACGACGTGAACACCGAGCCAATCACAAACACGCAAAAAAATACGCCTGATGTGCCTTCATCAAAAGAAAAGCTTCCATAGGTTGCCCGAACCTGGCGTTGTAAACTTTGACGAAACGCCGTAATGTTCCACGAATCCGCCTAGATCCAAGCCAAGTTGGGTGAAATAGCGTTTTCGTTATTTTGATCGGGTGAATATAGCATTGCGGCTATTCTCACAAGGTCGCAGCAGCGGCGGCCTGCACTACCCTGTCTACCCATCATTCCCATGCTCACTGAAGCGCCGTGCGTTGCAGCTCCCATAGACACTAGCGCCAGAGTTCCCTCTAGTGTATATTAGGAAACTCTATGCCTCGAACCACTCTTCTGCGGGTGGCGCCGGTTGCCGGTCTACGGTAAGGTCCCTAGATAAAAAAGTGAAAACTTTTTTATCTAGGGACCTTAGTCTACGGCACCGCGCCGTCAGGGCATGCTTTCCGCCAGCGTGAACTGGCCCTTAGGGTGCGGCTGCGTCGGCACCGGTTCAAGCACCGGATGCAGCGTGTCTGCAGCGTGACACCCGCTGCCAGTGTACAAACAAAAAACACCAAATATTGATGTATATTTTTTTGTTCTGTGGCGCAAAAAAATGCCTGCCCAGTGTTAAAAAAGACCATGACTATTTTTTTTGCATACATAGTTCAGTAAGCAACGGCTACTCTAATTTTGATACAACAGTGAAAGGTACAGCTTCCGTTCTTTATAGTAGTCAGTATCCTTTGATATTACCAATATTACGTATTAATGGAAAGCATCAAGGGCGCGCCATGTAGACAGGCACGCTTGTAGTACCCTCTCACAGATATAAAAAAATCGCAGAATATCCACGAGGTGAATGATGATGAGTGTGGCGAAGCGTCCATCAGTCCGTCCGCACTTCCGTCCGTGTGTCAATCCGTACGTCCGTCTGTCTGTGCGTGCGTCCTGTCAGTGCGTCCGTCTCTGCATTCGTTCATACGGCCGTGTGCGCATCTGTGCGTACGCCCGTCCACCCGCTCGTTCATGCATCCGTCCGTCTGTGCGTTCGTCTCTGCATGCATCCATCCGTGCATTCATCCATCTTTGCGCCCATTCGTGCGTCCGTCTGTCGGTGCATCCGTCCGTGCATCGGTCCCTGCATTCGTACGTGCGTCTGTCTGTGCGTCCATCACTGCATTCGTACGTCTGTCTCTCCGTCTCTGCGTTCGTCCATGCACCCGTCCGTCTGTGAGCCCATCCGTCTGCCTGCTTATCTGTCTGTCTGGCCGCCTAGTGAACACTCCAAATCCCACCATCTCGCATCTTTCCATCATATATTCATCATATATAAGTACCGCATCCAGCGGATATTCCAGTGACAGAACGAGATGATTCTACCTACTACTACGACTACTGCTTATAATACAACTACATACATACATCACGGACGCACGACCCACGGCTTAAGGAGCTTCGCGCTTCTAAAGCAACTTTTGAAAGAAAGAAAATCCTAAAAATCGTTTTTAAGTAAGTTTATTTTTTTCAACTTAAAATATAACAAACAAACTTCAAGATTTGTTGTTAATGTTCGCTAGCTGATCAGTTTCTTTTACCAGAAAACACGAGATGCTCGCGGTATCAAGACTAGATGATATGAAAGGTTGTTTTTAAAAGTTTTTTACAGGTGGTGACATATCTCATGGCACGCTTAAGGTAAGTGCCAGGAGCATTTAAAAATAAAAGTTCGTCTTTTTCAACATAATTATTATTGCCTGCGGAAGGTCCTTGTTAGAATCGCAGACCTAGATTGTTGGCACGTTTACATTCTTGTATTGAAACCAGCTTAACAAAAGTGGACTTGGGCGGTGACATTCGAGGACATGCTAGCCGTTTGCTGACAGTGGTGACCGTATCCCTGTTTTCGTACTTTGACGACCGTAGGGTCTGCACATTGAGGTCCACGGGACGGCCTTGGGCTCTCCCATAAAAGAGTATCTTGTGCTCTAAATCGTTACCCACTTTATGTAAAAACGCGCAGCTATTGTAGCACTCTGTGGTGGCGCTACGTGCGACGAACAAAGATTGAGTGAACTTTGGCAAATAGCTGTCTTTTGTGGAACCCCTCTGAAGTGGTGGTGGTGCTATGTGCGATGAGCGGAGAGAGTAAGAGAATTGGAGTGTTGTAGTGCCTGACGATAGTTAATAGCGGGAGAAGAAAACGGTGACACAGAGACAAGAAGGACACAAGCGCTAACTTCCAACTGAGTTTATTGCGCAGAGCACGAAAATATATAGAGGAGACAGTAACCACGTGACAAAAAGTAAAACATGAGTAAGAGAAAAACAAAAAACAAAAGCACAGAAAAAGACTAAAGAACACTCTATAAGGAAACGAAACAGAAAAGTAAAAATAATATAACTACTTGCGCACACCGAAACCTTCGAGGAACTTAGAAGTGTGGCAGCTTGGGCTAGTTGGTATGGCATGACGATAGTTAAAGCGGCAGAACAACACGACGACACAGAGACAAAAAGGACACGAAAGACACTCGCTCGTGCGCTCGTGTCTTTCGTGTCTTTCTTGTCTCTATGTCGTCGTTTGTTCTCGCGCTATAATAATCGTCTCGACAATGACTTGGGTGCGCTCATCTTTGTGCTTGTACAGAGTCACTGTGTCCTTGAAAAGGGGCACACAGTTGCACTCAGTGCAGTGCTGAGCAAGAAAACCATCTTTCCCGTTTCTAACGTTGTTAGTGTGTTCTCTCAGTCGATCGTTCAGACACCTTCCGGTTTTTCCGACATAACAAGCACCCCATAAAAGGGGGGTCCTATAGACAACTTCCCGGGAGCATGCCGCATACCTGTTTCTATGTTGAACTCTGCATTCCGTTGATGACGGCGTTTTCAGGGGGCTTGTGGATTTGGTGATGCTGATTAATTTGAACGATGCCGAGAACAGGACACGAACTCAACCTCTTTTACCGATTTTCTGGCGCCTGTGTGATATCTAGTGTTTGTATGGAGTCACGGCTATCCTTTCACGCTCTGTATCCGTGTTGCTCGAATTCTGTCGCTGCCTCTGCTCTGCCTTATTAGTCCGCAGGATAGTCTCAGCAACGGAAGCGATAAACGCCTCGGGGAAACCCGAAGCCTTAAGCCGGGAAACTTAAGCTTTGAAGCTCGCAGAGATATTGTGGGCGCACGACCTATTTAAGGCATTCTCAAGACAGGTTCATGCTATGCCTCGCTTAACTAACTTGCTGTGAGCGGAAGAAAAAGGAACTAAAAGGCTTCTGCGCACGTGGTTCATGACACCAACAGATGTGCTATGACAGTCTTAAATCCATAAAGCGTAACTTGTCATTCTCGGGCATTTCATGTGTCAACACAAGGGGCTTCAAACAATCTTCAAACACACCTATCGTTTGAGTCGCAATCGAGTGGAACATAGAAGGGTACAATTTAGAAGAACCAAGAAATCATCCACGTATCTGAATACTTTGACGACATGCGAGCCTTCTAACTTTTTCTGCAGTTTTTTGCCCATTTTTGCCAATAGAAGAACACTGAGTAGAGGTGCCATGCATGAACAGATTGAAACACCCTTTTTCTGTAGATAAATGCTATCATTCCATTGAACGAAAGTAGAGGTAAGGTACAGCAAAACCAGGTCAAGAAAATCTCACGCACTGATGCCAGTTTTTAATTGGAAGTTCGATTCCCCGAAGATTTCTATGTTATCCCTTATACATTCTAATACCTCATCGTGAGGCAAGGAGTAGTACAAGTCCTTTATGTCAATTGAAAAAACTGAAAAGATTAGATTGATTTGACTGAAAATTTTTGCTTTGAGTTTGCTAACGTAGCGTTGCTGTGCCCAAAATGCGCACGCGGCCGTTTTGCTAGCTCCACGTATGCCAAGTTCAGTGTTATGTGAAGTCAATTGATGACGAAATATATGACTAGTGCAAACATGATAATCCTCACACGCGTGTCATGTAAGAACGTACACGACAATACAGCACACTCATAGCGTGCTCGTGGCCGTTTCGCTTGCTCCACATATACTGAATTTGGTATAGCGTTACGTGAATAGATGACAAAGGCAAACGACACACCCTAACATGATAATCATGACACGTAAGTCATGTACGGCATCATTTACCTCCACCTCGTAACGTTGTGCTGATTTTAAAGTGACATATCAACATTTCTCATTCGTGCTTCGCATATCACCGATTCCCACTGTACGTGGGATCTGCCAATTTTTTACGAATGACTTTGAAACTCTCCCCTCCATTTGCCCATGTTCTTGCTTACAAATCGATAGTCCTCCCCATACTTCATTATTCTGCGGTGATCTGGGATCCATTTACTCAAAGTAATACTCATAAGGTCGAAGAAATACAAAGAAGAGTCGTTCGCTTCATATATAACAGTTATGGACGAACCTCCGTAAATGAACTCTTAGTTAGAGCTAACTTACCTTCACGCTCAGAAAGAAACCGCATATCCCGATTAAAATATTTATATCAAATAATTATTGGGCACAACAAGATATATTGGAAAAAATACTTCCTTTTCTTCAGGTTACGCCATTAGACAACGCCATGATCATACAATACCTCCATTCCGTACCCGCAATAACTGCTTAAAATATTCTTTTTCCCCCGGAGCTATGCAGGATCGGAATAGTTTAAATAACCATCAAGTCACAACACAATATTGAACATCGTTTGCCTCTGGTCTGGTAAAACAGAGAAAATAATTTTACTTCGGTGCTAGCTTAATTTTTTTAATGACAATGATCTTCTGTGTAATAGTGACTGCGCTTTCTACCAAGACGGATTCATACCAACTGGCCCGATACAATTGTTTATTGAGGATGATGTGCCATCGGTAATATTTTGTTTGGTTTGTTTACGTTGTAAAACGCAAGTGATACTTATTTGTTTGCGTTGTGTTATACAGCTGCCTACTATGCGAAATGTGATACGCTGTTCCATATGTTTGCCTGGTGTTGTTTGCTCATATTTACGTCTCTTGTACCCACCTGCTAAAATCTCTCTTGGGTATTGCAGTACCAATAAAGAAAACACTAAAAATAGAGCCGTTGATATATCTCTACAGAGTCGAATGCCGTTTCGTAATTTGTCAAATAGAGGATTATTTTTTATTTTGCAGTGTTATCAATTATTTGATTACTCGCATAACAAATATCTATGGTAAAACACTATGAACAATTCAGATTATCTTGATGAATATCTCATACAACATGCTCAACGGAGGTTGATAGGTCTGTATATATTGTGGATGAATGGTGCAATAGATGACGTCGTGCGTTTGGGAAATTATCAAGAGGAAGAATGTGAGCCCGGTTGTTACGTCACTGGCATGACGATAAACGGGATGATATTAGCGAACTATACTTTATAATAAGCCAACCAAAAGTGTAACACATCGCGCCGTACTCGTGCGCCACGCATGATAAGCTTAAGGGGCGTCGCACGAGTGTTCTAGGTGTTATCGCTCGTTCATCGAAGAGGCGTTTCCCGGAGCGTGCGATAAAGTAAGCAGAACTGGCTGCCTGATAGACGAGCTGGCTGTCACGCTAATTCCTGGTCCCATACATGGGGTCAGAAGCATCTAAGCCACGCTTCCAGCCGCCCGTCTGACGAACACCAGCATGGAATTCGTCAAACCTCCAGAGCCACTGCGGTTCGACGGCAAGGCAAGCGCTGGGGCCTTTCAAGATACGTTTCGAGCTGTTTTTTTCCCAGCCACAGAGCCCGCGAAGAAGCGTGGGGCATCGACGTAAACTGCGTTGCTGTTGAGCGTCGCTGGCGAAGAAGCTATCGAGGTGTACAACGCATTTAGCTTCACTGAAGACCAGGCCACGGATGTGACGTAGTAATCAAGAAGTTCGATGACTACTGCGCTTCACAAGTGAATGAGACACATCGGCGTTATCTGTTCCGCACACGAAAGCAAGACCCAGGTTAGCCTTTTGAACATATCTTACGAGACCTGAAGATGAAGGCAGAAACATGCAATATTGGACAGCAAGTAGTCAATGATAGGAGACCAAATTGTTTTTGGTACAAATGACGCTGAAACTCGAGAGAAGCTTATGGCTGACAACAAGTTAACATTGCAAAGGACAGAAGAAGTATGCAAGGCAGCTGAGCTAACTGCAGCAAACCAAGAAATCTGGACACGAGATGACAAACCAGTCAACGCCATGCAAAAGACACGTGGTGGTTCGCGAGCTAAGCAGCAGAAAAGTTGTAAATGCCGAAAGTGTGGCCGGGCGCACGCACCGTGCAAAAGCTCAGCGTACCGAAAAACATGCCGCGCGTGCCATAAGAGAAACCACTTTGCCGTGTGCTGCAGGACAAAGCCGCAAGTAGTGAGCTTCAGGGCAGATTTGTGGGGTTTAACGTCCCAAAACCACCATATGATTATGAGAGACGCCGTAGTGGAGGGCTCCGGAAATTTTGACCACCTGGGGTTCTTTAACGTGCACCCAAATCTGAGCACACGGGCCTACAACATTTCCGCCTCCATCGGAAATGCAGCCGCCGCAGCCGGGATTTGAACCCGCGACCTGCGGGTCAGCGGCCGAGTACCTTAGCCACTAGACCACCGCGGCGGGGCGAGAGAGCTTCAGGGCAACGAAGGCGATTTTGAAGTTCTCACGATTGGCAGCAGGAGCAATCGGTCAGACTGGATCATTACGGCTGGGTTTGGAGGAAGGCTTATTACTTTCAAAGTGGATACGGGCCTTCGGGCTAATTTGTTGCCGGCCGTGTTGTGTGCACAAATGAACCCCAAACCACAGCTAAAGCCCAGTAGTGCCGTCTTACGGTGGAAACGAGCTTCAATTTTGTTACAAAAAATGCACAGCGGTGACGCCTTGAGTCGAGCTTTGTTAAGGTAATAATTTAGTTGTGGAGCTGCACAGCGCAATCTGGTATATATATATAAGTGACCTCTAACTGGCGATATACACACCACTGTTTGTTCCAGCAATACTTGAAATGCTCGAAATCTTTAAAATTTATCCAAATTACCATTTCCCATTGCAGACAAGCATTTCGGAACCTTAGCGCTTTCACGTAAGCCGTATCTGGCAAAACTGTGATGGTGGGACCACTCGGGGATACTGCTGCTAAAGAGTCCGCCATTTCGTTCAAATATAATCCGCGGTGGCCCGGTACCCATAGGAAATGCAGTTTTTTTACGTTTTTCGGTACTAAATGCCGAAACATATTCATCAGCTCTGCATTTGCTGCCGCAGAAAGTGCATTACATAATGATAACAAATCTGTAATGATAACTGCTAATGATTCGCTTGAGGGCAATTCGCGTGGGGCAAGAATATTGGCCAATAATTCTGCAATGAATACAGGGGTATAATCTGGGAGTCGAATCGAATAGGAGCAGTCCAAAGAAGGAGAGAAGATATCAACCCCATCCTTTTCTTTTGACACAGATGCATCAGTCGCAATGATATTGCTTATCTCTAGGTGAGCTAGATAATCTGCTATCTGGTCATTTAAGTACCCATGTGCAACGTGTTTCGCGTTATGAGGAAATATATCATCGAATTGTATGCTAAGCATTGAATTTAGGTTGTGTGTTGGACAAATATGTTTAATTTTTACATTCAGTTGCTGTAGTAGCGCTTCTGCAAATATCATTCGCGGGGTGTGTAGTCGCGACCAATGTGTCTGGAAAAATAAAGCCGGTTCTTGTATGAAAACGTAAAATTAGTCTTTGGTTGGTGTGAACTGTACATCTTAAAGAATGCTTGCACAGTAAGAATTTTAAACCTATTTAGCAGAGAAGGTAGGCGAGCTTCCATAGACAACACGTTGTTTGCAACAAATTTTGGTAGACCCAGACAAAAACGCAACGCTTCTCTTTCCAGCAGTATTAGGGGTCTCATTTTATAAGCTGCACTGCCAAAAAATAATACACATCCGAATTCCATGATGGGCCGCACATAAACTTTATATATCATTAGTAGCACATCTCTTCTTAAACCCGCTTTACCGTTTGTGAGCTTCCGTATAGCCACTCCATGGCCCGTAAAGCCTTGGAGTACACATCATCAATGTGGCTTCTCCAATTTAATGTGTCATTATATAGGATGCCCAAATATTTCAGGGAATTCGCCTGCGGAATGAGCTCATTACTGTATATTAACGAGATGTTGATAGGCTGCAGAAAATAGAATGCAAGAAGCGCACTTTTCTTTGCTTTCAGGGTCATATGAATATTTTTGAGCCATCTTTCTATCATATTGAGATAATTTTGTAGACTCTAGTATAGGGATTGAATGTCGGTATTACTTGCAAAGAAAGCAATATCGTCCGCGTACACGTATCACTGAATATCCTTAGTTTAAAGAATGGAGCTTAAGATGGTAAATAAAACTGGCGACGGGACAACCCCCTGTGGTACCCCACGTGTCTCCTTATATCTATTTGACGAGTACCCATCCTTAAAGCAGTAATATTCTCTCTCTCTTAGAAACTCCGACACCCACGCAGTGATGTAGTTGGGAAAGTGGTGATATTCCATCTGTTTTAATAAAATTGAATGCTCAACCCTATTGTACGCTTTAGCCAAATCTTGAGTAACTAATGCATAGTATTGGCCCCGACGCCGAGCCAGTTGTATTCGGCTCTCTAAATCAACAAGCGCACACCATATTGAGCAACCAGATCTAAAACCAATTTGACTTGGGTTGAATATTGCGTTATTATCAATATATTTCATTACCCAAGCATTCAAACTTTTTCAATTAGCTTAACCAGATTTGACGTGAGTGATATCGGCTTTACATTGTCTAAGGCAAATCCTTTTTCCTGCTTTTTAAGAAGTGGAATCACTTTAGACAGCTTCCAATCCGCAGGTATCCAAGCTTTTGTCAAAGAAAAATTCACCAGATTAAGTACTTCAGTTGGAGAAATCTCGAATATTACTTTTATCGTTGCATTTTTCGTCCAGGTGATGAAGGAGATAAGTGCCTTATTATTTCTGCGAGCTCATCTAAAGTAACCTCCTCGAAATTCCTCGCCCGCCATTGGGTTCCCAATGTGCAGTGGTATAGTTGACATAAATCTATCTTGGAGCCCTTTCGCAATATTTTCTACTAAATCGGAGAGTTCACGGGGGGAAAGAACGGAAGAGTCAATATTTTCAGCGGGTGATAACATCTTTTGCGATCTTAAAAATCAGAAGAGTGCTTTTTTTGTTTTTAGCCCTAGAACGATAATCATATTGGTTCGTATTATAGCCATCATTTGTACTTACTGTGTGTTTGAAGTCTGCTGCTGTGAATTTATAATAACACCAATATTTTGGACATTGGTTTACCAGCAGTTGTTTCCACGCAGCTTTCCGTTTTCTATAGCTCCTCATACACTCTTCTGTCCACCATGGACTAAAAGATCATCTTGTGGCCGAGTTTAAGTTAAACGTTGCGTCTTTTACTGATCCTTTTAACACTGCACACAGACTAATAGCCCTAATGTCACCTTGTATGTCCTTGCGGTGATCAAAAGTAGCCCTCTAGTCTTTTTCTAATTTCCTATAGTTGAGGAATGAGCCAGCCTTTTAGGCGACAAGTATTCTCGGAAACTTGAGTACAAAACTAATACGCAAGTGGTCACTGTTAGTAGCACAATCTAAAGTTTGCCACGAACATAAGTTTAGAGGTGAGCTTGAAAATGTCAAGTCAATTACAGATTTAGAGAGACCTCGGACAAAAGTAGCAGACTGCGAATTTAAACAAGATAAATTCTTGTCAATAGCCCATTCCCACAAGCGTTTTCCGCCTAAATCTGTTTTGAAACCCCAAGCCACATGATGTGAATTGAAGTCTCCAGTGATTAATATATCCTTTCTGCAAGCAGAATACATATAGTATAGATTTCGTGTGTCTTGCACCCCGGCTGGAAATATACATTTACAAAAGAGAAGGGAGAACCGTTGGGTGATAATATGTCTACTATCGAAATTGCACAATCAGGAGTTACACACCGATAAGAGATCTTAGCTTAGCGACTAAACTTATTTGCTATCAAGACAGCAAGTCCACCACCTCTGCTAGGTCGGTCCAATCGAAATTTTTTAGGTAAAACTTCTGGCCGGTTGAAAGCCAGGTTTTTTGCAGAGATATAATATCCGGGAAAAGTTATGAAGAAAGGTATGATAGGTCTGCGGCTGCGGAAAATATAGATCTGCAATTCCACTGTGATATAGTTAGTGAACCTATTTGGATGACAGAACCATAGCAGAAACTGCTTGGTCCAAAATGTCCTTTCGCAAAAAGTCTTTCTTGGACGTGTTCTCAAAGAGTTCTTTTTTGGACAGATACGTTTTAGATTTCGAATTATGCGAACAATTTTTTGATTGGGGAGATCGGGTACGCTTCAGAGCCTTACGAGAGTCCCTATCCATATCTGCACGTGCTTCCGTATCATCCGGTAGATCACCCTCTTCCGTTGTTTTGGAAGTCCCTGCCTCAGGAGAAACCAATCGCTGACGTGTTGTCGCACTGTCTATCTCCGTACGCTGCGATACCACTGATACCCGAGGATCCAATGGTTCATATATGCTACACCTAGAATTTGAGATAGCCGATTCGAAACCAATTGTGCCAAGCTTTTAAAAAGGTTGTTTGCGAGGCGTTCCATAGCCTTTTCCGTAGCCTTCTCTATGGCCTCTGCGTTAGATGTTGCGAGAGATGCATCCATGGCGGTGGTATTACGTGCTGTAACACCTGCATATCCTTTAGATCTCTCCTGCATTTCTACAATGGCTTCTCTCCGAGAGCACCGCTTGCGTTCTACAATATCCAATATGGCAAGCTTCTTTCTTTTGCTACACAGTCTGCGGAGTTTGCTGGGTGCGCCCCATTACATATGCAGCGCAGCTCCTTCTCAGAGCTGCACTTGCGGCTGTCATGATTTTCACCACACCGACGGCATCTAAGAACTGATCGGTACCCTCTGACGCTATGTCCATATCGCCAACATTTCAAACACTGCAGGGGTTTGGGGGAAAGTGGCTCTACCTTATTGATCAGTGGTCATGCCTTAATTTCGGAATGTCGGCCTGTTCCTAAAAAGATCACTATCACCGATTCCGTTGGGGATTTCATGTTGTCAATTATACGGGTGCACCTGTACACTGAAATTACACCCACCATCGAAAACAAATCGAGCACTTCTGCAGGTGTCATGCTTGTGCCTACACCACGGACTAATCCTTTCGAGCATGCGAGGTGTGCCGGAATAAATGGGCTTACCGGATGCGCTGCGAATTTGGAACATTGCAGGAGCTCACGAATGCATTCCTAATCTGCGGAACAGCACAGGATGCCTCCACGACCAAACTGGCGGACCTCAGTGATCTCCTGGAAACGCGAAGTGGCTTTTCGAAGCTCCACTTGAATCGCATAAGGGTTCTTCATCGGAATACTGCCCCAATCTTTAGGTACCAGAGCCACAGGTACACTGCTCGCCCCACTGCATAACAAATAGTCAATCGGCCAATCCTTGGCGGGAGTGCAAGCTATAGCCAAGAGGAGTGCCCTAGGCCGGGCGAAGAAAATGACATCAAGATCAAATGACTCGCTTCAGCTGATAAATACCGATACAGTTACCAAAAAATAACGAACTCTCAAAGAGCAATAAGGATACTGCCGCCCAATCCTGAGCCCGGGCAGCTTCTTCACAGTCGAGCTTCACAGTACAGGTACAGAAGAGGCACAACGACGGCTTTGTCCAAGAGAAAGGCTTCTTCCTTCCAGTGAAGCTGTATGTCCAAGCTGACTCCACAATCTGTCGCCTTTACCGCTGCACATTTTAAATAATACTAAAAAACATAACATAATGTAAGACAGTAATGCCGATAGGCTTGCTGACAATAAAGGTTAAATATCTAAAAAGAACAAAACTTCATCAATAAAAAGTTGATGCAATATTTAGCACGAATAAGTAGTATAAACAACATTTTATTTCAATTATTTGTGTAACTACGCAATGAATTTGTATTCGATCGCTTGCTTCACGATGTTACTAGATCCACTTCATGCACATCAAAATAGACCATTTTCCCCCTTTTAATAAAAGCAGCAATATTGTGTGTTTTTAGGCTGGTCAGTTACATAAAATTTTTAATAACACTAAATTGTGAAGAGACATTTGTGGTCAGGAGCACCGCGACGTCGACTGAAATATCAGGTGACGCTCCAGTTTTTCTGGTGTCGAAATTTCGCCGTAATTTGAACTGAACGAGCGCGTGTGGATGCTTTGCTAAAGCGACTGGCTGCGCGGAATTGTATTGTTATGCTGGCTCGTGAGGTGCTGTACTAGTAGACGATGCTGACGACGTTTGTTTTTTTTTCTATGCTCGCTTGTGAGGCACTGTAGTATTTAGTGCTGTTGCGGACATTTGTGCGTGGCTGTTGGGTGCCGTAACGGCCATAGTCTACTGTGCGCACAATGGAAGACGGCGACTTTGAGCTGTTCAAGGAAGATATACAGCCGTTGAAACAGGGCCGTGTCATGTCGTCGCTTCAGGCAGCGCTCGCCCCGCAATGCCAGGAAGACCTCGCGCAGAAACGGCGGGAGTTCGAAGAAGAGCTTCGCACCTCGTCCGGTGTCACCCTTTTGGACGTGTACCACCGGTATGTGTTGTGGCTGGAGCAGCACCACGTTACGACTAGTGTCAACATGCCCCAGCTGCTTGAGCAGGCCATTGTGCAGTTCAAGACAAACACTGAACTGTTCAACGACGTACGCTACGTCGGCATTTGGATACGCTATGCTATGATGTCACCAGAGCCCCTCGCAACGTTCAAAGCCATGTTCGAGACTGGTATTGGCGATCAGCATGCTGAATTCTACGCCACTTGGGCACAGCAGCTCGAATCATCTGGTGATATTTGCGGTGCATCGCGCGTTCTCCAGGGAGCCATCCGTCGGCGAGCTACGCCCACCAGCCGGCTCGAAGCGGCTCTGAGGCACCTGGAGGCACGTCGCCAGGTCACTCTCGACGGGCAGCAGCAGTGCCAGGAAGCGGCGTTAGTTGGTGGCCCAAGACGGGATGCGCGATCTGTCCAGGCTCCACTGCGTCCACAGAAGCAGGGCACCGCCCCTGTGACGCGGTCGGCACCTGTCGCCAGGCCAGCCGAGCAGCAGCAGCGTGGCCAGCTGGCAATAGTGACAGGTGGCTCAGCAGCAGGCAACCGAGGCCACACGAAGGTGCGCGTGCAGGTCATCGAGAACGCTTCACAAGACGGCGATGCCCTGCTCATTCAACCCGTTGTTGCACCACCCTTTGTTGCCGCCGCCCAGCTGACCAAGGAGAATAGCCGTACAGCTGGAAAGTGGTCTGGAGTCACGGCGAAGCAGCGGCTTCCGTCAGCGTCTCCGCGACCGGGGTTCGAGGTCCTGGAAAAGGAAGACAGCCACCCTCCTTCGTGCACGCCTACCCTGGTCCCTGCCAGTCGGCACGTTATCAGCGAGCGCAAGAAGTCTGCAGAAGCGTACGGTGGTTTCAGCTGGAAGGAGGAAGCTTCAGAGGAGGATGACATTGGAGTTGGACCCATTGATGATGATAACTTCACCTATGCCGCATCCAAAAGTTTCGTCCTCAAGGTGACCTCGACACCCTGCGCAACTGACCACACAGTGCCCAAGGTGGGTGAGGACTTCACGGTGGGTGGTTTGACTGCCCTTGTCCAGGATCTTGCCATCAGCGGTCCGTCTGCCTCCTCTGCTGCACAGATACTCCCTGTAGAGCCCCTCGAGCCACCTCAACAAGTTGAGCAGCAGCAGACCAGCCAACCTGGTGCCACCTTCTCCTAAGACCGACACTGCTGCACCCCTTGCCACTCGCCGATTCTCCATTGCGGCTGCTGTGGACTTGAGCACTATCTACGAGTGCAGCAAGGAAGGCAAATCGAGCAGCAACAGTGGAGGCAGCACCTGTTCAAGCAGCTCCTCGTCCCACCATTTGGCGGCTGGGTCCACACTGAGTACTACAGCCCGACCCACCACAGGTGGCAACCTGCCCGCTGTCCAGGAGGAACCCGACAACGATGGTGGTGTCTCCTTGGTGGCAGCAGCCATGTCAGAGCAGTCCCAGGAACAGGGCGAAGAGGGGGAGCAAGCAGTAAGTGCTGTGGCCCCTGAAGACCCATTCTCAGAGGAGATGCGGAGCGTTATCTTGGCATCATGGCAGCCACAGAAGAGCGACCAACGAAAGCTGTTGGAGTCCCCTGCAAAGCGTCCGATTGTCAAAGGCAATGCGCTGATCACTCTGGGGGACCACAAAATCCGGGTGCTTTGCCGCGTGGCATCAGGTGCTTATGCACGAGTCTATCTGGCGCAGATGATTAAAACTGAAGAGACCTACTTAGATGATGATAAAAGCTTTGAAGCACCTTCTCAGGGAAAGGTTGTGCTCAAAATAGGCGACAACAATGGAAATGCCCGCTGGGAGTCTTACATATGCTGCGAACTGCACCGGCGCCTTAGCGAAACCTCTGAAGCATTTACAAAGCATATAGTAGACCTCCAGCTGGCCTGCTTCTTTAGCAATGGTGCCATCTCGGTGTTCCCCTACAGCCCCCATGGCACGCTATTGGATCTGGTGACCCAGTTCAAAAAGCATTGTTGCAGCTCTGTACCCGAGTGCTTGGTATTGTACTTTGCCCTCGAGTTCATCACCATCCTGCAACAAGTGCACTTGTGTGGCATCATCCACGCTGACATAAAGCCTGACAATGTCCTCATCAAAGACCTTCCGAGCAAGGCAGGCTTTTTGGACACATTTTTTACAGAGGGCCCAAGCTGCCTGCAGTTGATTGACTTTGGGCGTGCGATCGACATGAGCCAGTTGCCGTCTGGCACAGCATTCTCCTATGTGGTCACCACAGAAGGGTTTGTCTGCACAGAGATGCGCGACAATCGCCAGTGGACATTTCAGACCGACTGGTTCGGCCTGTTGGGTTGCCTGCACGTGCTCCTCTTTGGGCACTACATGAAAGTCGAAAAAAAGTGCGATGGCACCTGGGGTATCGGAAACAAATTCAAGAGGTACTGGCAGCAGGAGCTGTGGAACAGACTCTTTTCGACCCTCCTGAACATTGCCAGCTGCTCGGAGCTGCCGGACTTGAATCCATTTGTGCTGGAGATCCAGAGCCTGCTGCGCAACAAGTCACGTGCTCACAGCGTCAACGTGGAAGCCCTGCGCGCCAAGAACTTTTAACATTTGTATTTTTAAGTTTTATCCAATTTGATCATGAGGTGTTCAACTTTACCAGTTGCAGTTTTACTTCAGCAGCAAAGCCTGAGTACATTGTTTTCAGTGGCACATCCATCCACCCATTTAAGAGGGGTGGGCGGTCGCTTGAATTGACACTGTAACACAGCAAAAGGGGGGCATGGTCATTACTTTTTGTTTTTACTGGTACAAAAGCCCTGTAATGGCCCTGTAAATACAGTTAATGTGCGCTCACAGTGGTGCCACTTGTTTCTAACAGGTCATAGCAGGTGGATGGCAAGCACTAAAAAAAGGGGGTGTTGAGATGATTTTGGGGACGGGGGGCAATCGCCTTCCCCTCTGGATCCATCACTGATTGTTTTTGCTAGTTACTGTGAATTCAGGGGTGATACCATTTTTTCCGGGGCAGTACCAAAGACAATTTTGTTCCTTGAGGAGGGCAGGGAGGCACAGAACTTGTGCATTGTATTAAACGCGAAGCATTTCATTGCCTACTGCAAGCACTTTTGGCATCTATCTGCGTATCTATTCTGCCGTCTACTTCGTGGTGCTTTTATGACCACCGCCTTAACTTGGCATGAGCCAAATTAGTATGAAAGGATAAGATGGCTTGATGCATATGACCCACTGGTCGTGACACGAATGTCACCATCTCGTGGCCAAATACCATGTACGGTGTCAAACGCTTTCCGCCAGACAGTGGCACATACCTGCAGGCGGGTATGTGCCACTGGTATGCAGGTATGTGCCACAGGTGATAGACAGTTTCTATGTACCAAGTTATGGTGACAACTGTCATTGATAATGTAAATGAGAGTGCGCTAAGAAAAATGCGAGATAAGCAGCGTATAACCAATTAACATCAGAATCCCAGCTGGAATCAAACTCAAGCATTCTGCGGGGCAATCAAGTATTGTACCATGAAGCGACGCCACGTCTTCGTGCTGCATTAAAAAAAATACACTGCTCAGGTGCAGTATTGGTGAAACGTCAATTGTAGTTGCAATATGTTTTTTTTTTACTATGCTTGCTCTGCGGGGAGATAAAGGGAGGCAAGCAAAAATTTTGGCATGGCCCACCCCTGCCCCCTTCAGGTGCCGCACCTTATCAAATTTCATTCGATGCACAAGGGCAATTAAGAAAACGTTGAAAGGCCATAAACAATTCTGTGGCGGCATGCATTGGCAAAGCGAGGAAAAAACTTGCAGTGGAAGCCCACGGGTGCAATTTTATGGTAAATGCAGGAGGGCTAAATAATGTCTTGAACAAAGATTTGTTAAAGCAGAGAATGTAACAACATTGCTAGAACAAAAACGACAAAGAAACAAAGACCGCCGCACAAGTGCTGAAGAGTAAAGCAAATTAGTAAAGTAAATGAGTAAATGAGTAAAGCAAAAGAGAAAAGTAAAGTGGAAAGAAAATGTGGCTATGGGTACCTTACTTGTGAACGAAGAATAAGAGCAGTGAGAGGCATTGGGAGATAGTGAAATGAGTGAGCACAGATATTAGGCAAATTGGTAATCAGGCTGAAATCCTGCTAGGAGAAATGAATGCCCCCACACACGACCTTGGCAGATACTCAAAATACCAATGGGAATTCATCCCTAGATCTCTGCGAGCTACATAGTCTTGAGATGGTAAACACATGCTATTTTAACTATCTGTGACGTGATGTGTAGATTACATGGGCAAGTCTGAAATAAGCAATCAAACATTGATTATCGTTCCGTGACTGATGGAATTTGTCACAAACTGAGAGAAATGAGAATAGAAGAGGAGAGGATGAAGAGCTTGGGTAGTGATCATCATTACAAATGGGATATAAAATTGGAAATAAAAGTTTAGAATCAGTTTGGCAGCTCGTATTTAAATGACAAATAGCAAGCATAGCCGTAAGAGTCGAGAAAAAATCATCGAAAAACACCATGCTAGGACTTCGGGTATAGCGAGCTGTTACGTGTAAAGACGAATGAGACAGGGAAAAAGAAGAAAACAGTTTGCTGGAAAGGAAAGCCAAAAATCAGGTGAAACAAAGAATTTAAGGAAGCAGTGTGAAGCATCTCATGAGCGTAGACGGGCACGAAAGGAGAAGTGGCCTCAAGACGAAGTGAACAAAGTATTTAAAGTATGAAAAAAAAGAAATCCATTGTACACAAATTGTTCGAGATAAAAATTAAAAGTGAAACTGATGGATTGACACAAAAGAAAAAAAAGTCTGCTCCTAGGATATCTTGGGGCCACTTACGAACACTAGGTAGGAAGTCTGTCACAATGAAACAACATATTATACATGATGAAGGAGGAAATCATTTGGAAGGGTACGAAATGCCAGGTTACATCTGAAAGGTAAGAGCAGAGTCATTTCATAAGATCGTCCAGGGAATTTTTCCTGTGATTAAAAGTAGGAAGGAAAGCAAAACTTTGGGTGGGGTTCTTGTCAGCCTCATTAATGAATTAGGACATAGCGCTACAAGAAGCACTGTAGACGGCCATATAAAATGCTCACGCGACAAGTATGTACCAGACATCTGGCAAGAATGTTAAAAGAGCTTTATAAAAGGCATGGGAGAAAAAGGATAGCATAAACCTTTCAAGTGCAATTGCCTAGGGTGCCTTCTTAATGTTTGTCAGCCTTACTAAGCTATAGGCCACTTTAGAATCGGAGCAACCCGAGGAACAATATAAATCTTTATTTTTGCATGTAAACACCTTCCTTCAAAGTTACTGGCGTCAACTTTACATACAAAGAAATAAATTTCTAGGAAAGCCATCAATGAAATACCTGATTTATCAGTGAAAATTGTTTTCTTCTCATATTGATACATTAGTACTGTTAACATTTTGTGTTATGAGAATGAATACCTGATTTTTCCTAGTGGCGAGGATTTCGAACCTGTGGTTACCTCGGTGAGTGGTTACCTCGGTGAGTGGAAGTCCTCCTCTTGATTCAAAATTTTGAATCAAGAGGAGGAGGAGGGTTGAAATGTACTAGAGAGCTGCATCACAGTAATGGGATGCGATTTACAAAAATTTCTTAAAAGTATTAGGAGAACAACATATTCTGGTAGTATTATCCTAGATCTTTAAAACTGCTGTCATACTTCCAATGATTATTATGTCGTAAAGAATAGCATAGCCATGCCTTAAGTCCTCCCTAACAAAGTCCTGTGAACACAAAAAAAGAGTACCAGCTTTAATGCACAGGTTACGCGCCTTTCAAAATGTAGGTTGTCCTAGTGTCATGGGGGCCACTGTTACCGAACGTTTAAAGATGTCCATTTTGTCATGTGCGGGCTTGGTTGCAGATATCAATGGAGAAAAAATGTGTCGTAGGTATTTATTCCTAGCTTATCTCACAGGCTAAATATACTAGAAAGTAGATAAGGCGTTACTATTGCTTTAACAGCTGCCAATAAACTTAGTAAGATTTGTGCTGCAGTGCAGAGAAAGAATGAGCGAGTAATTGACAAGGAGCGGACAGACATGTTTTGTAAAACACGCCAACAAATTCACTTACGACTACACTGGTGTGGTGCTTGAGGTTCCTTTTAGCTGCGGCCGCTTCCATGTTAGGCAGATGAGCTGTGTTAACCAGAGATTATTGAAGCATAAGAGATCGTTAATCAGAGTCTTGCCTTCCTATTATCTTCTTTTTAAGAGTGCAAGTGCACACCAAGATTTTATGAATGTGCAGTTTTGTACAGGAGCAGGATGGAAAAAAGGCATCTAATGAATGCAGCATCGATAATAGCATGTGTGAGTCAACCATCGAATAACTTGCATAAAGAAGAAATCAGGTGCCTTAAGAATTATCTTTCAGCACACCCGCATGCATATTGTATTGATCATTTCACCTACTGCCTTGGCATGCACATATAAGTTTTCACGCCTTTTTTTTTCCACCGTTGTGCACATTTGCAGGCGTCAGTCAGTGTTGACGATGTCTTGACTTCTTGAGTCCATGTTTGCATGCCCCGTCTTTTAGAATCACTACTTGCCAACTAGCTCAGGTCTCCATTATTCTAAGCTTTATTTCTAGTACTCAGCCCTTTTCAATAATAATGATTATATTTGGGGTCTTGCACCCCAAAAAACCAATTTGATTATGAGAGATGCCGTATTAGAGGACTCTGAAAATTTCTTCCACCTGGGGTTCTTTGACGTTAACATAAATTCAAGTACACAGGCAGCAGGCCTCAAGCATATTCGTATCCATTAATGCGGCCACTACAGTCAAGAATCGATCTCGTGACCTGCTGGTCGGCATTTAAATGCCTGGACCACTAGACCACTATGGCGCGTAGTCTTTTTCAATGTTCTCTTACTGATCTGAACAATGATAGGGAGGGCATTAATTTGTGAAGTTCTCGTTCCTCCTGTAAAGTTCTCTTTGCGTCATGGCGCCCACGCATCTGGAGGGCCAGTTTAAAGGCAATGCACTATAGGTGCTAATAGTCACCACAGAGCAAGAGCTGGCGCTGTGCTTCCATGATTGCTAGGGTGAGGTCATCTGCGACGTTCACTATGGCACGGCTGCCATATTTGTAGTAATGGTGGCTCACTGCTCTACAGTGGCTCCACTGAAAGGCGTGGGACGCTGGCCAAAACATGGCAGCGCAGTAGTAGCATCAACTTTGCAAAGAATGGCAACACCCTAATAAAGGGGCGCTCGTCGAAGCACACAATAAATGGCGGCTCCACTTCCTGGAAACGTTACATGATGTCATGAGGTTCAACACAACTCATTAGTGCTTGCACATGGTAACATTCAACACAACGAAACGACAGGACCCACTTCTCTTAACTGACGTTGTTTTATTGCACCACACACATTGAGCAGAAAGAGCAGATCTGAAGATCATGCGCACTAAATACAGCACACGAAAACCAATTCACTATACAACAACAACAGAGATACTACTCTTAGTTGAGAAATTTTGTTAAATCCATAATGGGTAGCAATATATTTTAATGGTTGCTTAGCACCCAAAGATAGTACTGATATGCATACATAGGTATAACATAAAAAGATGAAATTGTGTTGTGTAGAAAGCAAACTACTGAATAAACCTGTTGCAAGAGTGCACAATGATTGTAAACCAACCTATAACAAGAACAAGCATTCTATATTAAAAAAAAGTGGACACCAAAGAGTGGTTCATATTGCCACAAGCAATACTTCTTGTATTTTCATGTGACCGGCCTGTGGTCCCTATCGAAATGCCAAAAATTAATAGGTTGAATTATGAAAAGGTTGAATAGCATGACACTGAAAACCACTTGAACCACGCTGAAAACCGAGTGTAATGGATGAAGACGCGGTGTGATGTGCTCCCACAAGGAAAAAGCTGAGCTTTATCTGCAGAGATGGTTATTTTATGTGCTTGACAAGAAAGTGGGAACGAGGAGAATGCATCGCCACAGTGATTACCGAGCTTCCCTTAGAATAGTGTCATGGTATTCTCAAAGACAGTGATCTTTCGAGTCAAGGCTCTTTTGGATCCTCGCCTCCTTGAAAAAACAAGCAAACTATGCTCAAAGACAACGTCGAGGGAGTGTCCACTTCTGTGAAACAGGGGCTAGGGTTTTCGGCTGCTGAGCCGTATGTCCCAGGTTCAATCCTGGCCGCTGCGGTCGCATTTTAATGGAGGTGAAATGGTAGAGGCTCGTGTACTGTGCGATGTCAGTGCTGTGCGTTAATGAACACCAGATGGTCGAGATTTTCGGAGCTCTCTACTACGACGTCTCTCATAATCATCTCGTGGTTTCGAGGCGTAAAACTCCAGATATTGTTATTAACATCGAGGGAGTGATTAGAGAGTGATCGCGTCGCTCAAAGGCCAATGACCAAGGGTTACGTGGAAATTGTTTGGCAGCTTTTCTGGGCAAGCGGTACAATGTCGACGTTTAAAGTTTTCTTCAAGGAATCAAACACAACTTGTGCAGATAAGCTTGGGCTTAATAGGACATTTTGTGCAGATGAGCTTGGGCTTAAAACGAATGAACAGCAATTTGAACGCGTCCATTGGTTGGGTAAATATACTGACGAAAAGCAGAGGTCCATTATAGCCAAGCCGACCCTTTTTGAGGGCAAGAAACGTATTCTCTCATGCGGGCACAAACTGAAGGGTACTTCAACTTAAATTTGTAAATATTTCTCCCTGGAAACTCGACATGCTGGAAGAAAACTAATGGAACTTACAAAAGCGCAAAATAAAGCATATAAGCGCTATGTGAATAAATTGCACATTGACTCGACAACTTATATTTATAATAGTGCTGAAAAGGCAATTGTACCACTGAATAGATCGCTCAAGTTGGGAGCATGTGTGCTCAATTTCTTAGCACTACAGCTGTACCTTATCTGACAATCATTGTCATTATCTTTTCCTAACACAAAAAACATACTACCCAAACAGGACCTCATTCCTTCCTTTTTGGGAGATAGTAGTTCAGACATTATCACATTCAAAGAAACATGGCTCCATCCTGCAATAAAAGATGAATTTTTTTAAATTTTCAAACATGTACAACATATATAGACCGCAACCACTCTTCAAAACCAGGAAGTGGAGTCTTGATTTACAATTAAAAACTATGTCATTTTTGATCGACACAAGTTCTGACCTTGAGATCATTTGGGTGGTATGCATGACTTGTCCTTTAGGTTACTGATAGGCACTTGCTATCGCCCTCCAGATTCGGACAGGTCGTTCGCGAATGCTCTACACAACAACATCAACAAAGCATTGGAATTCTTTCAGGCTGAACTAACTTATCTTTTTGTGTAATTTTAATTATCTGCATATTGATTGGGTGAAACTAAGTATCATTCTGTCATACATCAACCGAATTACTCAACTTGTGTTTAGACCTCAATCTATTTGAAACTGTTTCAAAACCTACCCGTGGCACCCATGTTTTCGACATCCTTCTCATGAACGCTCCTGAAACCATTGGTCATAAGGAGCACATTGATGATTTTAGCAATCACAATCTGCTTCAAGTTACATAACAACACCCACGACAGGTTTGATAACAAAACAATTCGCGACTACAATAAAGGCAATTTTATTGCAATAAACACTGAACTAAGAACATTTTTCAAAAATACAATGTCACCATCATTTTACGAAAGTTCTGTGGATCAGAACTGGCTGTTGTTTAAAAATACTCTCTGCACATTGATAGATGAATAAGTTCCACTAGTTGCAACAACAAACGATAAATTAAATCCTTGATTTACAAAAAGTTGAAGCACATGAGGAACAGGAAAATACAGCTGTATAATAATGTTAAGAGCCTTCGAACATCATTCTCATGGTAGATATACAAAAGTTATCTTAAAACGTATTGCTCAGCTCTAGGTCAGGCCAAGGACAAATATTTCTCTAACGACCTTTCGATACTAATTAGAAACAATCCAGCAAAGTTCTGAAAAGTATTAGGTCGTACTCACGAATCTAGTGATATCACCTTGCATGGCAGCAGCAATGTTCCTCTCCCAGGTTCTTCAGTTCAGTGTTCACAAAAGAAAACACTTCAAGCGTACGTTATGTTCCTGATCTCAGCTACCAACACATGGAACAGATGGATATCTCATTGGAAAAAATATCATTACTCATAAATAACCTTAAGATGTCATCTTCTTGTGGTGTAGATCGTAAAAACTCAAAGATGTTATGGCATGCAGTCACAGTGTCAAGTGAAATTTTTCTTCACATATTTAAGCAGTCACTCGCAAAGGGCCTCCTCCCTACAGACCAGAAAATTGCAAATATTATACGGGTATTTAAAAATGGCAATAAATCATCTAACAAAAATTACCGTCCAATCTCCTTTACATGTATTTCTTGTAAGCTACTTGAACACATTATCGCCTCGCAGATTTACAGACACCTTGAGACTAACAACTTCTTTTTCTATATTCAGCATGGTTTTAGAAAGGGTCTATCATGTGAAACAGTTGCTTGAATTTACGACAGACTTACGCACAAACTTGAACAAGAACTTATAAACTGACTGTTTTTTTTCTTGACTTTTCCAAGGCGTTCGACCGCATCACACACTGCCGCTCTATTTCAATACCAGAAAATGCCATCGCCGCAGTTGGGATTTGATCCCGTGACCTGCAGATAAGCAGCCCAGTACCTTAACTCCTAGACCACCGCAGCGGAGCGAGACTTTATCTTGGCAAGATGCCTTATTGTCCACTAAATTGATGGTAATGCATGAATTTTAAGGTTTCGGCATTTCCATGTTTGGTGTTTTGATTTTTCGGCATATTTAATTTTTTGTCAATTTGGCGTTCTAAATTTTCAGTGCTTTAAGTTTGATCATTCCAATAATTTGGCATTTTGAGTTTGGGCATTTTGAGTGCCACCCAACGGCCTGCTACATGTTTGATTGCTGTTTGGTGTAAGTCATTGAGTCACATTGTTTGTGAATGTTTATGATTGCTTGAGACTTTTCTCAAGTTTACGGGCATGTTGCAAGTAGCCAAGCTCTTTCTGGATCTAACACGAACACCAACAGCAGGGCTGGGAAGTTTGATCAGGCATGCATTAAAGCCATTGCGTTTCACGGACTATCTGATTACTGACGGCCGACTACAGTGATCATCACTATGAGTGTACTGAGTGTATTGCTTGTACTTTGACTTTTATTTTTAGGGCACAAAGAATTTCATATTTTACAGCTCGACTGTCGCCTTCACCGTCACAACTACGAGACAATATTGTGCTCTCCATTTTACAGTGCCGTCAGAGTTCCTTCCTATTTGGCGACGCAGCACCCCTAGCAACTACAAAAGACATTTTCTTAGGAAAATGGTGTCGCAACCAGATGCATGCCTTAACTCATTGTAAGCTCCCCTTTTTTTTTTCTCTTGAATGTTCCTAAGGTAGTGTGAAAATATGCATGCAGTTTCTAATTGAAATAACGTTCTGCCTAGAGTATTCATTTAAGAACATTCCAGTTCACGATGATTAAAGATGCTTAGGCTTATGATTTCACTTTAGAAGATGCACCCTTAAAGGGGTACTGACACAAAAACTTTCAGCTGTCATTTTTCAAACGTCAAATGAAAGGCCAAGCCCTAAAGAGACTCGGAAATGTACTTCTCAGCGTTAGTGCACCTTGAAACAGTACCCTCAGTGTGTTTTTGAAAGCTAGTTTCGATGCCTACTGTAACCCGAAGTCAAAACTTCCGGTCCTGCACTCGTTCAAGAGAGCGTGATTAGCTGCTCTGCACCAAGGCTTCATTGGTGACACACAAGCGGCCATTTCGGAACTTCTGGTGCCAGACATCATCACAACCAGCAGGGCTGCTGCGTGAAGTCAGCCAGGATTCGTACTGTACACTGGTGTCGAGCTAGTGTCGATGTCAGTAGGTGCGCCACAGGAAAAGTGATTTTGATATCAAAATAAGATATCTCAGTAGCATCTGCTGAAACTTGCTTTAGAGCCATCTCTGTATACAGAAGATCTGCATAGCAGGGTAAACACATCTCGGAAAAATGGTGTCAGTACTCCTTTAAGATTTTGGCATCGTAAGTTTTTTTTTTAAGCAACACAAGCAGTGTTGGTTAAATGCTTGTTATAGTTTAGTATTAACGAGAAATAGCAGACAATGATGCCAAGGAAAGTATTGGGGAGTTTATTGGAAGCAATTGTAATGTGAATATGAAGAAAAAGTGGATAAAAAGATAACTTTTCGCCAGCAGGGAGTGACCCTGCGACCTTTGAATAACGTGTTCCGAGGCTTTACCACTGAGCTATGGTGGCGGCCATCCCTTCAGCAACCTTATAGGGTGTTCATGGTTGTCGTTCTAAGACATGCCTAATTCAGTCAAGGGGCCAATAGAACAAAAAAAACTTGAGAAGCAGCAGATGCATCAGAGTCGAGTTACTGTTGAAGTATTATTGACTTCAATAATGTCTAAAATTATGATAATATACCTGGCAGTTAACGTCCCTAAACCACAATGAGGTACTATAGTGGAGGGCTCTAGAAATTGTAACCATCTGGCATTCTTTAACGTGTACCTACAAGGCACAGTACATGGGCCTCTTACATTTTGCCTCCATCTAAATGGGACCGCCATGGCCAGCATCAAACCTGCGACCATCGGATAAGCAGCCGAACACCATAACTGCTATACCAGCGTGGCTGAAAATGTTAAAAGTTATAGCCGCCAGTGAAGAGGTAGATATTAATGAGGGCACCTATCACATAAGTGTATGTTACAGAAATGAGGAATAGTAGTGGGCCTGCCACACTGCTTTTTGGCATGGCAGTGATTAGTGGAAAAAAAAGCCTCACTACCACTACTCAGTTATTGTGCACTGCTGTCAATCCGGCTAAGTGGGTGGAAATTGAGCATAGGATAAAGCTAGGGAGCCCTAATTTGGAAATTACTTTGTCAAGAAGAGCTACATCAAAAGCCTGTCCAAACCCAAGAATACGGCACTCAGCCAACGTGGTCAAGAATAAAAGCAACAGAATGGATATACTTGATTGGGTGACCGTCGAGGAGGACACCTAAATGCAGATCACAGCAGGAGTGGGTCAGAAGACTATCTGGAAGTGGCAATTAGATTGCTACTGTGGATAATGTTTGCTGTTGATTCATCCCAACTGATAAATATAATATAAAATATGATACATTCAATGATATTTCTATCCCCGCCCACAGTTCTAATGTCGCTCTTTTTCAAGAGTGAACTCTGCCACACTGTTCTGGAGTAAGCAATTAAAAGAGTCTAAAAAAAAAGAAGAGCTCAGTCAGGAGAACTTGTATTGAAAGGGTCACTGGTGCTCATGCTCACACAAGTGTCTTTCGAGGTAGTCCTGGCACCCAAATGTTTCAGGGCATAAAAGGGCACTGGTATGGCTGATCACCCAAGTGAGTGTGCAAGTGAGAGACCAATGTGAATGAGTCTGTGAAGGCCTGGTGGCACAAGTGGCACTTCTACAGTTGGTTGCTGCGATGGAGGCGCTGGTGTCTCTTCAATGCAGACTCTTGCGTGAAGCACTGTGGGCACAGGAGGCACTGATACGGTCGTTCGCCCATGTGAACCCTGATGTGTTTGTTGAGATCTGATGAATGATTGGTTTCATAGTCACAGTATGCACATCGGTGGCGACGCCCCTGATGCGGCCTCTCGCCATCTTTAGTGGCTGGTCGTGTGAGAAACCTTGACGCTGCACACAAAAAACATTGCATAGTGAAGCGTTGCTTTTTAGTGTTTTGCAGTTTCCCCTTTCAAAATGCAGATAACGTAGACATAATCAGGATATTGGAAAGAAAGGAAATGAGAGATTTTAATTTCTATTAATTATTCATAAAAATGCCTTGAAGACCATTTCTGAGACATAGCACAGCTGGCCAGTGCTTTGCAACTATATATACGTGTGTGTGACTGCTAAAAGACAACATGAATAAAACACACTTGATGTAATTAGAATAGCTATTTCTCATCACACCATGACAAATTCCCTTTCATTTCTTCAGTGCTAACAGCTAAAAGACGCACCAAAGACGATCAATAGAACAAGGAAATAAAAACATAAGTTTAAAAAGTACTTGTAGGATCAAAGACTATGTTTAGGTAATTTTGATGTTCTTAAGCAGTTGCATCAGCAATGAATAATGTTTGCAGTACATAAGTATTGAAGTGCACTCAATTGCCCACACTAAAGGCCTAAACAACAATAGTGCAATATGAGCCCAACAGGTAAGGATCAAATCATAATGTGCACAAACAAACCACTGAAATGATTAGTTGTTCAAATGCAAGGTGATTACAAGCTACAGTAGTTACGTTGTGTTGCATACTCTTTAAAAAATTCAGACAGCAGAATATGGCACTGTAACGTTTTCCACGCAACGGTACCTTTGATATTTGTGGACATGTACCTAGAAAGAGAATGAAGAGCACAAATTGTTGATGAGCCACCTTATCAGGCCTATGAACATTGCTAGTATATTTTATGAAGTTCTGAATTGCACTGGAGTTTAGAGCTAGCCATTTATTACATGCTTGTTTGTCTAGCAAGTATTTTCTCCATAAGTCATCAAAGACTAGTATTTCTCTACACATCATCTTTACACTAACACTGCAACTTTTAAAAGGTTATCTCCTGAAATCTATTTTTAATGTAATGCTATTTATCTAGGCCTGAAAGATTGAGTTCTTTAGCTAATAACAAGGCATCTACAGTCACTATTAAATCAATTTGGTGGTTCTCAGCAGTTGAATTCAACGTTTCATGTTCCTTTTCAGGTTCACTGGACACTACCACTGGTTTTACGTGCCCAGACTTGGTTGCCGAGTTGTTAATTTACTTGGGATTCATTTGCATGTACTTGCACCGTTAGCTCGTTCATTCATATTTAATTTCTCATGTGAGTCAACTTTAGATGTACTTAAATCTCATTTCTTAACACCTTATCAAACCTAATTATTCATACACCGCGACTGCACCGAGTCCAGTAAGCCTTTCGCCTGCTTGAAGCTTTTCTCACATCGCCCACCGTTGCCTCAAAGAGCTCACTTGCCACTGGATACCATTCGAGTTTATATTGCCTAACGCCAGATTTTCACAGCTCCCAGCTTGTTTGCTGCCATAACAGAGTTTGTAGAGCTACTAATGCTATATAATTAACCACAGACTATACATGCTGCTTTTCTTCTTCTTTAAAAGCTCGCCCCGCCGTGGTGGTCTAGTGGCTGAGGTACTCGGCTGCTGACCCGCAGGTCGCGAGATCGAATCCCGGCTGCGGCGGCTGCATTTCCGATGGAGGCGGAAATGTTGTAGGCCCGTGTGCTCAGGTTTCGGTGCACGTTAAAGAACCCCAGGTGGCCGAAATTTCCGGAGCCCTCCACTACGGGGTCTCTCATAATCATAGCGTGCCTTTGGGAGCTTAAACCCCACAAATCAATCAATCTTTAAAAGCTCTTTAAAACAAGTATCCCATGTTTTCCAACCTTGGCCAAAAAAGTGAGTATGCATGCCGGAACAAATTTTGCCTTTTGTTTTTTTCACAACATGCTTTATTATAAAAACTGCACAACATTCTATGATGAGGTAATAACAGTCACTAGCTTTAGCAAATATATACAGTTAACTGTGCCATCATAGAAAAAAGTAATTTGTGAATTGTCTGATGAAGGTCCTTTAAAGGCCAAAATCGAAAGTATCACTTCAACTACAAGAATTTCGCTTTGCTTTGGTAGAACTCGGCCATACAATGATACGCGGTGCCTGACCTCCACGCGTTCGAGCCCATGGTATGTTTTCATGGTCTGCTTGTGCAGACTTTTCTTATCATGACACCTGCTTACAAAGCACATGCCATAAGGCTGTGCACAGCTCAACACAGTAAATCCTGCATGTAAATTTGATCACTGCTTTTATTCAGTTTCTCAGCAACATGTTGCGAATCACACGTTACTGGCCAGTCACAGCACTTCACATAAGTGGCCTAAACAAGGCAAATAAAAACTAATGATGCAACAAGGCAAGAGTTTTTAAAATCTCACTGTATAAACAAACAATTAGAACACTATTCTTGTGGGATTGATAAAATTGGTAGAAATGTCGAATAGATCAAATTAAGCAGACTCCCACAAGACAATAAGGTACACCGCTCGTACAAATGACAGCACTCGCCGCTTTGGCAACACATCCCCAAAATGAGCAGAGGGCCATATTTTGAGCATCCAAAAAAGAAACTTAAACAAAAAAGAAATGATCTTTGGCACATCACAACAATGAGATCAAATGCAGGCCCAATCTTTCCAAAAAAAAAATTCGTTAGTAGCCACATTAAGAAAAAGCACACCTTGCTATGGGAAACTTGTTCATATGCATTATTATAGCGCACTTCATTGCTACAAGGCACAAATATGATGCCCTGTGTACCAGTGGTAACAAGCTTTATGTCCTGTATATATATCCTGGCTTTTCAATTGATGAAAATGAAGTGGTTACTAACCAGACCAAGCTAGACTTGGTACGTACTGCAGAAGGTACTGCTTTTGGAATGCAGAGAAACTGTAGTGCAACTTGTTGCCACTATTTGAAAAAAAAAAAGTTATGCTAATATAGCATTTGAGAGAGGAATTATAATGTCACTGAAAAACAGAGTGTTGTCATCACAGTCAGGGTAATCGCATTATGCTGACATCAAGATCCTGATATTGCGATGACAAGGGCTTTCTCAAGAACTAACCCCAAGCAACTAAATCGCACTGAGAGAAGTTTTTCAGTTGACTCGGCCTGGTTGGCATCATCACTCTGCCACTGCTCACAAGCCATTCACCCTACTGAACAAGTGCGGTCACTACTAGGGTCACGCACACGCAGCTACGATTCTTGAGAACCAAGACAGAGTCACTTTCATTCTCAACTCATTTGTTTTCATAACAGCTGCACATCAAGACTGTCGGCAACTGCACACAGTTTTAGTGCATAAATCTCTGCATGCTACAACAATGCAACCACACAATTTTATTTAAAGAAAGACACACGAACTGTACACATTGATTCATCAATGAATTTAAGGTACCGTAATGTCAACCTAAAGCATTCAGTGCTAAATTGCACTTCTAAAAAAAATCGCCAGAATATATGCAGAAGCTGTGAAATGTGCGAGACTTGAATTAGTATAGGTCAGTATTTAGTGCCTATAACAACACTAAGTTATCACAGCAGCCCATGTCTACAGCCATTAACAGGACGGTAAGGTAAGGGTGTTTTTAAAAAACATTTCGTAAGGAATAAGCATCATCATAAGCAAGGCACTATGCGATGCTTGGGACAAGGAACACTACCCTTCGTATTAATTATTTATGCTTTACTAGAAAGATGTCGTGAAAGTGTGACCAGAACTTTACTTGTTTCTTTGATAAGGGAAACATTAGAACAAGTGTGTTAAAGTGTACTGATGTATTCATTGTACAGAATACTGAATATATAATATACAAACAACAATAAGGTACAGGAGCAGTGGATGACCTTATTGCACTTCAAAACTGTTCTAGAAAGAATGGGTGTTGCAACGAGAAAATGTTTTCATTTACAATAGATTATGAGCAGTCAGTTTCATGTCCACGCTGGAGACATTATAAAATAAATCACAATACAGCTTAACTCATACACAACACAAAATATTTCTTGTACTCCAGCCAAGCCGGACAATTCTAAATGCAAGCAAACAAACATTAAAAACATCAATAGGTTTCCCTTCCACAGACATCTCTTATTGCAAAAGAATAGGTAACCGTCTTCATGAATAAAAGCAAAATGACCACGTGATAGATCAAGGACCCAGAACAAGAACACCACTGAACATAACTGACATTCACATCGATTTTTGATTCAGGTACACTTGTGGGATTAATGGTATTGAACGGAGATGTGGTTTCCAGTGGCTTTCACAAAAGACACCCATATCAATGCTGGCTAATCAGTACAAACACACAATTATCTCAGAGATTAAAACTTATGGCACATTTGGCTGGTCAGTTAAGAAGCCAAAACACAGAACAAAGTTATTCAACATAGTAACCGCACTTGTCTGCATGCACGCCAATACCGTAGCGACAGATATGAAGCAATGCTGTTACTACTAGACCAAAATATTTTATATCCTCCAGCACTCAGCACTGCCATGGAGCTCTCCAATAATGAGCCAACGGATCCTTTGCCGAAAAATACCCAAACAAGACAAGCTGCTTTAAGATTGTCGCTGACATTCATGATGACTTTCGTGTTTTTTGAGGTAGTGTTTCTTCCAGAACGTCTCTGGGCACAAAGAGCACGGATACGGTCGCTTGCCCGTATGACCGCGCACGTGACCATGCAGTACAGACTTCTGCTTGAAGCTCTGTGGGCACAAGTGGCACTCGTACGGTCGCTTGCTGGTGCGGACGTACAGGTGAGTCTTCAATGAGGATGTTTGGGTGAAGCGCTTGGAGCATATGTGGCACTTGTACGGCCACTCACCAGTGTGAACCCTGATGTGTACCTTCATAGCAGACGATTTGTCAGTTCCATAGTCACAGTGGTCACAGCGGTGGCGGTGCACCTTGCGCAGCTTCTTATCGTCTGTAGTCGCTGAATGCGATGTAGTCGATGAGTTCACTGAATTTGTCTGTAGTCGCTGACTCGAGGACTTCAATGCTGCAAAAAAAAAAAAAAACAGGCTAGGTTACACAGGTATTGCTATTCACTTAAGAAGATTGATCATTGATATGTGGACTTTAACGTCCCAAAACCACCATATGCTTGTGAGAGACGCTGTAGTGGAGGGCTCCGGAAGTTCCAGGATCCGTCCAGTAAGAGCGGAGCTACAAAAATTGATTGCATGCTCAATCGTATTCCCTTTTCTCTCATCCTGACAAAGGGGCTGGAAGCTAACCAAGGAGGAATGACATAGGGGAAAAAATGCACCAAATGCGCCTCGTGACTTTGGGCATTTTTTTCTTTTTTTCTTCAAATGTAGGGCTTCTCAGTGCGATTGCATGCACGGGTGGACAAGTCACAGTTGCATGTACGGGTGGACAAGTCACAGCATCCCGCGGCGGGCCCAGTAATGACCGAGCAGGCGAAACTCAAATCGTCCAATGGCTGATACCAGGCCTGGGACGTAGTAATTTTGAACCTGCAGTGTCCTTTGTTGTGAGAATGGAAAGCGATATTTAGCCAACTCAAAATTTATTGTTAATTCGAGGCCACATGCTGCTCTATAGTATTCGGCCTGCGTGTTCTCTGGACCCTCGACCGTCGATTGGCAGCGTTTTCTGACTATGCCGAAAAAGTGTTGAAGGGGCCCGTTAAATTATGCAGTTCCGCACAACAACAGCACTCAACGCTTACAGCTTATGGCATACTGAAAAAGTGTCGAATGATTCAAAACTACCTAGGAGTCCTTAGTGCACACATCTAAATATTAAACAGTTTTTGCACTTTCCCCTTTTGAGATCTAGAAATTGCAGTCAATTATGAAATGCCACACAAATTTTATGAAAGTTATGCTGATGAATAGAACTTCCTGAAAGTCTGCTGAAGGCAAAATGAGAAACAACGCGTAGCTGGTAAACCTCAGAGATTACCTCAATTCAATTAATATCAGGACCAGGTCAACGATATATAGGTTTATTTTAGCTAACCATACAATAGGTATCCATAAAGTAAGGGCCATATAGCTATAATGAAATATTCTAACTAGTAATACTAGCTGTCGTGGCAGCTCTACTTTCATAAAAACTAATAGCAATGAAGACATATTGATCCAATTTCGATCCATCGCAAAAGAGACACTTTTCGTTTCCGAGGGACGCATTATCAACACTCTCTGCACCCCTGTGCCAGCAAACATACATAACATATTTGACGCTTTTGTTGCTCAGCATCTGCAAACTAGCCCTGCCAAAATGCACGTTATCATGATGTCAACACTGTTAACCGAGCTTGCAAACTCTACTCCCTGCATGTACCTGAAATCGCGGTCAGCTTTGCTAAATGACAATTCATCTATCATTGTTAATGTGAACCGTCTCTAGCTGTCACTAATTACATGGCGAGTGGCCTTCTCCGAGTGTTCACTGACGAACCAACAACTAGTGGATACCCAAAACTACTTCAGTTCCCATGGAAAAAACCTGAACATGGCCTGGCATGTCTACAACCAAAGGCCAAAGCAAATAAATAATACAAAGAAGACGAAATTCGGGCAGCATTTACTAAAAGACAATTTTCATTAATTTTTCTCATTTTCAGTAGTTATATTGTTGTTAAGTAATGCTTGAAATACGTAGATAAGCGAATGCTATGAACTTCACTCTTTAGGAGCACCTTAGCAGAACACAGCAATAACAAAGTAATAACAAAGTAATAACAAAAAGGCACGAAAAAGTAGTGATGCTAAAACCCATAGAGAGAACAAATAGTACAAGAGAATAACAGAAAAGATGAAATACTGCTGCATAGAAAGAAAACCACAAAAGGGATCAGGCACAAGTATGCAAGACTATTAAGACATGCAACCGCTTGGAAAAAATAATGTTACACTGAAAAAAAAATCTAGGCAGCAGGAGTTCACGATGAAAGGTTTCTCATTAAACACCGACATCAGTCTCTCTTGATATTTGGTGACAAACCTGTGAAGAAAAGAAAGAGGGAGGAAAAATTACCAATAGGCATAAATATTAGGCCTACAATTCTGGATTGCACTTGAATTTCGAGCCGGCTATGTAGTTACAATTACAGTCTTCACACTAGTAGCTATTTTTGTTTCACAGCACATACCACAGGAATCTTGGTAAACTATGATTCTTCATCATATCACTTTTGCTTTAACATTACAGCTTTAATTTTAAAAGCTATCTTTTTCAGTACAGGGTCTTCTCATTTTTGCCTAAAACTTAAGAACACTCAAAGGCTTCACACCCAGATCCTGATCTAACACTGTTTATACACACTTTGATAGAGTTGCAACCATGCGATTTGGACACATTCTGCTTTGCTAACGAAATATCGTGTCAGAAAATCTAACAAATAATTTTGTATTCCGTGTACAATGAAGAAAGCAACAGGTTAGCTCAGCAGAATTGTAGCCCACACAAAAGGAGTAGAATTTTTTTTCATGCACCACTAGCAGCACTTACGTGGTACAAAAATAACAGGCGTTTTCCACTATGCCAATCTAGAAGGCCAACCTGACAAAGACGATGCTAACCTGCTTCCTTTGGTACCTTTTGCAGTGCTATCAGAGGACAGTGGTGTTGCTGTGTATTTTCTAGAACTCATTGAAGCACCACTGATTACCCTGCAATGTACAATGACGAGTGCATAAAGGGCAGAAACTTTTCTAGACATGAAACTTACCGTTTGACAAGCATTTTTATAGCCATCATTGTGATTGTGGTCGTACATATGTGCGAATACGGCACAGGTTTGCCAACTAATTTATGTTCATGCCTACTAGCACAGGTTGTCCTACTAGCTTTAGACTGCTCTACTTTTCACTATCATGCCAATGTAACCATAAAGCCTCAATATGAGATTGATTAGTCCAATACATGTGCAACGTGATTACATCTGTACAAATCAACCTGGTAGACATATAAGCAAGCTGTGTACTTTTAGAGCTGTTCTGAGCACTGCTTAAAGCACCGGCATTTATTTTCCTTTTGCGCACAGCTCATGTTCATCCCATTGGCCAATGCTAAACAATTTGTTCATGAAAAATCTGAAATTATAATATTTTTCAGCTGGTCTTTAAATGAGATGGTCTTTAAATATGCTTTAAATGAGATGTGTACATTTAAACGACTTCAATGCTTAAATCTGAGCATTTGTACTGCAAGGATTGGGCAGTGCAATGGAGCCGTGAATGTACGGTAAGCCATTGCTGGCTTATCCGTAGCCACCATTCGTTGACCAACGTTCTCCAGAGGAGTCCAGCTGCCAAAACATGCTTCCACATTTTCTAGTCTAATTCCAATTGCCACTGACATCAGACAACTTCGATGAAATTCATCACCCTAAATGTGTGAAGTCTTTTTTTCCTTGAGAGCCCCTTAATACAAAGGCTCTCTGTCTTCAAGTCTTCGGTTGTAAGTTTTGTGTGCATGCTGTAAAAAAATTTGCTTTTTCCAGCACGCTCACGTGGTGACGTCAAGGGAAGCACAGGGTGTCCTCCTCGTGGGAGGCCCAGGCCCAGCCACCCCAACTTGCTGGTTTCTGCGAATAAAGTTCAATCCTCACCCCCTCCTGCAACGTACCATGTTATCAAAACATTTACCGCCACTCATTATGAAAAATATGACAGCAAATTGTGCAACGAATGAGAAAACTTATCAATTGTTAGTGCAAAATTTAAGTTTTTGAAAACACAGATAGACGAAATGAGATACACACAATACAAACACCAATATTAGAGTGCTGTAAAATACTAGTTTTACAATAAAACCCAATTTTCTTAAAATTTAGCTTTAAAAAATTGAAATAACATTCATTAGCACAGCTGTTATTGCACAGAAAAAATAGGCGGAACTGTTTACTAAGTGAAATCAAGAATGAGTCTGAAAAGACAACAAGAAACCCTACAAATACAACCAGCACCATTTTCTATTGTCATAATAAGTCACCTAATCGAATATGTACCTACTGTTCATGCATACAGTAGAGAAAATAAACATTAGCTCTAGTACCTCTGAGCACCTAAACATCAAAATGTAATGTACATCATATTCTTTAGGGATTTTGATTGTGCCGAGAATTTGATAAGAAAGAGACATTCCCATTAACTTTATCATTGAAATGCATAACTTATCAGCTCTATGACGGAGCAAATGAGCCCCTGCATGAGCACATGGAAGATCAAGACAAAGGGTCACGCCGCGATTGTTAGCGAGGATGATTGAGTCTTGCTCACAGACACTGCAGTGCTAGACGATATGTCATTAAGAGTACTGACAAAATCTTGAAGGTGAGACGACTAGTGGGATAGATTTTTGTGAACGCACACATGTCATCTACAAAATATCTGTGACTAGCATTGCCTACAACATATTTAAAATTCATTTTAAAGTGATCAGTGCCACTTAAGTGCATACAACATGGACCCTTTCACGATGTAAAGTCCAACTTGGTTCCAATTTAAACACGAGTGCATGTTGGATGCCATGCTCCTTGCACATGCCATCCTGCCGTTGTTAACGTGGTGCTCACATGTACAAGATATGTGAAGCGAGTGTATCACTGCATTGTGTACACACAAGGCCAGAAGTGTTTAAACAAAAACTACACCAAGTCCCACCCTCTCTAAGTGCTCTCTGAAAACCAAAGTTATAACTGGGTGCCATAATAATTCGCCATTGTATGCTCAAACAAACGAAGTTTTCAGCTGTGATAAGTCAGTTGCTAGCTAAATATAGCAACCTAAAACTGAGACGTCAAATTTTTGTGTCAATTATCCTTTAGCGCATCGTGGTCCAAAACCTTTACCGCCCTATCGTCTAGTCTGGTGTAGAAGTAACAGACTCGGAGCTCAAGCAAAATAAGCTTACTTACTTTTATATACATGTACTGCAAAAATATGCGTGAACTAATTATGAAAAAAATTTGTCCAGCAATGCCCGACCACGAATTGCTATGGCCGCGCTGCAATGTCAGGTGGGCCTGACAACAGACCGTAAAGGGTTAACGGCAGCAAACACTGTCGCAATCAGTGAATGTGCTGTGTACAGGCACAGGTTGGTGAGCAGCACATTGGTTTACACAGTCCAACAGTAAAGAGACTTGCCCTGAACAAACATGCCACATGGTGCAAACACTAAAACAGCATCACGGCATGGTAACAACTGCCATCTTAGAGAGATTGTATCAACGATGAGTGAGAGAGTCACAAAAAAAGGGCCAGCAAATAAAAATAAAAAGTTACAAGGGAAAAGCAATACTTCATTCTCAGAGCAGTCAATGAGTGTTATGAGGCGACAGGAAATTTCAACTAAGAAGGTCATGAGAATGTGTTGGCAGCACAAAAAACTATGATGTACGGTAGGTCTAGGATGACAACACATGCTGTACACACAGCCAGAGATATATGCTGCGTGCTAGAATAGAAGGCATCACGTCAGAAATACAGGTAGTCACTTTTTCTAGCTTACAGCAAATATTCTTGTAAATGAAAGAAACGGTAACCCCAGTATAAACAAGTGCTATTGTGGCAACTTCAACATGAACAACACCTAGCAGCTAAAATTGAAGCCTTGAGAACGTTATAGAATATTCAGTTCCTGCAGCTGGGACTACACTAATCAGTTTACCCTGACAGTGAATTCTCAATGACACTTAGGTGACCATCAATGAGTGTATGAGCATCAATATATGTCAAACAGCCTCCACAGCACATTGCCTTTGAGGTGGCTCGAAAATCGCACAAGGAGCTGGAACTCTCAGTTAAAAGCATGCAATATGGCCAACAACACCACAGTTGAAGCCAACAGGGATGTTGTCTCAAGAGCATCACATATATGTTGCACAAAACACTGCAGCGACCACAAGAATAGAAAGAAACCTAAATGGTTGCATCTGAATATATTGTCATCTCCCTTCGAATTTCCCACATTTGCATAAGTTGAAATGCCACAAGAGGTACACGTACAATGTGCACTTCATTATTATTTGGGTAAATACAATATTTCAGAACTGAAAAAATTACTGCACTTTTTGCTTCGATTTTCACAATAGCTGCACATCCAAGCATTGTATATCTGTACATTATTTTACCAAATATTGACCCACAACACTGTCGCAATACAACTCCTGTGCAAAAACAAAAGAAAAAGATAGACACTCATAAAATGCAATCACATTGATGTGAATTCACATATATCTCAAGCTAATGAGCAGTCAATGTCAAAATGCAATTCTAGAGATGAATATTCTCATTGTAAGAAGGCTTACTTGAGTCTGATCAGCACTGCAAATCACAGTTTCCTACAATACTAAATAGAGAAAAATATGGTGCTACGATCGTTGAGTCACCACGAGACTGATGGGTAGTACACGGACTTACCCAGCCTTTGTGCCGGCGGCTTCAAACACACTTGTGGCTTTGTTTATTGTTGTGCTTTGGAATTTGTTTCAGATAAAACAATGGATCGTTGTGAACTTAATGAGTAGATTTAAATTAGTGAGTTGGCAAAGGTCAAGGTGAAGTGTAACCTCTGCGTTGAATTTAGTCTTGCAACAGAGTGAATGCAGCCACAAGGAGCCAAGCAGAGCGAAAAGACAAAGTCTAGACAAATCTTTGTACTACTACCAATAAATGCCATGCTGGCTAAGTGTCATGTATTTTAGTATCTGTTACAATGGGGCAAGCATTCCCTATGTGTGCTTATGGGAAACTACGCTGATCTACTGGATGTCATTAGGCAGGCAATAAGTCTGTCACAAGCTAGGTTGAATGAACTCGTATGAGTGTTGTGAAAGCACTGTTAAAACTGGGCATCCTAAGGTGCAATGAAGTGCAATTCTTATTGAGATTTTGATTTCGTTCTGTCCTCACCAGAATTTTGTGCAAGTGTGACCAAACTGTGTTGTTTCATAAGAAATACAAATCTTAAATGAACAACAAATGGCAGGTCATTGTTCTGATGTGTTTCTAATAAAAATACCATGAGAAATATTATACAAGATGATGGGAGGCATCAACTGCATTTCAACATTAACTTCAATGAAAGCTCAAGGAGCATGAAAAATACCCCCATTCACACTCAAACTGACGCCTCAATGTGCACAGCCATCAACTTGCAGTCCTTTGGAAACACAGACTCCTTCCTGTAAGCTCACACACAAGAAAGCACTGAAGTCTTTCTGTGACTCTAGACAAAGAGGTCTTTCACCAGCAAGCATACAAGCACTTTAAAAAAATAATATGCAACAACCTTTCTCAAGCTCATGACGTTTCTTTAATACAAAGAAAAGTTCATATATGCAAAAATCTTAAGAAATTAAAAACGAGCCATATGTAGTACCCAAGCCAAAAGGAATCCCATACAAGTTTCTCATGAAAGGCGTGCATGAAAAACTTGTATGGGTCCTTGTCAACTTTCGTCAAAGGGATCCAAGAGAGATGTACGAGGCCTTTGCTCTCTGCCAGAGAGCCAAGCAATGTGCGTGCATTTCGTCACTTGATCTGTTAGACAAGAAAATCCACTATCTCACCTCGCGCACATGATTAGAATTGTAACCCAATCTTTTTAATGCTTTCCTGTATCTACATATGCTTCTTTTCTTCAATAAAATGTTCACTTGAGAGTCGGCGCCTCTCCTAGTGTCCCGATCCGGGAATGCAATAAATTTTTTGGCAATTGAGTCTCTTTCTTTCTGAGAAATCCATATGGCCTTGAGGCTACACGCTACAAAGAGGTGGTTGTCAGTTCCCCTTTCTTGCTCTTTCCACCTTTTTGTGAGATTCTACAGAACCAATTTCGAGTATGCTACAGTAATCGGCCAACAAAGGATTTGAAGTTGACCGTGTAGAGGAGTGCCAGATAAACATCATGAACCTAACTTTTTTGGAGAGCATATGCTCGTAGCACACATTCTGTTTGAATGATCGATTAAGAACTCTGCAAGAGGAGGCAATTAAGAAGGATATCTAACGTGGTCAAAGAATTTCATTGCGGGCACCTTGATGCCCTGGCGACAATAATGAAGCAGTGCAAGGACTGCCCCACATGTGTTCTTTGTAGCCCTACGCAGCTCGGCAATGCTACAAAGCTCCCGAAAATCAGTAAAACGTTCTTTTACGATAACAACAAAAAAGGATCCAACAGGACAGTTGTTCTTGAAATGGTCACTGACATTCATGCTGACCTTGCTGATGTCTCTTGAGGTGGTCTTTGCACCGGAACTTCTGATGGAATAAAGGGCACTGAAATGGTCGTTTGCCTATATGAGTGAGCAGGTGGCTTTTCAGTGCACCCAACTGTGTGAAGTTCTGGGGGCATAGGTGGCATTTATAATGCCGCTCACCAGTCTGAACCAGAATAAGTTTGTTTAGGTTACCTATATAACAAGTGCTATAGTCGCACATGTAACACTGGTGGCAGCCCCGCTGACATGGCTTCTTCCCACCATCTGTAGTAGCTGGAATGCTGGCCATCATTGCTGCACAAAGGAAACAAGATAGGTGACTCCATTTAAATTATGGAGTTTTACTAGTCACTATACAGTTATGCCACGTCTAAGTGAAAAAATGTGGGTAAACTTAGACCTACCAAGGGTTCTTATATATAAACTTAAATCCAACAAGTGTTTCAGAAAATTACTCTTATTTAAATCTAGTGACTAGCTCTAATTATAAAAGACCAAAGAAACAAAACGAGACTAATGCTCTTCAACACTAAATATTTTTTGAAAATGCTTTAAGGGTAATTTATGAAACAAGGAATGGCAGGTGAACCTTATACACTTACTCGATATATGGTCATTGAAGAGGCTGATCCTGAATTGGAAAACTCAGATCGACGTTTATTAATGTCCACCTGCGTGTGGCAGTTAACCTAGCTCCGAATTAGCTACAACCTATAGAGATAAAACTGATGGGCAAAACAGAAAAAGATAAAATTAGGTTGTTTACAAAGAAAACCACAAAAAGGATCTGGTGCAAAGATGCAAGGTAATTGCAATATACACCCATTTACAAGAAAGTAATATCACAAATTCAGCAAAAGGTAGGCATCAGGGATACACTACATAGTGTTCCCCATCTAAAAGTGGAATCAGAGTATTCTTGATATTTGGCAGCCTAGAGAGAAAAAAAGAAGGGAACGAAAATATTGCCAATTGTCGAAACTATTAAGCATACAAACATTACTACAATATAAAATGAAGTTTTGTAAAAATACAACAACCTGAAAAAATATAAATTTTTTTAGGAAAAAAAGAAGAAAGGTGTCACACTCAAATGTAAGCCATAACAACACATTATGAACTCCACTTTTAATTATAACACAATCCTGGGCAAATACAAAATATGCAATATGGCAATGAAATTGGGACGTTATGAAGACCACCATTAAACTCATTATTGGTGTCATATACATGCACTGGCCAACTTGAAATTATCACAACTCTACTGAATATGTATGAAACTGTTAGTCAATGAGGTGAAATGCTATTTGTACTTAATGATGCACAACAGCCTCATAGCCTTCAGCAATTATAAACAAGGTTTGTAAAATCAAACGACACTGAACAGTCCTCAAGGGACCTAATGAATGTTGTCGCGGTGCCTCTCCTAGTGTCCCGATCCGGGAATGAAATAAATTTTTTGGCAATTGAGACTCTTTCTTTCTGAGAAATCCATATGGCCTTGAGGCTACACGCTACAAAATGGTGGTTGTCAGTTCCCCTTTCTTGCGATCGATAATTGAAAAAAGAAGTCATGCAGTGATTGCAGCACTGACAAACTATAGCTGAATTGATGTAGAAATAAAAAAAAGTGATGGATCACAGCACTTGTATCATAATGCAATGGTAACAATTTGTCATAGAAACCACATTCAATCAAAACAAATAATGAACATCATTCAGGCTCCATTAGAGAATTCAATAAAAGCAAATGAGATCAATTTTTCATTGAAATTATTGGTGGTCTTTCAGGTGCAAAGCTGCACCACACAGCTTGAAAGTGTCTGAAATTAATATGATCTCATACATCCTTAGAATAAACATTCAAATAAGTAATCACAAGAAATTAGCATCCTAAAAAAACTGAACTGATTTAGTCAACCAAAACACCGGCACACTAGTGATTTCATCAAAAAAGGTCAAATGCTGTACTTTTAAAAGACAGTGATAAAACTAGATATGAGAAAATGTACAGTGCTTTGGAATGCATGCAACAATTTAGAGCTAAGTGATCTATTTGTAATGCTTATAATAGCTGCTAACATAGTTCATGATTAAATGATGTCCCAAGTGTTTCATCCTTATCAAAACTCAGCCACTGCAGCCATAATTTGAAATGGCAAGGAAATTGATTGATACTGACGCCTATTAATAAATTTCTCAGTAAAGAAGTCATGAGGGCAATTTAAGAGCCAAAGCGACACCGATCTGCCTTTTAGATTTACTCTGTGCACATCTGCGATTGCAACAATGCCAGGTTGTTTAACTACGTTTGCAGTTACCAAAAATATACATTTAACGCTATCTCTCACTTTCAACTTTCTTGCAACTGTATAAAGATATTTTTTACATATCTTTACACATGCAAGCATACTCTAAAAAAATGCTATAACAAAAACTATGCCACTCTGAATAGCATAAATGGTGGCAACAGAAATATAAATTTCTACTTCTTCAGTGGTGATGCTGAAATACAAGGGGATGCCTGCATCGAAGGAACACTGGAGAGAAAAGCTACTTTTCCCATCTTTGTAAATCACCCTTTGACAATTACGAAGTCACAACAATAGCATTGAAAATATGCTTGGTAAAGGAGGAAATCTGGAAACGTAATGCCAAAATTACAATGCTACCTCGTAATTCCAACCCTCGCTCGCTACAACGTCATACATTTGGGCTGCACCTACAATAAGCCTACACAGTCCTTAATCAGTGAAAACTAAGTGCGCGAAACAATGAGAGGGCCAGAAGCAAGTGCATGGAGTTTCAGCGTACTTTTTAGCCAGCAAGGCAGAAAAATAAAGAAACACTTCGAAAGCAGCGAGGCCATGCTGGCATCTGCATGCTAAGATTTTGGCATGTAATTTAAAAATGAAACTTTAACCTTCATTATCCGTTTTATTAAAGTTAATAAAGCTATTATGCCAAGATTATTTATAATAAAGCTTCCATAAAATAATTTATCAGCCTACATTGATTCATCACTTTACTTTCTCCATGCTTTAAGGGGAACCAAAGATAACCAAGGAAAGATAAGAATAAAAAAGAATTTGAGAAATACCTAATAAAAGACACTTTTCTGAGGTTTACCTCAATTGAAGCAGTACCCTGAATAATGAATGATGCTTGCAATACATAGATATTAAAACACGACCTGCACCACTCCCATCAAGTCCCTAAACAATAGAATCTCTGCAAAGTGAATATGCTAGAGCCCAGAGATAACACACACATGTGCACAATACAAAAGATAAACTTATTTTGCATTCTAAGCAAAGATTGAAGAGATGCAAGATGACTACGAAATACAGCCAGCTGCTTAAAGTAACATCACATAATCAAAAAGACAACGAACTAAACACTTAGGATTTGTGACAATGCCTCCTTCGAACACTAATTGTCCCCGAGCATTTGGTGGTTTCCCCTAAAAAAAAACAAAAACAAAGGAACAAATGGTTACCAATAAGCGAAATTTCTTGGCTTACCAATATCGCTTCTACATGAAGTGCACTTTTGTAGTGCATCTGAATTTTGCAATATTGAAGTTATAACAGAACATTGTGTTGATTGTTTTTTGTGCTTTATAAGCCAATTAATATAAATATTGCTTGTCTTCCACTTTCGCCTAAATATGTGTGTCATGAGGTCGCCGGGCGCGTTTTGTTCGAGTCAGAGGGATTAACACATAAAGCGGGGTACAGGGTGTGTGGCACAAAAACACGACCTTTGTTGCACACACACACACACAGACATAAAAGATTACACGCAGAAAAATATAGCCAACAATAAATAGCTAGCTTCCCAGAGAAAAGTATAGTACCATTCCTATACAGCCAAGTCCCACGCGTGCCATATCCTCCAACTCAGCAACTAATGTATCTAGGACGAACGATATGCAAGGTCTCGGCCATTTACGACAAATATCAGTCGCGCCGACACCTGAGCGTAGCTCACCACGTGCATCCGGACTTGTTCCTGCTGATGTGGAAAGGCCTGCCACAAACGCTCCGAAGTGTGAGGATGTCGTTCTTATGCAGTGGTTAGACTAGTGCCGGCAGGTCCTGCGGTCACGTTCCAGGACCCTCTGGCTCGTGCGCCGTTGACGGCACCAACGGGTGACTGCCAACCCGGGTCCATCGAAGGTCGGTAGCGTGACGCTGACCTGTCCCAGCCACTCGCTGCACCGCCCGCCAGCTGGACGACAAGAGCGCAAAGACGGTAGCTCGCCCAAGTGGCAACTCGGGCGAGTTTCGACGCATTGCAGTCATGGGACAGGACACAGGCTGCCTCTATCACTCGCCAACCTCTTCTCCATCGTGCCAACATTTTTCTCGTGCGCGCACTCCTCCAATATGGTGTCCCCGCGTGCACTTCGTCCTTCCCCTCCCAGCTTTTCTCTTTTGGGATCTCACCCTTTTCTTGTCTTGCTCTCTTTTCTTCACTTCTCTTGTCATCCCTGACAATGTGGCATGTGCTGGAAAGAATGCCTTCATTTTATCCCAGTATGTTGCCAACTATGCAACACACTATGGCCAATCTACAGTGCAACGAGTTGCACTGAGACATTTACCGCTACTTACTGCCGCAATTGTGCTGTCATTGAGAAGCTGAAATTTCGAATAGACGCCGTTGAAGTGCTTCAGAGCTTCCGATCCTGGGCATCATTTCAACTACTAGAATTTCATTTGGCTTGGATGAAGTTCATTCATGCAAACATAGGCTAGAGGGCATACGCATGTGCAGGGTTTCCCTTCAGGGGGATAGAAGTGAAGGTTTATCCCAGACCGCCCCCTCCTCCAGGAATGTAGGCAGAAATTTTTGGGGGGAAGAACACCCTTCATCTGAAGTGAGGGTGGCCCGGCAGATGTGGTCGAGTGTCATTTTGGGCTCTGTATGCCACCACAATAATAATAATAATAATAATAATAATAATAATAATAATAATAATAATAATAATAATTGCGACGGGGGGGCACGAGCCTGGTGTGCTACCTCCTGGCTATGCCACTGCCCCCCTTCTCACCCCCGTGCACACACCCATGCTTTAAGGTGTTCGATGCCATGAGCTTGTGTTGAATTCCAATGGCATGGTCAAAACAAGATTTTTCGTTACTTTTAGGGTATATGTGTACCAACGGCAGAGTGAAGGTGGAAGTCGGGAGTTCCAAGGAGAGAACCAAAGTAGATTCAGAGCGGGAGTCACTGTGGAGCTACCCCATCGAAATTTGTAGAATGGAACAAAACTCGGCATATTGTACCGTATTTACTCGCATAATAGGCGCACTTTTTTTTTCAGAAAATCTGGCTCGAAGTTAGGGGTGCGCCAATTACGCGGGGTAAAATTTTCGGAAATTTTTTCAACTCGGTTCTCGCGCTTTAATTCTGCACACTTGTCAAGTAAAAGGCGACTTTATCGTTTATCAATTAATTCAGCATAAAACAAACATATATAACAAAATATTGGAAGTCCACCAATTTGTCCTCATATGCTTCAGGCAAGCGCTGGCACAAGGTGGTCCGCCTTCGCAGTGCGAGGCCATGGCGCTGCATGAAACGAGTTGTCCATCCGGAGCTGGCTTGGAACTCTTCTGCTGCGATGCCCTGCGCTCGGGCTATTCTGCGCGCCTCAGTCTGCACAATATCCAACGACACAGCACAGCCGTCTTGTCGTAGCTCACGTATATGCCGGACCAGTTGCTCTTCGACGTTCGGATACCTGCCGGTCTTGGCACCGCGGAAAGCCCGTCGTGTCTTCTTCGTCGCCTTAAGTTTTTTTTCTTGGTCCCTCCAGTACCGAATACTGGTTTCTCCAACGCCGAAATGCCTGCTTGCAGCCCGGTTGCTGTGCTCCAGCGCGTACTGCACTGCCTTCAGTTTAAACCCAGCCGTGTAGCTCGCGTACTTCCCCATGGTGGAACCAAAGTTCAATACACGACCACAACATACACACACCACTATGGTGGCTAGAATTCTAGCCACCATAACACCACTTGCAAAATGGCGTTTCTTTTTTTTCTCTGATGGTGGTGATGGCGATCGAGCCCCCGGCGTTGTACACGTGACCTCCAAAAAGCGTGGCGATTTGGGGGGTATCAGTAATTGATGGAACAGCTGGTTTTTTTTTTTCGCTCATGGACGCTTTTTTTTTTCAAGTTTTATTTGGACAAACACGTTGGTTAGGTCGTTGCACTTCGATTTTTTTTTATTTGCTCGTCGATTTGCCTTCTTTTTTTCTTCAGGGTACGGGGACCGCGTTCCAGCTGTACCGCTGGGGGGTAGAATCGTTTCTGATCACGGCCAAGTTCGGGGTGCGCCTATTATGCGCGGAATTAGAAAAAATCGAATTTTCCGCGACAAAACTAGGGGTGCGCCTATTATGCGAGTGCGCCGATTATGCGAGTAAATACGGTAGCTCCTTCAACACATTTGCCTGCTTGGGAGCACCGCGGTAGTCTCTTCTTTTGGTGGTAATGATGGACACATGAATGATCGAGTCGACAAATTGTGTGGCATTGCTTGCGCTGCTCAAGAGCGACAGTTCCATGTCAAAAAATTTCCCACACAAGCGATTCATCGGATAGTGACAGAAATGTTGAAACTACTGCGTATAAGCAGGAAATCGGCAGCCAATAAAATAACTGTATGCGAAGTACTCTAGACAACTCATCACTCGAAAAGATAAATCTTCCCTTTCTGCCTTGCCCCAGTGGCACGTATTCTGTTCCAATCACATATCCAGGGGCATCACTCTATGCCATAGTCGCATGCTTGCTCGCAGAGTCCATCGTCTGCTCCGACTCTGCCATTAGAATACAACATTAGACCCGTGGTGTAGAGACAAAGCAAGCACCTACAAATGCAGATAACCTTGCATGGCGATACTGTGCTGGTAATGGTGTTGTGTATCATGGTACAAACTGTAAGCAATTGCTTGGGTAAATGCCAGCAGTTGAAAACGGTAACACTTGTGGATGATTTTTTGTCGGGCAGGTCCTCATGAATGCCAATTGAGTTGCCGAGCCCACCAGTGAGCCTTACTTGATGTAGCTCTTGATTCAGAAAAAGACAAAACTCACAAGAAGGCAGATTTAAGCATCAGATAAACTGCTCACAAATAGTGCCCTCACGATACTGCCAACATTGCAAGTAACACTGTACAATAGCAAACACTTTCTTCAAAAGAGAATGCAGATTACCGAGGGGATACTTAAATATTGCAGAATTGTGTAATGTGCTGTTTGTTGAACCATGAATTTTGCAATAGAGTTTCAAGCAGCACCAGTGTAGCTCAGTTGTAAGAGTACTAGATTGCCATGCAGGGGGCCTGGGTTCCATTCCTATTCTGTCCTTAGTATACTTATATCTTTTTATTTAACGCGATAGTCATTACAGACACTGGCAATGGCAGACAACTACAGCGTCGGAATCAGAACTTGTGATCTCGTAACAGCTTTCGCTCCAAAAAAGTATCTCTGGTCCTAGTACAACCATGGTTAATTAACTTTGTCAAATTTAATTATGCGAGAACACCCCATGCACTTTCTCTTTTTGGATGTTTACTATTGGAGAGCACCACGCATGTCATATCCGATAAGGCATCAGAGAGGTGAGAACTGTATTGGAGCATTCAACATTTCCTTGTACAATATTATTTTGTATAATGCAAAGAGCAGTGCATGTGTCAGTCCAAATGTAAATTTTTATACCCATAATAAAACAGTCGCTGTGCCATTGTCAGCAACAACATAACTGCCGATTACTGAGCTGCAATCGAGTCCGCTGAACACGCTGGGATACAGGAGTGCATCGCTTGCACTAGGGGCACAAGGCTGTAACCATCAGCAGAGCTAGAGTTCAACCTAGCTAGGCTTTGTTAGTAATGTCAAGCCTTTGGTAGAGACCCTAAGTTTCTACTAGTCGTACTAAGTATTGCCAGATTAGGCTGGACATGTCACATGACTGCCTGCCACGTGATGTTGTGATTTTGGTCGTGTGGCTAGTTGTTACATAGTTGCAGGTGAGAGCATGTCACATGACTATCTGTTACATGATTCATGGATGGCTTGGCCGTGATGTCATGAACAGAGGTTCTAAAAAGCAAAAAAAAAACAGGGACTCCACTATCGCGGCTTTGAAGACAAATTTAATCAATGGCAAAACAACGCGGTACAAACATCTATGTGTGTGAATAATGAAATAACCTGTACGTGACGTTTTGATGACAATAATGTGACATCAGAAACCTTGTGTCCCCACATGCTGGTGCTCTAATATGGTGCTTTCAGTGACCTCAGTGTACGGCAGGAACACTACCTATTACGTGATATTGCACAGTTTTAGTCACATGACTGCATGTTACGTAATTTTTAGTCATGTGACTAGATGGTACGTGATGTTATGCGATTTTTCTCCAGCAACTGGTAACACAAAGTTCCATTATTCTAGTTGCATAACTAGTTGAGCGATTTCAGTCCCATGAGTATGGCATGATATTTAATCACATGACTGGTTATGCAATTTCAGTACCGTGACTAGTTGTTACATAATGTTACACGATTTGTTAGCCACGTGAAAGACTCAGCTATCATAGTTCTTGTATTTAATACCCGACAAATCGATGCACATGTTGCGGGAGCAAGGCAGAAACTGAAGAGGATGAAGTGAAAGCGTGTCGCTCCACAATAATGATAATTACTGTTCACACTATCAGTGCATTGAAAAGCTCAAAGAGCTCTTCTCTTGAGAGCAGTCTTAACTGAACTGTGTTTAGGTCGTGCTTTGGAAGAGCCGACAAGAGTAACAGTCCACACGTGAGATACAAAAGGACCAAGAGGTGTGACCCGATATGCGAAAAAAAAATCAAAAAATAAATAAATCATTTGAGCTGTCATTGTCTAGGAGGGCTCGGCAGAAGAAGGTAGCTGCGCACTGGTGATTAGAATTGCACATTCAGGTGTGATGCAGAGCGAGGCCTTTTGATGATGCAGCAGCCCCTCAAAGCGAGTACAGGCACGACCAACACAGTCCACCTCCTGAAGGATCCACACAGCAACACTGTACATAATCCTCAGAGTGCCTTGGGAGCAGTGGAGCACCTCAATAGGCCAAGCAGTGTCAAAACGTCGGACCTAACGGGCCCACATACCACATTAACATACCACACCAAAAGTATGAAAGACAATCAATTCATTAGACTGTGGCAAAGACCACACGATCTCAATATTATTGTGGACAGTAGCCTTGGGCACGTTGAGGTTGCTATCAATCAAGTTGACAGAAGCAGGCAAGATCAACCCGTTGTATCGGTGGTTGTAATGATAGAGTTAACCAACTACGCACAGCACTCCTCTACCTCTACCAGTGCCTCACTAAGTACTACAAATCGCTGCTATCTTCCAATAGTGTTGAAGACTGCTTGAGTTATCTGTACACCGATTTCCTGATTTGCTGGTTTGCTGTTCCCATTCAATACAATAATCACGGTTTGTAATTCGTCTGTTGAGTTAAACTTTGTCCTCTTGAAACAGTGGCCGCAGATCTAAACCACTTGTCTGAAGTAACTAGCAGAACACTTTAGAGCGCACACGAACAAGAACATGGAGATAATTATGACAAGAGCACTTTAAAGATGCTTGTGTACTGATCACTACCCTCTTTCATTATTTTTGGGTGCTTAAGTGCTTTTCTATGCAAAACACACCCAACAAAAAATCGGTGCTCTTGTGAAGTAACTAGATGATTAAGAAAGGGATTGAGTACTCTAGGCAGGCATTCTCAGATCGCGAGATGTAGTTTACCGCTATACTTCAAGAGAAAGAAATAACATATGCATATCACCGGTACTTACAGGACTGAAACCTGGAGGCTTACTAAAAGGGATCATTTTATATTGAAGATGCAGCATGCCACGTAGAGAAAAGAGATAGACATAAAGAGAGCGAAGTAAGTCAAGTAGCAAACGGTTCTTGATTTCGAGTAAGACGTCTCACTCGGAATCAAGAACAAGAAATGGGCATTGGTAGTGCATGCACCAAGAAGGCAAGATAAGCACTGATCATTAAGAGTAAAAGATTAGATACCAAAAGAAGCCAAGTGTGCTAGGGCAAGGCAGAAAGTCAGATGGACAGATCAGATTAAAAGGTTTGTAGGAATAACATGGCCTGAAAAGGCGTAGGGCCAGGTAGGGTGGCAAAACATGGGAGAGGCCTCAACTCCCTCCAATGAGCATAGCTAAATAGATGATGTAGTATTGCGTTCAAAGAAAAAGAAACAGCAAAATAGGACAGCTTTTGGTGTAGATAAACAGTTTGTGCTTTTATGCCAAACTTATCTTAGTTTGTCGCATGGACCAAACCTAAAAATCATGACAGTGTTGCCATGAAGAAGTTGGAATCAGACAATGTTATCATGTCATGTAGTTGCCGAGAGAATAGCAAAGTAATCTAGCCCTGCCTTGCAAGCAGCCTCATAACAAGAATTCATTCACCCATTAGTGCCATAAGCAACAAGTGACACTCAATGCCCTCTTTCAGACTACCTTGTCTTGTGCCAGTGGAAGTTGTCCAAAAACCCTGATAAAAATTTTTGAAATGTAAAACGGGTGAAATCGATTAAGCTAACGGCTAGATTTGATAGTGTGAACATTAGGGTATTCACAAATTTAATAAGGATCATAACTGGTTGAAATCAGTATAAATGTACTGGACAGAAATTGGCATTGGGGATGTGGCTCGAGAAGAAGAGGCCAGCGGGTTGGTTATAAAACCACTGTTCTGGTGCTGTCCTTTGTGTTACTTCTCGTTGCTCAACTTTACCATCTGACCACTTTGTCACCTAGAGCACCTGGTGACATTTGGTAGATTAGCTGGGTATTTCCAGACCTGGAACTCCAAAACCAGACCCTTCCCCCGTGCCTGTCATGCCTGAAAACACTGGGCCGAGCAAGCCTCTATAGGCATCGCCTGCGGTCACCTGTTCAGGTACGTTACGCCAACAAAATCCTACCATGTTCAGTGGAGCTGAAGATCGAGACGTCGACAATTGGTTGTCATTGTACAACAAAGTCAGTGTGACTAATAAGAGAAATGAAGCAGATAAGCTCAACTACATCAGCTTCTACTTCTCAGGAATCACCAATACGTAGTTCCACGTGCATGAATCAGAGTTTTCCGCCTGAGCGGCACTCAATACTATACTCCAAGATGTATTTGGACACTTTGCAGTCCGTAAGCTTCGGGCAGAGCAGGAGCTTCGCACCTGTGCTCCACAAAGAGTTGAAAACTTCACACTACATTGAATATGTAGTGGACATTTGCCATCGCATTAGCTCCAACATGACCTAAGAGGAGAAGAAAATAAAGAACATTATGAAGAGCATAGAGGACGATGCCTTCCAAATGCTCTTGAAGAAGGACCCGAGATGATTAACGAAGTAGCGACTATTTGTAACAGCTATGAAGAAATACGGAAGCAACGCATTTCAACGCACTGAGATCTCGTACCACATGGCGCGCTTTTGGCATTCGGCATCAGTTCCCGTGCTGCCCCCTCCGACCCATCGTTTCTCGATCAAGTCAAGCAATTTGTTCAAGAAGAAGGCGCACCCCAACTGTTTCTTCTGCCAGTCACCTAGGCGTCCGAGTCGCTCTTGACTCGCGAGAACTGGCATGTCATACGAGAGCAAGTGGCTGACATTATACTCCTTGCCCATCAACCGGCTCCTGTGACAGCTCTGCTTACTTACACTGACACCGTAGCCAAGACCACTCTTTCTGCCTGTGTCATATGCACCTAGGTCCACCTTCCCTTCCCCTGTTCCCTCGTCTACGAACTGTACACCAAGAAACTATGGTCCACTACTGCAGCCTCTTTGCTCAGCTCAGCAATACTTCGCTCTACCTTTGGCCCCTGTTTTCAACCCATGGTGCACCCCTGAAAACCGGCCCATCTGTTTCTCATGCGGAGACGCTGGCCAAGTAGCATGGTTTTGCCGTCAGCGTGTAGAGTAGTCTCCTGACTGTGCGCGGCCACAAAGCATTGGTCCGAACTACGCCTTCCACTCTGGTAATGACGCCCAGCACTTCGGCGTCGTGCTTGCTGCTTCACAAGCTTTCAGCATACGGCAATCTCTATTCCGTCGTCGGCGTTCTCAGTCTCCTCTCATCCGCCGACCTGAAGCTTCACAAGAGGAAAACTGACGAATGCAGTTTAAGAGGCAAGAAGTGCCTCTCTATGAATGGCTCAAAACCTCATTTATTCCCGGTGAATGTAATTATAGTTTATGCCGAAAATATTGCTGTTCATGTGCTTGTACATATGGCAGCAGCGGTACCAGTGATTTCCGACCAGCTTCGCCTTAAGCTCCGCAAAGTCCAGAACCTGTTTTCTGTGCTTTCGTTATGTACAGCCAGCGCAGAGTTCATCGATCGTTTGGGAACATGTTTGGGTTCATGCTTTTGTAGACGCCATTTTTCACCACATTGAGCTCAATGTTCTGCCTTGCTGCTCTTGTGCCATGATCTTCGGATGGGACTGCTTACAATCTCGACCTACCCTCATTGATTGAACCCGCGAAGAACTTTCTCTGTCTCCATTTGGAGGCAGTGGTCACAGACAATACCATTGCAGTGAAGCATACGCACCAACGCGTATGCGCCTTCGGAAGATAACGAGAAGCCCTGTGCTCTGCTTGCGCGAGAGCCTGTGCCACCTTTGCCAGACTTGCCGTACAGCCATTTTTTGTTGCAACCTCGTTGCGACTTCTCTGCTCGAATAAACGTCATCACATTTGGTCGAAGCTGCTGAGATCCCCAAGCAGACCTAAAGCTCCGCTCTAGCAAGTTGCCCGAAAGACCACCGCGAAACATGACTGACGCAGTCGCCAACCAGCCCGTCCCAGCCCAGCCAGCACCATCGGCTGCCCCGTCTACCTGCCCTGGCGCTACTCGCCAACGGGACCCACCAATCTTCAGCGGCAGTAGTGAGCAAGTTGTCGAAGACTGGCTCTCCTTGTACAAACGCGTAAGCACCAGCAACAAGTGGGACGACGACTCTAAGCTATCTTTTACTTGGCAAGTAAAACTCTAAGCTATCTTTTACTTGTCTGCCAAGTAAAAGTTAGCTTTTACTTGGCAAGTAAAAGTTATCTTTTACTTGGCAGACGTAGCTAAGCTTTGGTTTACCAACCGGGAAACCGCCATCGCCAACTGGTCGTCCTTTAAGACCCTCGTGACTGAAGTGTTCGGCCGACCAGAGGTCCGCAAGCTCCGCGCTGACCAGCGTCTGCGCCACCGAGCCCAGCAGCCTGGCGAGACATTTACTAGTTACATTGAAGATGTGCTCGACCTCTGCTGGCGTGTTAACCCATCTATGCCTGAAGAAAAGAAAATTTGGCAGATTCTCGAGGGCATCGAGGATGGCGCATTCCAGATGTTGCTAGCGAAAAGCCCGACCACGGTGGCAATCCTCGTAAGCCTATGCCAGAGCTTCGATGAATTGCGCCGTCAGCGTTCCATCGCCCGACAGAGTGTCTCACCGCCGGATTCCATCTCGGCCGTCGCACTCGCCAATGCCAACGTTTGCCAAGAAAGTCTGCCCAACCAGATCAAAGACTTGATGAGGCAGGAAGTCGCCCGACAGCTCTCCCTGCTGCTGCATAGTGAAGCACCCACCGCAAGTCTGCCTTCGACACTGCAGCAGGCCATACGGCCTAAAATTTGCGATGTCCTCCCTACAGTGCAGGCCCCTTACCCATGCGCTTCAGCAACATATATTCTCTCAGCTGTCGGCTACGCACCACCTGCACAATCTTCACCTCTCAGCTACGCAGCTGTGGTTGCGCGGCCCCCACCGCATCCAGTGTCCTTATCGGCTCCACCTCCTCAGGCCACGCCTCCGATTTACTAGCCCTCACCTCGCTTTTTCCGTCCATCTAATGAGCGGCGCACCCATGACAACCGTCCTATCTGCTTCGCGTGTGGAATCGCTAGCCACATTGCACGCTTCTGCCACCGCCGTCCCACACCTGCGTACGCCTCCTTTGGAAGTCCTACCTAAGCGTCGCAGCAGGCCACCATGCTTGCATATGAACAGAGGCACTCTGACTCGGATCGTCGCCCTTAACTACTCGTTTCCCATCTTCTCGTCGCCGATCGCCATCTCCTGTGCGCCGTGGACCACCTCCTGAGGAGGGAAACTAATCAGTACAGTTCCAGAGGCAAGAACTGCAACTTCTGCACAATTATCAAGGCCTCCATTTTCGCCGCAAAATGTTGTTGATGTCAATGTTGAGGGAGTCGCCACACAAGCGTTAATTGATACTGGGGCCACCGTTTCTGTGATGAACGCAAAATTTTGTTGCAAACTGAAGAAAGTGACCACATCTCTCTGTGGCATGGTGCTGCCCACGGCTAGCGCGCAACGCATTCATCTCTCGGCTGTGTGTACGGTGCGCATCGTCATCCAAGACGTCTTGCACATCGTCCAATTTTTTGTTCTACCATCTTGCTCTCATGACCTCATCCTGGGTTGGGAGTTCTCATTACGTCATGAAGCTATAATCGATTGTTCCCGTGCAGAAGTGTCCGTAGTGCCAATTTGTGAATTTCCATCGCCCGATTATTCACCTCCGCTCTGCAAACTCATCGCCGACGACGACATCACCTTGCCTCCGGAAGCTTCAGTGCCTATCAGCCTTTCATGTGTGGTGCAACCTGACGCCACAGTGGTGTTTATGCCATCTCCGTTTTTTACTGAACGCAAGGGCATCGTGCTCCCATTTGCCGTTCTTACAAATGCGCCTGGATAAACCGTAATGCTGTTTACCGACCACTGCAACTACCCCATTGGCTTACACCATGGTGAAACCTTAGGATATGTACAACCTGTCGACCATATCGATGATATTATTCTTCCCGACGAAACCCCATGTCACATTGCCGCAATCACTCATGCATGTGAGCCATCAAGTTCGACAATGCTATTGACGCAGACCTTCCCCCTCGCATCGCAGCCAACTTGTTACTCTCCTTAACAAGTTTCTCTCTTCTTTTGACTTTCAGGAGGCTGCTTTGGGCCGCACCACGACTGTCACTCATACTATTGACACCGGCTCACATTCGCCTCTGCGACAGCGTCCTTACCGCGTTTCTGCCAAAGAGCGCCGCGTCATTGCGGAGCAAATAATTGATATGTGGGGTTTAACGTCCCAAAGCCACTTTATGATTATGAGAGACGCCGTAGTGGAGGGCTCCGGAAATTTCGACCACCTGGCGGAGCAAGTAGATGACATACTTAAACGTGGAGTCATACAGCCTTCTCAAAGCGCTTGGTCGTCACCTGTGGTTCTGGTAAAGAAAAAAGATGGCAGCGTTCGATTTTGCATGGACTATTCTCGCTTAAACAAGATTACAAAGAGAAATGTCTACCCGCTACCACGAATAGACGATGCTCTTGACTGTTTACAAGGTGCCGAGTACTTTACATCATTGGATCTGCGTTCTGGGTATTGGCGGGTGCCAGTGGCTGAATGTGATCACCATAAAACAGCCTTTGTAACGCTGTATAGCCTATATGAGTTTAAAGTCATGCCATTTGGGCTATGCAACGCACCTGCGACATTTGAGCGCATGATAGATACCATATTGCGTGCCCACAAGTGGAAAACTTGCTTGTGTTACCTGGATGACATCGTAGTCTTTTCAGCTGATTTCCCGACACATCTTGGTCGTCTTCACGAGATTCTGACTTGTCTAACTTCGGCAGGCCTACAACTTAACACCAAGAAGTGCCACTTCGCAGCGCGGAAACTAACCATCTTGGGACATGTCATCAGAAGAGACGGTGTTTTTATAGATCCCGATAAGCTTCGAGCTGTCACTGACTTCCCAATGCCCACATCACTGAAAGCCCTAAGAAGTTTCATTGGTCTCTGCTCTTACTTTCGTCGCTTCGTGCGCAACTTCGCGTCCATCATCGCACCTCTGACTAGTCTGCTATCCAACAGCAAAGGTATATCTGCATGGTCACCTGCATGTGACGATGCATTTCGGCGGCTGCACCGCCTTGACCTCACCACCTATTCTTTGCCACTACGACCCCACTGCTGCCACAGAAATTCACACCAATACAAGTGGCATTGGCCTTGGCGCAGTTTTGGCACAACGGAAAGGCACCCAAATCGAATACGTAGTCGGTTATGCAAGTGGTGCTCTCAAGAAGGCTGGATTGAATTACTCCGTGACAGAGAAGGAGTGTTTGGCCATAATCTGGGCCCTGACGAAGTTTCGCCCATACCTTTGCGGTCGTCCTTTCGACGTGGTCACAGACCACCACGCTCTATGTTGGCTGTCCACCTTGAAAGACCCGTCCGGACGCCTGGGGTGTTGGGCACTTCGATAGCAGGAATACGAAATCCGTGTCGTGTATCGTTCCGGTCGCAAGCATGCAGATGCCGATGCACTTTCCCGATCGCCATTAACACCAGATGTAACTTCTCTGTCACCCCTTTTTACCACCTTGTCACCACTCGACACCACTGACATGCTTTCGGAGCAGCGTAAAGACCCATACCTTGCCTTGTTAGTCGACTACCTTACTGATCCATCTGCTGTCCCTTCCACGGGAGCGCTACGCCGGCAAGCAACCCACTTTTTTTTACGAGACAACATTCTGTACCGCCGCAACTACATGCCTGGTGGTCGAAAGTGGCTCCTTGCTGTCCCAACTCATATGCGCTCTGACATCTGCATGAATTTTCATGCAGATCCCCAAAGTGCTCACGCAGGTGTCCTGAAAACCTACAAAAGGCTGCGCCAACTGGAGAGGAATGTATCGCGTTGTGCAGAAATACGTTCAGTCTTGCACCACTTGCCAACAGAACAAGACACTTCCGCGGCACCTTACTGGCATGTTACAGTCACTGCCGTGCCCGGCTCGCCCATTCGACCGTGTGGGTATTGACCTCTAGGGCCCTCTCCCATATAGTGCCTCTGGAAACCGGTGGATTATTGTAGGCATCGATCATCTGACACGCTACCCTGAGACTGCAGCTCTACCGGCAGCGACCGCCCACGAAGTTGCACTCTTCCTTCTGCGCAGCTTCATTCTCCGCCATGGTGCTCCACGGGAATTACTCAGCGATAGGGGTCGAGTGTTTCTGTCGGAGGTCATCCAAGCTATCCTCGCTGAATGCAACATCATCCACCGGAAATCTACCGCATACCATTCACAGACAAATGGTCTCACTGAGCGGTTCAACCGCACACTTGGCGACATGCTGAGGATGTACACCTTCTCGGACCACACTAACTGGGACGCTGTATTACCTTTTGTTACCTTCGCTTATAACACCGCGACGCAAGCGACTACCGGTTTTTCCCCGTTCTTTTTGTTGTACGGCCGCGAACCTTCCCACCCACTCGAGGGCGGTACGGGGTATACTCCCGTACCGCCCTAATGCATCTGAGTGCTCCCCGCTTTCGGAAGTCGCCAGATATGCTGAAGACTGCCGTCAGTTGGCTCGGTCTCTGACAAGTGAGCCTCAAGGTCTACAAAAGACTCGACATGACGACGTTCACCACATAGCTCCTAAGTTTTGTGCTGGCTCCCTTGTGTGGCTTTGGGTGCCCCCGCACGTTCCTGGCCTGTCTTCTAAACTTCTGGCCCGGTACCATGGTCCGTACCGTGTCATTGAAGCGACCTCGCCGGTGAATTACACCATCAAGCCACTAACACAATCACCAGATTTGCGCTGTCGAGGACGCGAGACCATACACGTCAATCGTCTCAAGCCCTTCTACAACCCCCTCATTGTGCCTACTCCCTGAGTCGTCAGGATGGCTGCTCTTCACCCCAGGGGTATTGTAGTGGAGCATACGCACCAACGCGTATGCGCCTCCGGAAGACAACGAAAAGCCCGATGCTCTGCTTGCGCGATAGCCTGTGCCACCTTTGCCAGACTTGCTGTACGGCCATTTTTTGTTGCAACCTCGTTGCGACTTCTCTGCTCGAATAAACGTCATCAAATTATTCCTCCTTTCTCTTCCAGTCATGTTGCCATCTCTTGCGCTACCAAGTGTGGATTATCAAAATAAATCCTTCAACTTCACGCACTTACTAAAAGATGGAGAGTGAATTAATACTGTAACACTATCAGACCTGTGAAACCTTGCTGCAGGAAACAATAAATGATGCTCCCACAGTGACTTGCTGGTGATGGCAAAGTCATTCCAACATAATTAAAGCAGCACCGTTTGTGTCGTGCCAGATGGGTCAGAGCACTGGTGTTGAAGACTGGCATGGAGAGAGATGTTTGGACTACCCAGAAATCATCTGCATTGATACAGCATACAAACTTCTTGAAACAGAAATGTCACATTTCCTCGTTACAGTGAAAGTAAGAAATGGAGTGAAATCGTGGCAGCTGGTTATTATTTCCTCGTTACAGTGAAAGTAGGAAATGGAGTGAAATCGTGGCAGCTGGTTATTTCCCAAACAAACGTCATGAGTTTAAATTGCTTTCCAAGGAAGCAACAAACTTTTATATGGCCTCTTTTTATGCTGATAAGCAGAGGCGCTTGTGAGGATACCACTACAGTAGTGCGTGGCTTCTCAAATACATAATTAAGCAAGTGAAAAGCCTTTGGCTAATGAATAATGGTGAGCCCACAAAATTTTCCCCAGCAATGCCTACCTGTGAAGGTATATTAAGGTATTTGGTAGCATATGTTGTCATATACAATGAAAACTAGCTGATTTATTATTTTTTTTTTGTTTTGCTCACAGATATTTAAAGCTTCATTTGGCTTTTGAAGATGATTAAAGTAAAAGTGAGAAATACATGAAATGAAAAGGCACGGAGGCCTTGCAGGGAAACAAAACGAAACTTTCTACACATCTTGACACCAGATATTTCAGTTATAATAAAGGATTTGTGGATTTAGGAAAATTTACTGACGACTACAGCAAGCACACCAAAGCAGATCATGGATTCATTGTCATGCTGCAGCCATTTATAGGCAAATGGACTTAGGTTATAGCTATATAGCATTCAATTAAGCTGACAGAGTAAAAGAAGTTAACTGGTTTCCTTTACTATTTTTGCAGTGCTGTATTTCCATTTCGTGGAAATGGGAAAACCAGAGTGCTAGCAAGAATTCTTTTAGAAGTATCAATCCTGCATAAAAGGGCATTTCATGTAGATTCGATCTGCTCCGACGGTGCTACCTGGCAACCACTAATGTGGAATGCTTTTGGCCTACAAGACAATTTCAAAAATGTGCGACACAAACCATCCTAGTGACGCTACTGCACTTCGTGTCAAATGTTCTGCATCTCATTAAATATGTGCTAAATGCAGTGATACAAACAGGCCTAAACGCTCCAAATGAAAGAAGACACTGTATTATTACCTCCATTATCTGTGAAGTATTGTCAACGCATGCCATGCCCCTTGTACGGTTCCAGTGCTTGCTTAGTGCAATTTTTCGTAGGTTGATCTGGAGCGATCCCTGAAACACGACTTGAATTTTGCAAATCCGAATATACCAGCAGAAAGCAAGAATGCGCCAAAGGGAAGTTCACAGAAAGTCTATGAGGCATGGTGCCTCGTCTACTCTAATGGACGCGAGTTGCAAAGTATAAACAACGAAGAGCCTAGTGCGCCCTCTCGGTGCATAGCTCGCATGACACTTTGTGGGCAGCCATGTCTCGGCACCTGCGAAATAAACGCTTCTTGTTACCAACAAGCCTTGAGGAGATACACTTCTTTTCGTGCTCGTCATGCTCGCATCATGGTGTTGAAAGTGAAATACTTCATTACGGCATAAATTTAGCCCAAAAAACGACGAGGACAAGAAAGTGAACACCTCAAGCTCTTTTATGTCATAATAAATCAGAACCAACTCGCTCGCCTCTCTGTTTTGAATTACTTCTGCTGTCCCTTCTAGCCATTGCTCTTACCCTAAACGGTCTCCAACAACCATGATGACCGACTCTGCTATGACAACTATGAGCGCCACAACAGGCATCCCTCTAAATCCACCACAACCATTCCGGTTTGAACGTGCCTCCTAGTGATCTGCGTGGATGACGACTGCCGCTACCAATCTGGACTTGTCCAATGAGAGCAACAAATGCAGGTGCTAACTCGGCTCTATATAATGGGCTGTAAAGCGAGACAAACTTTCAACACATTTTCACTCTCCACGAAAGACATCAGAAACTTCATCTTTGTCACGGCAAAGTTTCAGTTGCACTTTGTCTAAGTTAGATAGGTCATCTACGAGTTGACATACTTCGAATGACATGAACAAAACCCTTTGAGGCAGTCAACCAGTACATCGTTGCCATATGCAATGTGGCAGAGAGACAAGCATGCGACTACAGTGACTTGCAGCATCATCTCATCTGCGATTGGTTCGCACTTGCATTCAACGAAAAAAAAACCTTTCAAGCTCTACAGCAGGACACTAACCTCACACTGCCATGGCACTCACTAAGGCATTCTTAAAGGAGTCCAAACACAATCAGTAGCAGCAGCTCCTTGAGGCCTCTCACAGACCATTCTCTCTCAAGTCAGAATATACAGGGCTCGCTTGACAAAGCCTCTCACAATCATCGAAGCAAAAGCACAAACTTCAAATGCCCCCATAAAAAACCCCATGAAATAGGTGTAGTCAATTGTGTGGCTACTGCAATGGACTGTCTCATTTTTGTTCTCTGTGCCCACCAAAGACAGATAAGTGCTCAAATTGCAACAACATTTGTGATTTCACGTGTGTCTGCAAAAAAGTTTCCTCAAGAGACATCTCAACACTGGAGCAAGAAACATCGGCTATGTTTTTTGATGTCAGAAACCAAATCGCTGAGGCTCAGCGCGACTCCGGACTTATCAAAATCGACCTGAATGGCTACCTGAATAATTTGATCGCAAAGATGTACACCGATGCTCAAGTCTTGATGTACACCGATGCTCAAGTGCTGACTATTTTTAGGAAAATTCCTGAACATCTTGGACCGGCAAGAAACAGCCTCATAGGACCGAGTGGCGGGGTACTTCAGATCATTTAAAATTTGATACGATGATCACGTGGAGGTCTTAAAGGTGATCTGTGTAGTGCAACAGCTAAAATGTCCACTCCTTTGATCACCTACCATAGAAAATTGAAACTCGTTAAGCTTCTTTGTGCCACAGAACATGTTGAACTGCATCCCAAACTCTTCGGCGGCGTTGGGTGCATACAGCACCACTCTCAATCCTGCAGCTGTGCTGTACTCTGTGACCATGGTAAGGTGAATTCCTGTACCCCTACAAAAAGCAGCGAAGCAGGAGATCATTAGAATTTAATAAAGACTGATCCGCCCAAGAAGGCCCCACAAACTGGTGCGCTGGCATTGATCCAGTAGTGAAACCTTCAGGAGGTTTCCGAATATGCGTGGACTTCACCTGCCTCCAATCTTCGGTCCTCAAAGACTTCTCTCTCGTCAGCAGAACAGATGCTCACTTTGTCGGGTGAGGCAACTGTTTTCTCGAGACTAGATGGGAATTCTGGCTTTCACCAAATTGGTTTCCCCATGGCATGCCAAGAGCTGACAACACTCATAATGCCAGTAGGATGTTTTGGTTCACATGACTTCCACTCGGCATAACATCAGCATTATATATTTCCAAGAACACATGTCTGGTATCCTGAGCAGACTAATGGGAGTTGTCAACTCTCATGGATGACATTCTCGTCTTTTGCCACTATCAAGCCGAGCACGATAGAAACCTTAACATGACTTTCAACCAGCTTGCTTCCTCTGGAATCAACCTGAACCTCTCTAAATTTGCTTTCAGCATGAAGGAGGTGACCTGCCTATGCTGTGTCATCAGCTTTCAAGGCATACATCTCAACTCTAAAAACTTTAAGGGCATCACTGTGGTGTCATGGTTTCGGTTCCGGTTTTGCGACCGGCTGGCTTGCCCATAGGGGGCGTTGTACATGTGTATATATTAGTATGCTTGCGTGCATAAAGGGAGTTCCAGCTTGGCTACCGGCTGCTGCGTACCTCGTGCCGGCCGGCGTTTCAGCGCCGTGCCCTGTGTTCTCCCTGCGGCGCGTCCGCCGCACGATACTACATTTTGGCAATGAGGATCTGCAATCCACGAGCATCGTGGGAATAAGGTGAGCATTGAGCCTTCTTCCTCATGCTGTCAACTCAGCACCCGTGCAAGCTACTCCACCGATGCGGCACTTCCTGAAGATTACCTGCTTTTGACACACCGAGACTATACCTGCATTGCTCCGCGTCTATCCTGCCGAAATGTGAGCCATTCTTCGTTCTACTTTCTTCTGCTGTGCGGCTCACATTCATGATGCTACCTAAAGATATTTCGGCAGATTTACGGGACTGCGGACTTTTACTCGTGGGGCGACTCTACATTTATTTCCGCATCTGGTCTGTGTCGGCAGCAGCATGTTCCCCGCAATTCCATCACCTCCGTTCCTGCAATGCCCTGGGGAACGCTTTCATAGTCCAGGCAGCGTTAGAACATGCCAAGTGAGAGGAGCACGTCGACCGCGCGTTTAAGTAGCTGGCTGCTTGGCAGGTCGACTTGATTACGCGCCGCGAGCATCAATGCCGCAGAGTTCGTCCTCGACCCATACTGCTACAACATTATGCTACCAACTCTGCTGTGCTATCGCCCCCCCCCCCCCGATGTCAGCGGAAACTTCGCAAATTCTACAGGGCCATACTTCAACTTCACATGCAGCAACGATCCCTGCTCGGACTGAGAACGTGCTCGCTTGTGCTGCACCTGTTAGCGTCCCAACTGGTCGTGCTTCTGAGGCGCCTGCTCCTGTCGTGTTGCAGGCAGCTGAGCGTACTATGGTTCCACCTGATTCGACTGAGAGTGCTCTTGCGAGGATGACTGTTCCGATCCGGTCTGCCGCTGCTGACTATACTCTTCCTGCATCAGCTGTCCATCCTTCGCTTGTGCCTGCTCCCATTCTGCATGCTGCGCCGGCAGTACTTCTCCAGACTGACGATCATCTTAGCGAGACTGTTTCAATTCAGTGTCCACTGGAGGTGCATTCGCCAAGCGTTCCAGCCGTGATTCCGGAGTCAGTCCCTATTCCCCGTGCTGCTGAGGTGCTTCCGCTGGTCGCGCCTACGCCAACCTCGCCCGTTCCTGCTTTCTGAGCGGCTTCTGCATCGGTGGGACCGAGCCAGGCTTCATTAGAGCATCATTACCTGCTTGTTCCGGCCCCTACTATGCCGAAAGTACCCTGGATGCAGAGTTCATGGGCCTATTCTCTCGCTCCACTGGACTGCTGTGGGCGACGACAGTCCAGCCACCTCCTGTGGGAATGGCACCGGTACAGGCGTTGGCGCCGTAGACACAAACAGGACAGCGACTATGCGGACATCCTCTTTCGGGGGAGGGGATGATGGGCCATATATTTCGCACTTTGCCTTGCTTTCGTGTTGCGTTCTTGGGTTGATAATGTGCCTGCCGTACATTCGTATCTAACATTGTGCTACGTGCAATGTGTGCTTGCGATTCCTTGCCAAGTGTGCATTACCTTTGTATTTTCGTATGTAATTCTTCATGCGTTATGTTGCAAAATTTCTTATTCTTCTGTGTATTCTGTGCATTGTATTATTGTGCGTTGGTTGCGTGGAGGACCCCACATCATTTTCATTTCAAGGGGGAAAAGATGTGGTGTCGTTGTTCCGGTCTCGGAACCGGTCGGCTTGCCCCTAGGGGGCGTTGTACATGTGTATATAATAGCATGCTTGTGTACATAAAGGGAGTTTCTGCTTGGCTACTGGCTGCTGCGTACCTCATGTCGGCTGGCGCTCCAGCGTCGTGCCCTGTGTTCTGTGTGCGGTGCATGCGCCACACGAAGCTACAATCACCATCAAGTTTCTCCCACCCTTTACAGACACTGCGGCAGTCTGCCGGGTCTTAGGAATGATGGACCATCTGGCAAGATTTCTGCCAAATCCCGTCAAAGAGACAGCCACGCTTTGCATCCTTCTTAAGGAAACATAGGAGTAGACAGGGTGCCGCACTCAGAAAAAAGTTTTCAAAAACATCAAGAACTTCATCTGTTTGGACCAGTGCTAGGCAAAATACTGTTACGAGTCACTGTGTTTATTTAAAGATGAGGGGAAATGGCGTGGTGAAAGAGCAGCGTACTTCTGAGACAGGCCCAGAACGCTTCACCTAACCACACAGTCCAAGCGCCGCTCCACTACTCTTTTTCTTCTTCCGCGCCCCATAGGCTCGCGCATCTTCATTGCATTTCCCCCGGCGGCAGACGAAGCTCGCCGAGCTATTTAAATAGGCCTATGATGGTACTGTTTGAGGCGGGCTACCTGAACAATTTGCGTAGTGTGCGAACGCCGGTTATTGGCTGTGACTCGGGCGACAACGTAATTCACGTCACTGAGACGAGTGACTATCACGAATGGGCCGAAATAGTTTGCTAGAAACTTCCGGTACAGTCCTTTTCTAGGAACTGGAGTTCACAGCCAAACGTAGTCGCCAGGAGCAAACTCTACGGGGATATGCTTGGCATCGTAGCGACTCTTGCTGTGTTCTTGAGAAGACAATGTTCGAAGGCGCGCTAGTTGACGTGCTTCTTCAGCCCGATGCAACGTCGGAGCGATGAACAGATCTTCCTGATGCGAGAAAGGTAATAGAGTGTCCAGAAAACTCCGTGGATTTTGTGCGTAAAGCAGAAAGAAGGGCGAATGTTCAGTAACTTCATGCTTGGCGGTGTTATACGCGTAAGTAACAAACGGTAAGACGGCGTCCTAGTTCCTGTGGTCAGCATCAACTTACATCGATAGCATATTCGTGAGAGTTCGATTTGTTCTCTCAGTGAGACCGTTAGTTTGCGGATGGTAAGGGGTGGAGTGGCGATAAGAGGAGCCACAGAGGCGCAAAATTTCTTCAACCACATCTGCGATAAATTGTCGTCCACAGTCAATGATGACAACCCGTGGAGCACCATGACGCAGTATGACCCGTTGTAACAGAAAAGAAGAAACAGCGGCTGCTGTGGTCGATGTCAGTGTGTCCGTTTCCGTATAACGCGTTAAATAATCCTATAACACTTATAAATATCTATAAATGTTATAACACTATAACATATCGGTTGCCCGATGGGGTCTTAGGAAGGGGTCCGAGCAAGTCGATGCCGACTTTTTCAAAAAAGGATCTCGGTGGAGGAGGGGCTGCAAATAACCTGCCGGTGCAGTGGTGGATCGCTTGTGGCGCTGACATATAGCGCAGCTGGCGACGTACTGTTTTGTGGTCTTTTACATTTTCGGCCAGTAGAACCTCTCACGTAGTCGATGTAGCAAACGTGTGAAACCGAGATGACCGGATGTTATGTCATCGTGCATAGAATGAAGGACGACCTGGCGCAGGCTTTCCGGCACCACTAGAAGCGACGGGAGGACCTCGGCTGAATAGTTTCTTTTATACAGCAAGCCGTTTGAAATTTTAAAGTGCTTGTCGACGGAGTTATTTGCAGCTTCGAGCAAGGGTTTCAGAGCAGGGTCTCGCTGCTGCTCACGTTTGAAGCTGCTGGTATCTGGGAAGTCGGACAAGACAGAAACTTAATAGTCATCAATGCCATCGTCCTCAGCGTTGGTGTGTACTGAAGGAAGGTGGCATAAGCAGTCGGCATCTGTGTGACATCGTCCGCTCTTATAGGTCACAGAAAAGCTGTACTCTTGGAGGCGCAACGCCCAACTAGCCAGCCGGCCAGACGGGTCGCGAAGTTCCACAAGCCAGCATAGTGAGTGGTGATCGGTCATTATTGTGAACTCGCGGCCATGCAGATACGGTTCGAACTTCTGAATGGCGAAGACGACTGCTAAGAACTCGAGCTCGGTGACGGTGTAGTTCTTCTCTGCTCGGGCCAGTGTCCGACTGGCATATGCTACGACGTGCTGACGGCTGTTGCAGAATCGGATCAGCACAGCACCAACACCAAGCCCACTAGCATCAGTATGAAGTTCAGTCAAAGCATCTGGATCAAAATGCTTTAGGATGGGTCCTGAAGTCCATAAAAACTTTAGCTGTTGAAATGAAGCCTCACATTTATCATCCCACAAGTACGGTGTGTCTTTATGAAGAAGGGAAGTCAGTGGGGAAGCAAGTTGTGCGAAGTTCTTAATAAATCGGCGGAAATATGAGCACAGACCCAGAAAACTTCACAGGTCCTTTCATGTTGGTGGTGGTTCAAAGTTGCGAACCACTGCAGTCTTCGGTGGGTCTGGTCGCACGCCTTCTTTATCCACAAGAAAGCCATATACGAGGGCTTGTAATACTCCAAAATGGCACTTCTTTGAGTTTAACAAGGCCAGCTTCGCGTAAGCATTCAAACACAAGCGACAAGCGGTAGTTATGCTCTTGAAAAGTCTTGCCGTAGATAATCACGTCAACCTAAAGAGCACATGCAAATTTTCCATTTTAGTCTATGGAGTACTGTATCCATAAATCTCTCGAATGTCTCTGGAGCATTGCACAAACCAAAGGGCATAACATTAAACTCAGAGACCGTCTGGTGTTACGAAGGCCATCTTCTCTTTATCTGAGGGATGCATAGGAATTTGCCAATACCCAGAACGCAAGTCAACAGAAGAAAAATAGGAGGCAGAATGCAGGCAGTACACAGCGTCATCTATACGTGGCAAAGGATAGACGTCTTGTTTTGGGATGGCATTTAGGCGAAAATAGTCTATGCAGAATCTCCATGAATCATCCTTTTTCCTGACTAGAATGACAGGAGCTGCCCATGAACTACACGATTCTTGTATGACGCCCTTCTTGAGCATGTCTTCAACTTGCTCAGCAATGACTTTCCTTTTCGAAGGTGATACGCGATAGGGCTTCCGGTGTATTGGTGGTGCTTGGCCTGTATAGAGACGGTGTTGCGTACGTGAAGACGGTGGCGTAACGGTAGACGTCTCGTCTTGGGCAAAGTCAAATACTGAGGCGTAGCGTGCGATCACCTCCTGCAGAAGCAACAGTTTAGCTGATGAAAGTGACTTGTTGATCATACAGTCAATGCTGGCAGAATAGTCGGGGTACGAGTTGGCGTGGGGTTTCTTTACATCCACCGACAGTTGGAGTGACCGTATGATAAGAGTACTTTGCTCTTGAAAGCTTGCCAATTTAAGTCCTGCAGGCAGATATATAGGCTGCGCGGAAACATTCACAGTCCATAAATCGGCACAACCATCGACAGTGAGCACGAGGCACAATAACGTTTTTTATTAGGTGCGTTACTAAAGTTCGTAGTAAGAACCCGCACAAGAACGCGAAGAATTTGCACGCACAAACATTGCGGTATGTGGGGCCAAGCACACGTCTTCAGACACGGAAAACACTTCCAAGCAGTCATCGACGGTATCTTTCGTCAATGGAGACGGCAACACGGGACGAAACATAATCCCAGCACTACCACAATCTAGAGTTGCACCACATTCCCGCAAAAAATCTATACCTAGAATGACGTCGTGGGTGGCGCTTGCACGCATCGTTAGTTCAGCTCGAAACGTTTGATTTCCTAGAGAAAGTAAAACAAAACAAACACCAACCGGGCTCAACGTTTCTCCCCCTAGACCGCGGAACGTAGCACTCCAATTCCAAGAAAACATTACTTTCGTCCCAATGCGATTTTTAAAAGACATGCTCACTATGGAAACGGCAGCACCGGTATCAACTAGTGCAACAGTACTCACATTGTCTACAAAAACACTCACTTTGTTCTCAACCATTACAACACAAAGGGGTCTTGCGGAAGATGATTTTGCGGCCTCGCCCACATTGGTCGCACAGGTTAGTTTCCCAGTGGTGGTGGCGTCCCCGAGCGGCGACGCGGGGACGGGGATCGCTGTTGGCCTGCGGGTGGTGGGGTAACGCTGTGGTCAGAGCAAAGCGAGTCAGAACGTGCTGCGTGTTGCCGTTGGAAAGAGCCCTGAAGTAGTCGAGACTCGTCAGCAGGTACATGGGGCGTGTACACATTGAATCATGGAGCTCGCTGCTGGCGACAGTAGCAGTACCTAGCGATGTGTCCAGGTAGCCCGTAGTTGTAGCAAGTACGGGTGTCGTGTCTAATCGTCCCTGCGAAGTAGACCTCGTTGGTTGATAAAAGCCGGGCGATGGTGGCCGAGGAGTAAATCGCTGTGATGCAGCTTGCCTGGGTTCCTGGTTTTCGAGTGGCCGTTCCCTCCTTCGTTCGAACCGATCGGTGTAATTCGGGCGAGGCTCAAAGTAGCTCTGTCGCATCCGAGGTACCAGTGGTTCACGGGGCCGTTGGTTGAATGCACACTGATGGCAGACACTGGCGGTGTCCACAGCTTGCAGCTGAGCAAGTTCTTCCTTAACCACTCATCTTATAAGAGAAGAGATGCCGTTCTGCGATGGAAGGTTGACACTTGCAATCGTGGGCACATTGTCAAGACGTCCAAATTTCGGTAGGACTCTCCTTCTCTTTAGCGCTTCGAAAGCTCGGCAGTGTCTCCTTAGGTCGGAAGATGTGTGTAAGTCTTCCTTAGTGATAAGAAAATTGTACCCGTCTTCTGCGATTCCCTTGAGCAGATGACCTACCTTATCTTCGTCACACATGGTCGCACTCACGATTCTACAAAGCTTCAAGACGGCCTCAATGTCGGTGGTGCATGTTTCGCCAGGTAACTGAGCTCTGCGTGAAAGCGTTTGCTCCGCCTGCTTGACCTTACCTGTTGAGTCACCAAAACACCTCTTCAGCTCGTCCACGAAAATGTTCCATGTGGTCAACGCACTCTCATGGTTGTCGAGCCAAAAAGACGCGGTGCCGACGAGAAAAAACGCCACGTTCCCAAGCTGCTTAGCAGTGCTCCAGTGGTTGCTGCGACTCACTCTTTGATAGTGCTTGAGCCAGTCCTCAACATCGTCATCCGGCTGCTCCGAAAAGGTCCTTGGCTGACGTTCCGGCATGCCGCAGTGAGCTTGTACTGGTGGGTGAGCGTGTTGCTCATCAGCAACGAGGTTGTTATGGCCTGCTCCTGCGTCCTCCATGTCTGGTAGCTGCGGTGGCAAGCCTGCCAAGCGTCTGCTCCGTCGCAAAATCGGTAAAGCTGGGTCGTCCAGATCGATGTACCCGGCACCTTCCACCAAACTATTACGAGTGACTGTGTTTATTTAAAGATGAGGTGAAATGGCGTTGTGAAAGAGACAGGCCTAGAACACTTCACCTAACCACACAGTTCAAGCACCGCTCCACTACTCTTCTTTTTCCGCACCCCGTAGGTTCACGCATCTTCGTTGCAATACTATTCAGAATATACCATTAGACCCTAAACAGATGCATCAGTCTATGCATTTAGCACAGTGATGCTACAGGTACAACTGCCCAGTAGCCTTCCCCTTAAGATCCCTAACGCCAGGCAAAACACGGCATGCTCAAATCAAAAAGAAGCACTGGCTCTTACTTTGGGAGCGAAACAGTTCCAAAAATACCTTTGAGGCCTCATGCCAACCTTTTGAACAGATCACCAACTTTTCATCCCCTTCTTGCAAAAGAGGCTCTTGATCTGCTGCCACCGTACATTAAATGCTTCTGCACATGCCTTGTGCACTTTGACTAAATCACGAATAAAAGTGTACATTTCAGGGCTCCTTTTCTTTGTTAGACACAATATTAAAGAGATCTTACAGACAATCACGCTAAAGAAAGGAGATGTTCCAGATGTAATTGTAATGTAAATGTGAAGAAAGAACAGTGGGTGAAAAGATAACTTGCCATGGGCAGGAACCGAATCTGCGACCTTTGAACAATGTGTGTGATGCTCTGTCAACTGAGCTACCACAGGGGCTATCCTTCCGTACACTTTATCAGGTATATATGTTCATTAAACGTGGGAATGTCAGAAAGAGCCACCAGTAGCCATGGCGGCGAGTGTGGCACACTCTTTCTCTAAGGGGGAAAAAGCATTGCAACTACCGACACACTCTCAAGAGCAGCAACAGCAAAAATCGGTTCGACAGCAGGAATTCTCATGTGTGTGATGAAGTAAAGAACTATGTACAGAGTGTACTCATGGGCCTGCACACATCGGTCTCGTGAAGACAGCTCAAAAGGAAGATGAGGCCTGTCAGCGCCTTTTGTGCCTCCACAGATGGCTGAAAAAATGCAGTGTCCCAGCCCCCCTCACTCCTTTTTGGCAGTGCCGAACAAGTCTGTCTGAAATCGGTCGCTACCTGCTGTAGAGAATGCACCTATGGATTCCTCATTCTCTGAGAAGCGAAATTCTAACTCGCCTACACGAGGGTAACCAAGGCATGGAACGCTGAGAGCAGACAAGGCAGTCTGCGTAGTGGCCTATATAATTATCGAAAATGCAGCCAATGATTTCCAGCTGCACTAGGAACCTGTGCTAAGAACTGACCCAAAGAGCCAAACTGCTGCTGCAGACCGCTACACCAGAGCTTCCATGGTAAAGTGTGGAGATCGACTCCTTTCAACTTCTGGGAAATAATTAGCTGTTGTGTACAAACTATCACTCAAGGTACCCTCAGATTACACACCTGGCTTCCACATTTGCAAATGCCATCATCAACCAGCTCAAAAGCATTTCCACTTGTCATGGCATCGACGTGACAGTGGTATCCAACAACGACCTGCAGTTCTCAAATTCGGTAGTCATAGAATTTGCAAAATCGTGCTGCTTCAACCACACCACAAGCATCCCTCTTCACCCACACATCATTTGGGAAGCAGAAAACACCATTATAGCAGTGAAACATCAGCTGCAAAAAAACTATCCATACCTGCCCTGCTGGCCTAACGAGACTAGCCGGGGCAGACAGGCTTCAGTCCAGCTAAATTTCTCATTGAATGCCAGCTATGCTCTCAAGTTCCAACGTTTCCCACCCTCCTCTTTCCTGGGAATTTCAACAACAAGCGATGAAAAGGAATCTCCAAGTGAAATAATGTCAGAGGCAAAATTTTAACCATCACTATGTAACCAAAGAGCTACCAGCTCTCCCTCCAAACACCCATGTCTGGGCGCCACACCTCAAATGCGAGGTGCGGATAACTACACAACTATTGCACATCTGTATTTGGAAGAACTACGTTGACAAATCTGTGCAGAATTCTATGTTACTGATAAAAGCATTACAATGCATCTCTCACATTTCTTATACTCATCCCCCTTCAGAATTATTTCTTTGCTATGAAGTAATAAAAGCCCAATGTTTTATCAGTACCAGCTATTATCCTAGTCTTTCTTTTCAAATGAAATCATTAAGAGCTTTTTAAAAAGTAACTGCAGTTAGAAAAAAAAAACATCTGGCGATCCTAGAACCAGAAGCCACAGGAAATGGTTGGTACCGCCATGGCACGCAACAATCACAGCCTTTAATAAATCGTATCTTTTAAACAAATATCAGAAACAAGGTGCCAATTTTAGCAACATTGGTAAACAAAAAAAGCTACAAGATTTTTTTTACGCCTGAACTACACTAAGCAGAATTATCAGTTCATACCACTACACATTTCGTTCATTGTATAGCGTCATAACTTCTAAATACATGCGCTATAAGTTTACGTAGCAATATAAAATTGTTAAAAGCAAGTATGTTTAAATGTACTCTATGATGTATATTTTTCAACACAATAACCTGTTCTGTTTTCACATGTTTAAAGTGTATGTTATATGGTTACCAGTATTGTTGTCTCCTTAATTTGTCTGTTATGTTAGTCAAAATAAGCTTGATTATGTACGTATACATAGACAAAAATTTGTGAAAACTGCCTTGTGTTTGGGCCCCAGGCACATTCACTCAAGCTGCACTTTCACCTATTTTTGCCTAGGCTGACCCCCAGCAACTACTGCTGGAAATAAACTTTCTTGATTCTTGAGCAGACACCCTGCTCTCTCACTGGGTCTGAACACAGCACGGACACAAGGGTTGTCACGGAAACATGCTCGTTCCATTGCCGACCTCAGAAAAGAAAACACAACTGATCCCCTCCACATTACTCTTCAACACTGACGGTAAAGATTTAGAAACGTCGACAGTAGCAGGACTGCAAGATGCCCTCAACAATGGAGCTACGTGCTAATGAGGTGACCTGTACGGAACCGACAGCAATAATTCACTGAGCGTGCCAGCCGATGATGCTTCAGTGCAGACATCATCGAGAGCTCCAGCCACCCCTTCCAGCCATGGAGTCTTTGTGCCCAACTGTAATGGGGTAGTCGCTTAAGGAAAGGAGATGTGGCCCGGCACCCTGCCTACTGTCACATCCACATGTCGCATTTGTAAAGGACAAAGAGCCTATTCTGCACTCTTGATACGAGAATCAAGTTACATGTCAAGGACATGCGCATCTGAACACCCACAAAACAGAAGCTTTTTATTATTACCAGCAGGCACTTTTGCACTATTCAAGCTTAAGGCAGTGCACAAGAGAGAGAGAGAAATAATTAAAAGGAAGAGACAGGGAGGTTAACCTAGACGAACTGGTTTGCTACCCTGTACGGGGGTGGGGAAAAGGGTCGGAAAGATGATAGCTATAGAGAGATATAAAATAAATTTGAAAAAAAAACACATGCACACACATTCAGGGAGTTCCAATCACAGTCGTTTGGACAGGCCGGTTGAACAAAAGAAGCGCATGAGCGCCTTCACAGCCTTCTTCTGCGACATAAAGTCCTGTCGGCAGCGCAGGAGTCTTTCTTCCGAAAGAGGCTGGTTGTCCAGTTCATCTAGTGCATTGCAGAGTGACTGTCTCTGCGAGCAGTATTGTGGGCATTCACACAGAATGTGCCAAGTTGTTTCATCCCTGCCACAATGGTCGCAGGCAGCAGTGTCAGCCATTCCTATGCGGAACGCATACGCTTTGGTAAATGCGACGCCCAACCATAATCTGCACAGCATAGTAGCGTCTCGACGGCGTAATTCCGGAGGAATTCGAAGACTGAGAGTTGGGTCTAAAGTACCTAACCGTGCATGGAAGAAATGTGGCTCGTTCCATTGTGACGTGGTGTGCTTGCGAGCAAGCATGCGGAGTTGCCGTGCAGCGTCAGTTCTGGAAAGCGGAATTGATATTTCATCGCTTTCAGTATGGGCAGAACGGGCTGCTCGATCGGCCCGTTCATTGCCAATTATTCCACAATGACTTGGCAGCCATTGAAAGGCTATTTCATGTCCTTCCTCAATGAGTTGGTGAGTCTTTTCTGCAATCTCAAATACCAGCTGTTCGTACGGGCCGTGGCGTAAAGGTGATATAAGGGATTGCAGTGCCGCCTTTGAGTCACTGAAAATTGTCCATTTTTGTGGCTGTTGATCTCTAATGAATCGCAATGCGGCACGAAGAGCTGTGAGCTCTGCTCCCGTTGATGTCGTAAGGTGGGAGGTCTTGAAAACACATGACACAAGCCAGTACCAGAAGCTATGCCTCGGCACAATACACAATACATGTGATGCAGGCTACTTCTGCCCGAATACGAGCCTTAGTGCAAGAGCAGATAATTTGACGCGAAAGTGAAGTGATTCGAAATGACCCGTTAAATGTGTATATGCACTTCAATTCAACAAGTAAAGTCTGAATTAGTCACCACAGAGCCAGAAACTTGCTCTGTGGTGATGACCAGTGAAAAAAGACATAAAGCTCCTACATGAAACATTTTTCTGGCACACTAGAAGCATGCATCTACAATGTGGAAAATAGACAGCAATAGTGTTATCTTGAAAGTCACAACAAAGATTACGAAAGCACATATGTTCCCAAATAAATTGTCAAAAATGAGAGTAGACTTGGCTTCACACATTTTTCATTCTACAGCTGCAATGCCATAGATTTTTAAAAAGAGAGATCACCATCAACAGAGATCAACATTAGTATGTATGTAACTATAACTGTGGCATTTTCGGCACCCAGGGCGATTGTGCGAACTTGCGAATAGGGAAAGACATGAAAATGCTCTGTGCAGCACAAGACACACAAATGGTGGTTTTGGGATGTTAAACCCCACAAATCAATCAATCAATCAACAAGACACACTCATCAGTTTGTAAGTGTACTGTTAGTGTTGTGAATGAAGTCCCTTATGTCCTATAGGAGAACGCACATCAGCAAGAGTGGTCGTTGCCTCAACACCCATCTCATGAAGCACGACAACGATTTTCGCCAGAAGCAGGGAAGAAATCTGGCTCTGCATTGTGCCGTCTCTGGGTGCTCTCCAAACTTTCACGCTTGCTGCGTTTTGAGTAGTCATCGGGACAAAACAGTACACAATAGAAGAAGCTTTCACACATATCCTTATGCTGTCTAACACAGACACCCTAAACTACACATAGGTACGCCACCTTCTGCCCTGCACAGGAGGTGCTCCATGAGCCCGATTCCGCTACTGTGTACATTTCTGTCAGGGAGTGTTAGTCAGTGCCACTGGCTAACCCTCACATGTTGATTGATATGTGGGGTTTAACGTCCCAAAACCACTATATGATTATGAGAGACGCCGTAGTGGAGGGCTCCGGAAATTTAGACCACCTGGGGTTCTTTAACGTGCACCCAAATCTGAGCACACGGGCCTACAACATTTCCGCCTCCATCGGAAATGCAGCCGCTGCAGCCGGGATTCGAACCCGCGCCCTGCGGGTCAGCAGCCGAGTACCTTAGGCACTAGACCACCGCGGCGGGGCACCCTCACATGTTAAGAGGCACAATAATGCCTCATATGGTGGACAGCAGGACGAATGCCAGTGTAGCTCGCTTTGTAAAGCATTGGACGCATTGTCTAGAGATTGTACTGATGGCAAGCTGTTTTTTGTCCACTTTAACTTCATATTTATATCATGATTACTACTAATAATGTATCTTATTCATTTCTTGGCCTCATTGTCTATTTCTCTTCATCAGATGCCCTACACCCAGTAATGAGAGTTTAGCTGCCAGATTCTCCATCCGTGAAGGCATGCATAAGAAAAAAAAAACAATACCACACTGCTTTCTGCAGCCACTAAGTCCACAGGCCGCAAAGCTGCGCCGTAGGGCTTTCCAGGGTAAGACTCCCGTTGGGTATCTCCAAAGAGCCAGCATGGGCCCTAATGGGCACTACTACGGCTTCCAGGGACTGCCGGATGTTGTCCTCCAAATATATTGCCGAGCACAGCCCTTGTGAAGCTGCCCTTCCATCAGCTGGAACAAAACCTTTCTGTTCCTGCCGAAAGCAATGGGCCTTTTCCTTGTCGGAACAGCACCTGAAGTGGAGATCGCCAAAATAAAAACTAATGGCCCTTCGACTCTGTCTGCTGCGTGGCGGCAGGCAACCTCAAAGCCCGGCATTTGCGCCTCTCTTTGGGGGAAACATCTGCATGTTTGTGGCACCACACGTCACTTGGTCCACACAACTCATCGTGTTTTGGCCACCAAAAATCATGGCATGCGCCTCCTCGAGGCCGACGAGCATGTGCAGAGTACTTACCCCGGAAGGCCCATTTGTGCTGCACACTTATGGCATTTCCCTGTTCATACATGAAGATGCACTAACCTTGCTGGGCTGACATACCCAGCATTTCCAGATGGCAGGTCCAAGGCACCATCAGTGGTGGAAGCACTATCTGTGCCCCCCGCTCCATCAAGCCTTGCTCTTCACCACCCAGGAAAAGGGGCCTCGCATTGGTGAACAGCTTGAAAGAATGACCCAGCACGGTTCCTACTCCAAAGAAGTGTCCTGTCCCCTCCGTTTCAGTCCAGCCGATGGTCAAGACTATCTCGTGAACCTCCGCCATCTCCTCTTTCATACAGTAAGCGCACAAATATCAGGGTCTCTTTTCATTCTTTTTCCGCACTCAGTGCTCTACACATCACACAAAGGTTGTGCTGTCTACCCAAGCAGACTCCGCTATTCGAAATAGCACAACTCCCATCCAGCAGGCACTTCCCTTCTAAAAGCCCAGGTTGGGCTTGTACACTACTTCATCCCATAGGACTTCAAACTGTTTCCACTCCTCCCGAAGCAACGGTTTCAGCGTTCACCCTCCCTATTTCTCATCTCCAACACCTCCTGGCGACATGCCTCAAAACAACCTGATGCTTCTCCATCTCCGACTAGAGCACCAATCTCAATGGCTCACACTCGATCTCGTTGATGCTCATCTCCCAATTTATAAACATGCCTCCAAACAGACTGTAGTCATTGGCCTGCTGTTTTACTAGCAGTGTCGTCTCAACCATCACTGTGTTGATCTTTTCACACTACCAGCAGGTAAAAAGCAAGTTTTAACTCTTCAGCGGCTTAAAGAGGAGTACATTCCAAATCGGCGCAGCCCTCACAATTCAGAATGGTTAAACCAGCAAGACGAGGTGTGGTTATAGCCAGGCTGACACCACTTTCCTGTGTGGATTCCTTCAGATGGACAAAGAAGACGCGCAAAGAAACATTTAGAAGGTCAGACACACTTGCGGCGCCCATACGCGCACTCCAGCTAACATCAGCCGAAGGAGCACGTAACTTGAAAAAAAAACAATTCATAAACAAAAACACACTATAACCGCGTATAAAATACACACATACGCAATAACCGGGCACAAATTCTCGATACTTTAACGCAAACTTCCGATACAGGGACCACAAAATGTCAACACACACAAGCACAGTGTGTAGCGCCCGAGTCCAATCACGCACATGCAACAAACCTTAACATGCGCATCACACACCCCCGTTTACATAACACCCATACGCACCACATAACTTGAGCCACACCACGGATGCAACGTGCGTGGTTAAAAAGAGCCCGACTCAGCTGTTGGTAAAGCTTCAGTACTAACTACCCTCATAATTTCACACGACATGCCATGCACGTGCGCCGCTGGGCTGGCTGTTTCCCTGCACGCTGAAGCCTGTGCTCCAGCGCATGCACCTCCACCTAAGCATACAAAATTTAAGGTCGCGGATGAACGTAGCCGAAAATCGAACTCGCGTCCTCGAGACGCCGGAATTCTTTTTTTTTTTTGGCAAAGACTGCTGCGCCGCGCTGCGCACGAGCCATTCCCACACTGAAACGGCTGCTGCGCCGCACGGAAGTGACGTGTGCATTTTCTGGTTAGGCGCTTTGTTTCAATAGTCGGGAGTGTCTAGCGGTAAGTCTAGACATAACGATAAAAGCCGTTAAAATTACGTCCATACAAAAAAGTGAACAAAAATGTTATTTAGGTTTAGCGTGACAACAATACAAAACCGGCTTGTTTGTCATATCAAGCCGATCGGCAGCTGTGGCGTAGTCATTCTTTCGTCGGCACTCGCACGCGTCGGACGCAGGAATCATGGGCTCCCGCGGAGCGGCAAAGGCGGTCCTTGGTGGCCGCGGAAACAGGATTACAGACGAAAGTGACAAGGATTATGAGATCATCTTGCCGAATCTGCCAACAGGACGTATTGTTGTGAACACAGTGTTTTTGCACGGTGATATTCGAGTGAGGCCTTTCAAGGTCGAAGATTTCCGAGACGCTCTGGACAAGGAACGACTGCTTCCCGACGTAATTGCATTGGGCGCCTACCAGATCAACCATGTGTGGGCCGTCACCTTTAACAGCCAGGAGGCGACGAAGCGGATGACTGATCTGAAAGAACTCCAGGTCAAAGGACGCCGCTGCCTCGTTATCGACCCTCAGGAGCAGAAGGTGAGGCTGCGGCTTCACTGGCTGTTACACGGCGTTTCGGACGAAGATGTCCGCACGGCATTGGCAGCGTTCGGGAAAGTTACAGAAGTGACCCGGGAACGCTGGCGTGTGGAAGGAGTCAATGAGAAGAATTCGACGACCCGCACTGTTTTCATCAAGCTGAAAAGCGGTATGAAAGTCGAGGACCTGCCTCATCAGATACGTGTCGCCGGTGAATTAGTCTTAGTGGTAGCCCCAGGTCGGCCTATGCAATGCCTGCGTTGCAGCGGAACAGGACATGTGCGTCGCGAGTGTAAGGTGCCTCGGTGCTCGCGCTGCCGGCGTTTCGGGCATGGAGACGCGGAATGCGTCCGTTCGTACGCCGCAGTGACCGCGTCAGCGGAGGCCGAAGATGCGTCAGAACCAAGGAGGTTATACTAGAACTTCTGGAGTGGCGGTCCCGCATACCCGCCCATGTATCGGAGTGAAGCCGCGGAAACCCGTCGGCGGCCATATTGCTCAGGGCAGAAGGAGGCGGCGACTGCCTTGTGCCGCCGTTGTGCCCCGTACGCTTGCAGCCGTGCCTTCTGTAATAGCAATGAAAGGGCCGCTTTATTTTTCTTAGGACGCGAGGGAACTTTGAAACGACTAATATACATCCTATTTATTTTTTTCTTGACACTTACACTGAGAGTTAAAGATGATGCGATAGGATATCAGTTTGTATTATATGTTTACACTGTTGTCTCACGGCAGAAGTACCGCTCGAGAAGATGCAACGAAAATAAAATTTAAGAGCGGGAGAGGTTGTAGAATGCTAGCTGGAGACGAAAACAAAAATATGAAACCAATAACGCAATAAAGGAAACTGAAGGTTCACGGTACAACCATATTTATTCACTTGTCCACATTCAGCACCACGGTTACCGGCCGCGGCGGCCACTTTTCTAATGGAGGCGAAAAGCGAAAACGAGATTTCGGCGCAGGTTAATGATCCGCAGATGGTGAAAATTAATCCGGAGCCCTCCACTACGGCAAGGCTCATTGCCTGCAATGCGTCGGCCCGTTAAACCCTACAGTTAGTCACATTCAGCACCAAATGCATTTGACTAAACCAAACGTTAAATCTTCCAGCAAAAAATTAAAATTCTGACTAAAAGAACAAATGCATCAAACACTAACAGTGAGCTAAATTAAATAGAAAAACACATCAATCAAGTTCTCGCACTTAGAGATTTTTGAAAATAATCTCTCTTGTTAGGAGTGTGCGCACGTTTTTGTGACAGTTCTCCTGGTTCATTCTCCCAGAAATGTGATGAAGTCTTGTTCTGATGTACACGCTGGCAATTTTCTTTGATAAGCTATATATATGGTTATCAAGGGGGTCACAGTCCAGCAGGTGAGGCTCCAGCTGCGCGAACAATGCTTTTTCAAACACTGCAGTCATCACATGTACCAAAAGGCTATCTGAGCTAGTATTAAGGGATTTCAAATTCTTGCATTCATGCTGTAGTACTCGCAGTCCCTTTTCTGCAATACTGCAGATCTCTAAGACGTCCTTGGATGGTGCGACAAGTCCACCTCTGTTTTTTGCTCTGACAAGGTCTGGTTCTTCGCTTGATTCCAGCGCAGCACAGCACTCCTCACAATTCGTAACAGACCGCACCTTGCGAGCCACAAATCCCGCTATATACGGCACAACAGCACTCGTCACCGCTGAAAGGCTCTGGGGGAGATCCACACGATGAGTGTAGTCATGTTCATCATCCACAGGCTCCAGAAGCGACGACCTCCTGTGTGACGTAACTGCTGTTGGTGACTCGGCAAGGCTGACAGCACTGGACATGTTCAGGATAGACATTACATCTCGGCAGCAGTTCCCAGCGTCAGACGATGTTACCTCTGTGTGGAAGAGGAGGCGCTTATAGGCGGCTCTGAACTGGCAGGCTGTGGGGTTGTTGTATCCCCCCTTTCCCCTCACACAACCAAAAAACGTTTCCAAATGGTCTTGCGACATCTTGTGCGTCAACAGATACTTCAAAATTTTCGTGGCCACAAGGGCATCGAAAAGGGCAGTGACACTTCGAATGCAAATGATGAGGCCAACAAACCCAGTTTTTTTCAGTCCATCTATCACTGGTCGCCCACTTACATCCTTCAGCCCCCTAATATACTCCTCGGCTTCGTGGAAGAACGATTTCCAAGAAGCTGCATTCTGCTGCCGCAGTGGGGCTTTGAATGATCGCGCCAGAGGGTTCCTCGAGTTCAGAATATCGAAGAGGCGATCAAAGATTCGAATGAACTCCGCTGTTGCGTGGGCACCTTGAAACTGGGGAAGCTTCAGTTTATACTCGCAGAAGTCCAGTGCATCAGCAACAGATGAGCTAAGGGTCTGCACAGCCAGTCGAACCTTCATTTTTTGCTTTGCCCACTCCAGATAAACTTTCGTCAGCTTGTTTCCAAGGTGCAAGCCCTCTTTTTGTTGCAAGGCCTCAAGAGCTTCAATGTATGACCACTTCACTTTGCGCCCTTGAATATCAGTGAGGTGGTTTACTGATCCCAAGCAGTTACGCACAAGCTTGATCATGTGGCAGGCATCTAGAATCACAAATACTTTGCTTGGGCAATCTTCTAAGCACTGGAATGAGGTGTTCAATCCCGGAGAACGACAGCGGAAATCAGCACCAAGAAAACTGGCCATTGAAAAGTTCGAGGCCGCTCCATCAAAAGTCAGTGATGCTGCTATGACACCTGCTGAAGTCACGCGCGAGATACACTCTTTTGTTAGCTGCGCTCTTTCAGAACCAGAGAGAGAATCAATGAAAAAATACCCAAGGGGCACCTTCAGCCTCATATTGAGTGCCACCAGCATGAAAACACAGGCATTCGTTGCTTCTGGGAGGCTGTCATCTGGCATTTCCATGCCCAAGTCGACATATCCGAAAACTTTGTTGCCCACAAGTTGGACATGTTTTTTAATAGACATGTCGTCAACCATTACGGCAGCGACCAGTGGCTCATCTCTTCCTTGCACTATGTTCTTGATAAACTCGAATGATTCTGAGGTGAAGCCAGGATCACCATTATCTGCCTTGTACCATTCGCGAAGAGTTCGCTGGTTTGGCAAAGCATTGTTAAACTTAGCTCGCACATAATCATAAGCCCTTGGCGAATAATAGTGAAGCGTCAGTGCAAATGCTCTTAATTCTGGGGGGTATTTGTTCGTCTTTTCATGAGTTCTCTTGAGAAGCTGCTGGATATCCGGAGAAAATGACGCTTGGAAAACCTCCAACCCTTTTTCCGACAAAAGGTTCTGCTCCTTTAGCTGCTCAATCAAATCCTGAGAAGCATCAATGCGTTTTGAAAGTCTCCGTTTCTTCTGGTGCAACGTCTTGACCTTGTTTTTCAGCTGCTGTACCTCTTTCGCCGATTCATGCACTTTCTGCTTGTACCACTCCTTCGGGGGGGAAGTTTGCAGGGGGGAGACTTCGGCAGCTTCATCCAAAACAGGCTCCTGAGGCGAAGGCATCTCCCGACTTTTTGGAGGAGATCGTTTTCTCTTCTCCTACGCAAAAAGAGGAATAACGCGACAGCGTCAGAAATTTAGGCATTTAGAGCGAATGCGCAACTAAATATTAGAAACTGAAAATCCCAGAGATGCGGAGCTAACGCTACAATAACTACATTTGGTAAACGAAGAGCTCACGAAGCGTACTCACTGGCTTTTGTGGTGCGCTGGAAACGCTGCAAACTTGGTAGGGATGCTACCAGCTCGTAGTCTCGTTGTTTGCCCTGTTCTATCGAAGCAGTCTGCTTCAAAGTGCGTTGAACACAAGACGTCATTCTTCTTCGGAGTCCAACCTTCTCGCCTCACAGCGCGCTCCCATGCACTGCGCAATTCGCAGTCTTTGGGAAACCTGCAAAGCACAAAAATGTTTCACAGTGTCTCCATGGCACCCGGACGTAAATGGGAAATGCTTGTACGCGCGAATGCATTCGTAATCGCAAAAATATGCGAGGGAAATCGAGCGAGCAAAGCACGCTACTTACACGTGAAAAGTTATCCCCGGTGTTTGCTTCACGCGATTTGCGCAGCCAAATGCTGCGCAAGAGCCCACCATCGTCTTCAGAAGAGGTCACAGTCGTCTGCCACAGCGGCCTCATTCGATTAGAGGCACCGCACTCAAGAAAAACAACGGAGAGGCCGCACGCACATGCACGCGTTACAATGCGTTCGACCGCTTTCTGCCCTGAGCAATATGGCGGCGCGTGGCGTCAGCCGCGGAGCCCCTCCGCCACTCCAGAAAGTTTAGTATAACCTCCTTGGTCAGAACACATTATGGACGTGACAGAAGCAGAGGACGCGGCTGAAGGTTGCGGAGATCAAGTCGCAGAAAATTTGAACTGCACATCTGCAACATCAGTAGACTAATCTACACCGGCACCTGTTGACACTCAACCAGGTTCTGCATCTGTATCGACCGATACAGCTGACAATGCGGTGACAGACGCAGGCTGTGAAGTAGACGGAGCGTCTGCCCATGCGTCGGAGCAAGGCCAAGTTGTCGATGGTGCCTCCTGTAGCGTTGGTCTCGACACGAAGATAGAAGGAAACACGTGCAACGCCAGCCGCGTCTCTTGGCCCAGCGGTGCCTTTTCAGCCATTAAAAGACCATTGGAAGACCCTGTGAAGACGGCAGACAAGAACAGTGCAAGTAGCGTGGAAGAACCACCGGCAAAGACGCCGACTGGCAGACGCACCAGCATGAGAGCAAGAGCTGGTGGCACGACGGACAAAAAAGCTGTAAACAATTCTCTTCTACTGTGCAGTGAAACCGGGCGGTCGGACGGTCCTGGAGGCGTCTAGCGTAGCGCTAGACGTGCAAGGTAAGCGCCATGCTCCGAGCCTAACTCCTCCACATGGTTGTAATGGCGCCTCAAGTATCATTTAGCTTCGCCACGCTGAATGTTAGAGGCTTGGCTTCAAAGAAGAAGCAAAGCCAAGTCTACCGGTTGTTATTAGAAGAAAATCTGGATGTGCTTGCAGTGCAGGAGACGAAAGTTGAAGGCGAGGAGGAGACTGGGAGCATGGTGCTTAAGTTTACATCACGGTATTTTGCCACTGTGAGCCAGGCCATAGGCACATCAGGGGGATGTGTTCTTTTTGTTAGAAAACTGCCAGGATTAGTCATAGAAAATGTCTTTTCTTGCTCTTCAGGCCGAGTAGTATGGTGTGATATTGTTTATTGTGACACTGAATGGCGCATTATATGTGTTTATTCTCCAACTATTGGCCAGGAAAGATCGGGTTTTTTTTCCAATTTACGACAACATATGTGTACTGGTAGGAAACTCTTATTGGTGGGTGATTTCAACTGTGTCTTGAATGAAAGTGATAGATCAAGCAGGCGCAACGTTAAAGATAGAAGCAGTGATGTCCTGGCACAGGTGATTATTGAACACGAATTAGTAGATGTTGCGGAGTGTTTGCATAGCTCCCGAGATGTGAAGTATACCCACTTTCAAGGCACAAGTAATGCCCGATTGGATCGACTTTACCTTACTGCAGATGCGATAACCCAGTGTAGCAGTTATAATGTTGTCCCTGTTTCCTTTTCCAATCACTGTCTTGTAAAATGCAATATCGGGTCAAAAAAAGAAAGGAACGCCTTTTCTTGGGAACAGTGGAAAATGAACTCTAACCTCTTGAAGGATGAATCGTTTAGCGCATCAGTTATTAAAGAAATAAGTAATATTAACAAAGAGTGTATGGGCAAAATAGGAGAAGAATGGGAGCTATTCAAGCAGCAAATCAAAATAAAAGCAATAGAGAGATCTAGCGTTTTATCTTTTGAATCTAAGAACAATGAGAAAGAGCTTAGACGAACACTTGAGAGACTAACAGCTCTTGAATGTGAAAAACCTGGAGTATATGGTGACGATTTGCGGAGTATTAAACAGAGGATAGAGGTATATGAGGAGGAACGCTATCGCGGAGCGCTAGTGCGAGCCAGAGCAGCATCAATGACTGTGGATGATCGCCCGACGAAGCGAGCGCTTGAATTAGAGAAGAGTCATGCCAGACGAAATCACATAGATGCCATTGAAGTCAACGGTATCGAAGTTTCGGACAATGAGAGCATAGGACGAGCGTTTGGCAAACACTACGAAGGACTCTTCGCTGCCACGCCCATTGATTCAGAGGAATTTAAGCAGGAGTTCCTTAGCAGAATGCCGAAGTTGTCAGATAACACCAAATCAGCTTTAGAGGTATTTATAACGCCGACGGAAGTAGAAAGGGCTATAGATAAAATGAATCCTGGTAAATCTCCAGGGCCGGACGGGCTTAGTGCTTCGTTTTATAAGGAGTTCAAAAATGAATTATCCCAAGTACTTGCAGATGTCTTCAATCAAGCTTATAAACTTAATGTCCTCCCTAGGTCCTTTAGTGAAGCACATACAGTTTTGATACCTAAGACAGAACACTCGGAGAAGTTAAAATTAGTTTCTTCGTATAGACCGATATCACTAACTAATTGTGATTACAAAATTTTAATGAAAGTACTAGCACGGCGACTTCAAGGGGTAATCAAAGAATTATTAGGGCCTCACCAAACATGTGGGATTATGGGACGCTTCATTGTGACTAATATACACAAGATGCGCTGTGTGCTCGAGTGTAGCGATGCCAATCAAGTAGGGGTAGCCATTCTACAGATTGATCTCGAGAAAGCTTTTGATTGTGTTTACCACAACTTTCTGCTTGCCATTCTTGACCATGTCAACGTTGGCTTTGTAATCAGAGATGGAGTATCTATGGCATACCGGAACTGCACAACCCGACTGGTAATCAATAAGACGCTAGGAGATACAATTAACATAAAGCGTTCTGTTCCCCAGGGCTGCCCGCTGAGCCCCCTACTTTTCAGTTTATATATAGAATCTTTGTGCTTAGCAATAGCTCAAAACAGTTGCATTCGTGGCTATAGATTACAAGAATCCAAAGTTAAAATTTTGGCATATGCCGACGATGTGGCTGTTTGTTGTATCGATCAAGATAGTGTTACCACTACCATCAGTGTGGTTAAGGCAACTGGCAGTCTAGTAAACTGGGGAAAGTGTCTGGGTTTCTGGCATAGAGAGTGGTCATCAAAACCAGACTATTTTGCCAATGTTAAATGGGTGACCACACCTGTCAAGTACTTAGGGGTGCCACTGGAATTTTATAAAGATAATGAGAACTACTGGCAAGAACAAGCGAAAGAAATCCGGACAAAAGCTAATAGATGCAACGGTAATCATCTGTCAGTGTTTGCTAGGGCGACTGTCTGTAATCTTTTCTTTGCCTCAAAACTTTGGTATGTGATGCAAGTATTACATTGTTCAAGGGCAAACATACAGAAGTTCCATCGTATCTTCGCAGTGTTCGTATGGGCTTCGAACTGGGAGAGATGCAGTCGAACTAATCTGTTTCGAAAAGTGAAACACGGAGGGCTTGGTTTAACACATCTTTTCATACGCCAAGTCGTAAATAGGTTGTTTTTTTTTTCGCTACACAAGGGACCCTTTCTTACGTACAGTGTGCCAAATGAGACTGATGCGGGCTTTACCTGGATATGTGGTTAGCACGCATGACATGACCGGTGCTGTGCGGGGGTATCTTAAAGAGGTTATTCTAAGTGTACGGTTTTTATCTGTTAGATTTTACAATGAATATTTGCTTTCAGTGACTCGAAAGAAGTTGTACAAAGATGTATGCGATGTTGTTTTACCTGAACCGCTGTACCGTGCCATGTACGCTGGAGGTGAAGGGAAAGATGTGCTTAAAAGAGTGAAGAGAATGCAAGTGGCTCCTGGCGCAAAGTCTTTCTTTTTCAAGCTGCACACAGGTACACTATCAGTCAGGACATTTCAAGCAGACCGTGGTTTTTACTTACCTTGGGGGACAAATTGCCTTATCTGTAAAAAAACGGAAAATATTGACCATGTTTTCTTACATTGTTGGGAAGGAGTATATTTTTGGGATGTACTTCAAAGGACGTTACAGAAAGAATTACCTTTAAATTCATATGGTATAAGATTTCTGCCAATAGTGGACGAAAAGGGAATGTCTTTTGATTTGATTATGCTATGTGGACTTCACTGTTTATGGCGGGCCCGTATGGCGGGTTTCTATCGCGATCAGGATGCACGGCCTGCACGAATGTATTTCCGTGAATGTATGGCCAAGTATGTTGAACTGCAGAAAACTCGGGAGATTTTACCTGAGTTGTTGTCGAGGGTGGAGCCCTTGGCAGCACTTAGGGAATTTTAAGTTTCTGTCAGACTGTTACTGCTTGTTTTTGTTCTGCTTGTGGTTTGATGTATGCGCCTGTAAACAGGCAATAAAGAAAAAAAAGGCAGCTGTGGCGTAGTTGGTTAAAGTGACACATGAACTGGTGAGGTCGGTGGTTCAAGTCCCATTGCAGTTATCGATACTTTTTCTTTTTTTTTGTTCACGCATGTATTGTTTTAACATTTGCGCCTCCTCATTAGCCCGACTTGCTGCTGCTGGTGGTCCCGTCCACAAGCCCTTTAATATTGGATCTTCGATGACTTTTGCAGGATTGACTATATTTATTATGATAAAGTGTTATGCGAATTAGTGCTCTTAATCGGCGAGATGCAAAAAACAAAAAAAAATCGAATGCAGCTGGCTGCATTGGTTTCTTGGGCACAGGAATGTGGATTTCCACGGTTTATCAAAGTTTTGATGACAGAAAGGTGCACTGCAACGTATTCTCGGGCAACTTTTTTTATGTCGCTCAGTGTACCATCACCTAACGAGGTAACCGGCAGGCCGCTTTCTTTAAAAATACTGACGTGTGACCGCAATGTTCTAGGCAATCAGCACTTGTTAAACAATGCCCAAGGGCAAGTGCCGACGGCGTTAGCCCATCTAACTACAAAACAGCTTGTCTGCCTTGCTCAATAACACGCGCGGCCTCCGACAGCACGGGAGCATTCACGTAGCAACGGAGGGGAACGGCCGTACGTGTTCGCACTTGACAAAACAGACAGCAATGCAGTAGCTCTGGCCTTTGGAGATCACAGGCTTCGTAAGAACATTACAATAAAGTTGTTTCCATTCATCGTATGAACACTTCGCCGACGCACTGGGATTTCATGCATGTGCGTCCGGTCAGTCACACGTGAACCCTGCGAAAGCATTTATTTCATCGTCGACCTTGTCCTTCGCGACAAGCAAAACTCGGCAGCAAGAACACTTTCTCCTTTGACAACACCACGCTTGGCATTGCAATCTAGAAAATGCAGTACGTCCAACGACTGTAATCCGCACATCATACTGAGAATCTTTATGGCGCACACACTCAGATGAAGCTGCGGCGCGATGGATGGCCCCGCTAGCTCCAACCACCAGGTTCAACTAAGCATCCAGCGATCACATGAAGCAGCGACGACACTCCAATCCTCCTTGGGAGTGGCCTAGGCCATGGCCACGATTTCATCGGAGTTTTCACCATCAACACATCGCAGGCGGCTACCATCTCGCTGTGTTTACCTTTCGCAGCTGCAGTGCCCATGGCGCCCCCTGTATTCAAAATACTTGTAATATGTATTTAAATAACAAACCTAAGATAATTGACTCGCTAAACACATGTTTAGTAAAATTTTTGTAGGTTTAACGCATTACGCACGAATAATTTACACGTTTAACTAGCTTTAGGTAATATTTTTTTAAGTGACGTCACTTCGTTGCGGCGCAGAAGCCATTCCTGTGTGGGGATGGCTGCTGCGCCGCGCGGCGCATGAGACGCTGCCTTTTTTTTTTTTTTTTTCGCTAAGGTGCGTTGCAGGCTAGTTGATTGGCGTTCATCATTCATAAGGCGTAGCGCACCACGACAGCGACAGAGAATGCACACACACGGCGCTCTGTCACATGGTCGTTTAGTAGCGCCTGGTCTCGTGTCGGTGACAACTTTCGAGGCAAAAAAAAAAAAAACATTATTGAAGGGATCAAGCGCCACCGCTCCCTGGTATTTTGCGACATGCAGTGATTGTGCGCTGTTCCCGTGGCCATTCGAACGTCGGTCAAAGGAATCTGGCTTACAACACTCCACAGATGATGGCCCTCGCCCGTCACGAACTACTGGCACTGCAAAAAAAAAAAAAAAAAACCTAACGGTAAGTGGGACAGGGGCCACGTTTGCTGCCACCGGGTGGCACGAACCTTTTCGAGGCAAAACGGTTCGGTTCACCCAATAGCCGCTTAAAACCGGCTTGACTTGACTGAAAACGTATGAATAGACGGCGACAGAATCGCCGTGTTGGACATTTTTTGGGGGACGTTTAGGTGGTGGGAACGAAAGGTCTAAGGTTTCTCACTAGCTTGTGAGGATCTTTACCGTGCGGTGGTTATTTATCCGTGGTCTTTGCTTGGCCGGGAGCCTCATGCATTCGCGAGAACCGCCTCTGCGCATGAATACGTGGTCTCGTTCTGTAATACTGTCTATAAGCAATGTGGTAACGACTTGCCCGATCATGAACACCGTGTGTTATGCTATTTGTGGATGTATGCCGTACGTTCATGTCTGGTAAGTGCATGTGTAGCGTAAGGATCGATGTGTCGCTTCGGTGAAGTGTATGCTTGCGCCAAAACTTTCATTGAAGCTTCTTCTTGCGTAACTGCGTGAGACAGATACGAAATGCACAAATTGGAAGCGATGGACTATTACCAGGCGTTCACACGACGTTATTTTCCAAGTGACTTAAATATGTTGTCGCCGAATACGATAATCGGTTTTCTAAGCTATGTCTTTTCTTCTGGGTGTATACAAAGAAAAAAAAAGAAATAAAGTTGAAGATATGCTGGAAGCACTATAAATATTCGCTCAAAATTGCCACTTTAAGCGTCTTCTTAAAATTAAACAGTGCCGCAAGGCAGTCGTGCCTTGCGGTGAAGTGCACGCTGTGTATTGCGGTAAAGCATACATATTGCGCGCGCTCGTGTTTAAATTGAAAATGTAGCACTGACATTGGGCCTCGTGTGTGCACCTAAATTGTACACGCGTTATCCTCTTCCTCATCAGTGACGATGCGGCAGTCAGTATCGTCATCATCTACAGCTTGTGTAACAAGCACAGAACAATTTACCTAGTAAAATATATTTTGTGGCAGGGAATTCGCAAGGCATTCAGATGTTAGTTCATTGCAGGATTAATTCAAGATTGTTAAATGGCACCTTCAAATAAACGAAACATGCATATGAGAGGCTTCAGTCGTACTTCAAAATTTGTGCCATGCCTCAAATTGAAAATGATTATAAAGGAAATATATGCTAAGGCTGGGTGTAGATTACCATTCACAATTCAATTACCATTCATATTTTAGAAACTTAGAAAATTTGTAGCTCATGTTTTCCTATCGAATAAGCACAAAAATAACTGTTGAAGAATGGTCTTCAATTACTCACACAGTTTGCAAGAAATAGATCTTTGAAACGTATGTCGTGCCAGAACTAAGTGCAAGGTGGTTAGAGGAAACTGGTTATGACCCGACATAATAGCGCATGTTCGAACGTTTTACATGGGCTGCTTGTTGGCAAAATGAGGTGGGAATTAGGTAAGTGCCTGCAGGGATCTGCACCAAGAGACGAAACCTGCTACATCTTTTTCATAAATTTCATTATTTGTGTCAAGCATGCGTGCACTCTTCGTTGTTGTGTTCTCTCAGGGTGCAAGTATATGGCATACGCTTGAAATCCATACGTTACCCCTGCGATTTGAAGATGTTATCACAGTGGACATGAACGGGCAATGTAGTTGAAAACGTTGCTGGGCACCAACTTTCTTAACAATCTGAACCCGCTTATACTACAAAAGTTACCACGTGACTTCAGCCAAATAGTTTCTAACTGTTGTGGTTACTGTCAGATAAAAGTAATAATGAGCTAGTTGTGCTTGGACAACAGTCTTGCTTTACTGTATTAAAATACACTAATTTAGTACCTGTATATAGAACTGACCACTATTTTTTTTTTATTTGTGGTCCTATTTGTTACAGTTTACTTTCAAAATATTTCATACAAGGTGGTTAAGTTTTAAGTCCATACAGTGGGCAAATTTTATCAGCAGTACCGCATGCTGTACAATCACTTTTACTTCTCCTAGAAAGCATGGTGTTCCACTATTCCGGTATGTCTTGGCTGGGCTTCTCGACCTCGACGACTATACATGTCAAACAGTTTGCCAAGTGTAACTACTTACTCCCCCACAACTCTAAATTTTGTCGAGCCATAATAAATAATTGGCAGTAAGAACCATTTACAAAACCCTTTCTTTATGAAGTGCTCTTTAATCAGGGACCTAACAATTCTGTACATAAACGATGACAGCAACCACTTCTCCACAGATTGAACGATTAGGTTGTACTCATAAAAGCATTAATATAATCAGACTCTTCTTTTTTTTTTGGAAAGTAAATACAACGCATAAATAGTCTTACCAGTCTGTGATTCAATATTGTAGCTAAACTATCGTTGAAAGCCAGAGTCATTTACAAATGCCATGTGAATTCCCGGAAAGCGCTAGGTAGCTTTATATAAATTGGGGATGTCTGCAAAAAAGCAAAAAGCCTACATTTATGTTGAGCAGAAGTCCAAGTGAACATGCATGCATATGTTCATGAACTAGTTCCCTGTAACATGTGGTGTAACAGCTCTAGCTTAAAAGCTTCAAGCAGCTTTTATGCTGCTCCAAAAAGATTTTAGTTGCACCACAAGCTCCGGATATGCCTTTCATGAGTCACGTCACTGTGCCTGTTCAGTGTTTAAAAAACAGGTCTGAAGGGGATGGTAAAAATTTTTTTTGAAGGGGTGAGTAGCAGAGAGCATTAATTTATTAAAGTCTTCAATTTTATTATGTTAGCTCTGAGGCTTGCAGGTATGTTAAATGAGCATGGTCATATGAGTAACACCTCATAGGTCAATAATTTTTGGGTTGACAGCAAGGTATGAAGAGACAGGATTATGAAAATTGCAGAAGTAGAAGTAATAAAGTTGTTGAGAAGACTTTGTTAACAGTACATTTACAGGCTTCATGCAGAATTTGCTTTCCAGCAGGGTGCATTTACTTTCGCTGATGCTTTCGATGGCATCATTGCAGTTCATAAGCACTGGTTTTACGGACTGCACGTGATGATATTGTTTTTTCAAGGTTCATGTACTGATTAAAAAGTATAGGATCAAGAAACTTACATGCTGTCTTAAGGCATAATCAGGCTCACCATAGAGGTAAGTGGTGAGATTTTAGTTAGTTGTATGTGGGAGGTCTGTGTACATAACATCATAGTAATCTTGCAATGCTGTAGCTTTATTTGTGTAACAAGTGAAGCTTCTTTTCCTGTTCAAAATTTCTGCCAAGCATACAAGTTCCAACAGCAGCATTGGCCCTTGGACAAAACAGGTGGTAAGAGTGAGCTCATTCCCAAGCCCTTCGAGAGTACCCACTGAAGGAACTAGTACCTATAGGGCAAAAATTCCAGTGCACCAAGAAGGGCAAGGGAGGACGGTGCAGGTTAACATTTCAGGAGGGCATCTTCTGGACATCATCCTTCTCTAGCCACAAGCTTGTATGGCCAATGTTTAGCAGACTCCTACTAACATAAACTAGGTATAAATGTTGCTTCTCTATTGCAAGATGACACACCATATACCTTTTGAGAGTCTCCTCACCACAAGCTCTTACATTAGCCTAAAAATATTTTTTTTTTCTACGGTGCCCTTTTTTTTTGTCCTAAACAGTTGTCTGAAGCAACAATATGCACATTGTGACAGTCTAGCTGGTGACCACAGAGATGGCTCCCGCCATCACGATGTATACTCCACTCAAAATGTAAGACACTGCAAAATCATAGTCCGGTGTGCGTGTATACGACCTTGGACATGCAAGCAGTGACCACTTCTCTTGTGTTCTCTGCACTGGCGAATGCTTGTTGCACACCTGTTCAAGATTGTGACAGTGAAATTAGTTCTGGCAATGCTGTCTCAGAGGTAAGACTGTGTACACCCTTAGGAACACCATGGTGGAGCGAGCAGAGATTCATATCAAATGTAATAATAAACTGGCAACACCATGATGATACAAGCACACTTGGATTAATTTATTACATTTTTATTGAGGCAGACATCACACAGCTAAGCCTAGTTGTGATCTCTTTTCATTATTGTCTACATAGTTTTTCCGTTGGTCACACCACAGGAAGAAAAATTTCTCTGTGGGAGCACTATATTTTAAGCTTGCATGACTCCAATGAAGCACTGTGCGAACAAATATATTGAAAATGTCAATACTTCGGGTCCTATAAATGGTGAACTGGTTGTCACATTCAGCCGGTGATCCTGCAGGAGCTTTAGCATATACTCTAAGGTCATTTTGCATCAACAATGCCACATACAATAGTTTAACAATGGTTGTTAACGGGCAAGATGATGCATAGCTTCAGGGAGGTAATTAAGCTAAGGGGGAAAATTATAGACGCCTAAGCACCACTGGAAAAATGAAAAAGCACAGAAAAAAAGCATCGGTCGCAGCTGAACTACAGAAAATATTTACACTGCACCACACATTTGCATCGTCTAGAATTTTCCATAATAATGTTATACCAACCTGCCTAGCAGCAAGTACTTCTAAGGTAATAAAGTGCAGAATGACACTTGCATAAGACAGGGAACAGGACGCGAGTTAATTGCCATCTATCTTTGTTTGTGCAGCGTGTCTACCAACCTGGGAAAGTCAGGAAATTGGGGCCTTGCTGGAAAACTGTAGGAACTTTGGTAAAACCTGGCTAATTCATCGAAACTATCGGCAGTCTGTGCCACCATCACAAAAATAAGCATTACCCTTGATCAATACTCAAAAAGTCACTCCTTCGACTGCAACTACAGTGAACAGCTAGAAGAGGCCTAAAAAAAGGCAATGCATAACTGTTTCTTCTTAGTGTACAAACAAAAAGATACACCGACCAAAATAACACAAAGTTTACTGATGTTTGGGCACCTGATATTGTTCTGAATGACAGCCATAAGAAAGGTACATCGTATTTAAGTATGACTAGGTGCGTAATGTAAGCACCAAAAGTATATGGTCAGCGTTCCATAAATCTTATGGAGTATATGTGCAGCTGTGTGAATGTGCAGGGATTCCAGGTGCTGGCATGATGCAAGCTTGTTTTCTTCGACCAGAACACGGTTGCTTGACCAGTCAATTTGAAAGCCTGTATATTCCGCATGTTCAGCGAGGGCATCCAAGGCCACCCATGATTTGGTGACTTCATTTTGAACTGTTGTGTTGTTTAACTCTTTCATTGAAATCACAGGTCTCATAGACTGACATGTTGTCACACTGGTGGCAGACTACAGTGTAAAGAAGACTACAGAAAGTTCGCTCGGCAGCTTATTCTTCCCATTGACTAAAGCATTCCTTAGCTTCCATGTTGGTACATGCACTATTTTGATGTATGTTCCTTCTACATATCACATATCATATCTGACTTTCCAAGCACAGCATTTCTCACATCGGTAAATTTGTGCATATTTGTCGTGGCCACAAATTCGGCTTGGCTTGAAGGCCTTTTAGTTTGGTGCTTATATTAGAACTGCCATCACAAGAGGTTAGCTGGGCTATGTTTTTCCTTGTATAATATTATTACTATTATTATTATTATTGGCGATGCAGCTGCAAACGTCCTCCGCTATGCACTTATCGTAGATATTTCAAGAGTAGCACACTCTCTTCTGATTTCATTTCCTTGAGATGGTATTATTAAATCCACGAGTATTTTTTATCATTATGTTCATAGAAGAGTACGTAAATGAAGGTAGCATGAAGGTAACCAAAACACGCAACTTAGCTTCACAAAAAAAGCCTACTGGCTTTTTCAGCTTGCCTTTGTTGTACATAGCCTGGTCACTCCTCACAACGGTGTTCATGCTGTCTGAGACGCATCTGGAAGCTAAGTTGCATGTTTTGGTTGCTGACAAGGAAGGCTTCTTTTCCACTCTAGATGGCTCTATGTATAATGATAAGGTAGCCACTGGTTTGGAAAAAAGCTGAATAAATCATTTTCTGAGCAACTGCAGCCAATCAATTTATGTGGATGTACATGCATCTTCACTTTCACATGCAAAGTCTGGTGTTCCCCAGGGATCAATCATGGGACCAGTTTTGTTTCTCATTTACATCAACGACATTGGACATAGTTTGTCATCTACTATCAAATTATTTACATACAACTACATCATTTATAGAAAAATTGACAGTACCCAAGCTAACGAGTCATTATAGTTGGACCCTAATAAACTCGCATTTTGTGTCACCATGGCAAATTAACACTTCCAAAACGAAGGCCATGACGTTTACAAGAGCACATAAAACAGAAATGAGTCAATATGAAATTCAAGCTCTCCCCATTGAAAAAGTATCCCTATTTAAATATCTTGGAATTCATTTATCTTCTGACCTGCCTTAGAATAAGCGCATCGATATCATAACCAGTGAGGTGTCAAAAGCACTTGGATTTATTAAAAGAAACCTTTACTTGGTGAACTGTACCTCTAAAATGCTATCGTACACTACACTTGTCCGTTGAAAGATAGAATATGCATCCATCATCTGGAACCCACATCAATCATATCTCATCGATTAACTAGAATCAATACAAAATGAAGCAGCAGGATTTATCACCAAGTAGTATTCTCGCAACTGCAGCACTACAGATATTACACACTCACTTTCATTACCCCTTCTTGAAACACGCAGACTGTCGTTGCTGTTGTTGCATTTTCATAGATTTCATCGTAGTAAATCTGCCTTCGTAAAGCTTGCACAAACACACCTCATAATATTTTGAAACATATTGACAACCAATTCAAAATACAGCCTTTTTTGGTACACACAATTATGTATCAACACTCACATTACTTCGAAGCACACATCACTGGAACACACTGCCGAGCGACATCGCTTGATTCATTGATCATGCCGCCTTTGTAAACCAATTCAATATTTTCTTGGACATATGACTTACCTATCTGTGTGAGTTTGTAAGTGCATGTATGTGCTTATTTTTACTCTTCTTTCATTGTAAATATATTTTCTCCTTAAAGATGATAGTCTTGCTTGGGATATTCCAACGCAAAAATTTTGGTCTGTCTGTCAGCAAAAAGGATCAAGTACGACCACATCCACAGCATCCACCAGTATTGCTCAAGTTTCTGCGTTCATACTTGTACGATTGTCAATAAAAAGCAAATATTGAGCATATTTGAGGCACAATATCAACACGTCAATATTGTGCACTGTGTTTATTTATACTAGAAAAGGTATAAATAAGTAATTCTAAGCACTGCAGCTGACAATGCGACGCTTCGCATGGAAAGGCGAGTCTCCTACGCTTTTCTAAGACGATACTGTGCTGCTACCTGTCTTGAAATCTACAAAGTATAGCCTCCAAGATTGCACGCATGCTGCGTGCTGCATGCTCGCTGTAACAAAGGCCATCCTTTCGTTTTCTGAAATTACCGCCAGATGGCACTCATGTCTCACGCAACACCTCCAGGATCCCATTCACCAGTTTTCTCGTGCAAAACATCAAATAAATATTTCTGTCTATTCACTCTTTTCAGGCGAAATACAATAGTCTTTCGACGACATTTTTGGTCAAATATGCAGATAGGGGGCAATTTTTTTCATGGCAATTTTCTGTATATAAATTTTTTTTGCACTATAGCTGTGTCTCTCTTATTGAGTTTTCATTCCTGCCACAATTTTTTTTTCCTTTTGCTTCTTTTTCTATGGAACTGTATTTTACATTGTTTACCACTTTAATTTTATAATGGCAATGTTCTGATTTGCAAACTTATTGTATAACTAAAACCCCCTGCGTAATGCCTGAATGGGCCTTTAGGGTATATATTAATAAAAAAAAGTGTTGATGCACAAAGCGGGTGACTGAACGAATAAGTTTATGCCCTGTTACTAACGCTTAATCAGGAACATGTAGCGGCGAGTGTGAAAAAAGCAAAAAGGCAAAAACTATCAGTTTTTATTTCAGTGAAGATTCATGTTGCCACTAAGAGCTGTTGTTTCAGAAAAAGACACTTGGTAAATAAATGTTTCAGAGTATATTCAAAGAAATTCGGAGCGTTTGAAGACTTGTGATCCGCTAAGAATTTCTAACTCAGAGTCTATCATCTTATCACTAAGTGAACAACCTTCTTTGTGCCGTAATGCATTCGGTATAGACTTAAAAGATTTATATTATTGTTTGCCCCAATGTGAAGATTTGATGTGTATAAAGCAGTGCATGAGAGAAGATAATGATGAGTTGTTGTTTCAGTGCCAGTGTGGCATCTCTATTGCATCGTTTTTAGAGCTCATGCAGGCCACCTAAATTCTGCCGTTGTGTTTTGGAAGGGAAATAATTTTGTCCAAAAATCTGGTATCTGCATTGAATCATGAATATACCTGTAATTAGTTATATTTTTCTTGGGTATGTAGACAAGCAGCTGCAAAAGCATTTGAATTGGTTATCATCACACGCTGTTTGATATGTCCATGACTTCTTATTTCTACTGGACATTAACAATTGCTCTTTACTGGTTGCTAATATAAAGAAAGATGTTAAGGAAAACAAAATGTCAGCGTTTCACTTTGGAGTTTCAAAAAATTGATGAGCTACAGTTTCTCGATTTAAGACAGGCTTTCGTAAAAGATCACATATATAGCAATACCAACCTAGATTCATAAAGCCAATTCTGGCCACTCAAAACCACTCAAAACCCATACCATACCACTCAAAACCATACAGGGAGCCATTGTGTCAACTTTGCTGGGTGGCGCTCTTCAGAAGTTACGCGAGCACCTTATGGCGCATGCATTTGATGCACAAGTTGCTCGCCTTGCAAATTCTGGCTTTCCGAAGTGACGTGATTGCTCCTTGTCGAAAAAACTTATTTCAAAGATCGAGAAGTTTATCATTGTGATTCTAGTGCACTAGAAATTAGCAAGAAAAAGAGGCAGGCAGTTATCCCATACATACACAGGATAGCACATGGTTTGAAAAATGTTGGTGCTCGTTATTGCAAAACATGTCATTCTCAGCATGTAATAAAGTGCATAATGTGTGTACTTTGGTGGATAGAGCATTGTGTCAGCAGCCAGGGAAAGGGAACAAAAGTGTCTCCAGTCATGTCCACAGATATGCTCCTTGCACTATGGCGTGGTTTATGGGATTCCACTGTCTTGCAGCTGCGAATATTTAGGTGAAATGGGGCATTACATAAACGTTGTGTTCTTAAGAGAGCATGGGCTAATGCCATCAGATGCTAAAATCACGTCTAATTTGGCAGCTCGTTGTAGGCCATGTGGATGTGTGCTCAGGGCTGGGCAAGTGCCCGAAAAAGTATTCCGGAATGCAGATTCGTAATGTGTGGTTTGGAAGCCTAAAATACAGATACTGAGATAAATTGTAATTATGTGACAGATATTTCAGAGATACGTTTCCAAAAAGACAAAAAAGTATTTCCAGAATACATATACTAAATACTTTTGTCTATGTCGGGGATAGTTATACTCCATACAAACATTGTTATGTGCAGCATAATATTTAAAATGTGCAGCACATTGAAATTGCAAATGAAATTCATTTATTATATTTTGCCATTCTCCGAGTGTCATTAAGGCATTACAAAGGATGCTTACACTGCACATAATTGTTAATACCACAATTTTACAGATATCAGTTGCAATAAATAACTATGCCATATGAGAGCATCAGTCACACGCATTGTACACTGAAATCCGGAACTCGACAGCAACACTATTAGTTATG
>WOVY01002907.1:0-20815 GCA_013436015.1 Rhipicephalus annulatus
CATATTCTCCGGGCTCTTTGGCCCTCCTTTCAACACCTTGCCACCAAGTTGACCTGTTAACAAAGCGTCTCTTTCGCTACTCTAGCTCTACACAGGTCCTACGCCAACTCATCGAGTTCACATAGGATATCACGCCGCTGTAGAGTAGCTCGCATTACTTCGTCGTACCCTCTGCAGATAACACACACACAACTAACTCTAGCCATACTTCTCCGTACATGAGTCCACTCTTTTTAAGTGCTGATACGGTGCATCGCGAAAGGGTTCACATATTACACGCCATGAGGAACAAGGAGAATTCAGAAAGACATGACGATACGTATGAAAAGGCACTCATCGTGTTGCTGTTCCGCCATGCTGGCCGCAGCGGCATCTATCTGTGTCTGTATATTTTATGAAGAAATTTCTTTCTTCGATTGTGTCACCTCTTTACCTAATATGGCAACATAACGAGGATTACATAAAGTGATGCATTATTTGATCACCACTACAGTTGTCTAGTGGCCGAGGCAATCGGCTTGCCGGATTCAATCTCGGCCACAGTGGTCACATTTTTTGCGGAGGCTAAAATGTTCGAGGTCCGTGTGCTTAGATGTAAGTGCACGATAAAGAACCCCAGGTTCAAATTTCTGAGAGACAACAGTATACTCATAAGTATATGGTGGTTTGCGAGGTTAACCAGCAGTTTTTTTTATTTTTATTATTCGTTAAAACCAACAATTATTATTAAAATCATTTATGCCTTATTAGATCCCATGATCCGTGCCATCCTCACAGCTTTTTATTAGAGCACAATACTTTCGGTGCAGAATGACACTTCTTTTGCGGTATAAAGGCAGGCTTTCTGCGCGAAAAATAAACCGAAAAAGCAAAAGGGACAGAAAAGTGGTGACAATAGGTTGCGGTTCAATAAATTCATTTTAGTTTTTTTGAGAAGCAGCGTAATCTAGCTGCTACATATGCGAGTGCTGAAAGCGCTGCCTTCCTTTCCAGAGGCTTCCCACTATCTCGAAAGTGCACCCTCGAGCCGTATTTCTTTCCACTCGCTCCACACGCTATAACCTATGCTTTGCCCCTGGCATAATCTCTATTAAATATGACAACCATGTCCTATACACCCACGCTCACTACAACGATGCGCAGAAAGCATCGCTGCGCTGCACTGTCACACCTTACGCGATAAATCTACGACCTGCTGATAAAAGAGGCCATGAAAGAGCTGAAAAGATGCGAGAAAAAACGAGAAAAGCTAGAAAGCACGTACGTAAGCGTACAAGTCTACCTGCTCTCAGAACCCTGAAACTACTTCGTAGATACAAAGCGCAGTTGGATTTACGTCAAAAGGGAGTGAACTGGCAAGCACAAAATGCATGGTAATGGTGCAGCTCCAAAAAGGCGCAAGGTGTCTACAGGAGGCTCTTTTTCTCTTCACGCTGTCTCTCTTCTTGTTGCTTCTCTTCGCAGTACACGAAAGAAGTAATCTGGGACCGTAAAGCGCACTAGAGCAGTTGTGAGTTCGGGAGAAAAGAGACTCCACAACGACTCGTTCTTGGTTGGATGCTGTTGAACATAAGTGTCCTTAGAGCTACAGAGCGGTAGGTCCGCTAGTTTCACGCTCATTGAGAGAAACTCTTTAACCCGCTTAGATATGAAACGCTGAGGAAGCCGAAAATGGGTGGCACGTATTAATAATTGTTCGAATGTATTGTAGTAAACGTGCTTGCTCGATTAGTGTCTTAGAAGGAAACTGACAAGTTACGTCAGCATTTTTCATTTAACAGTTGTAACTCAGACATAATTGGACGAATGCGCCTTTTGTGTAACATCTCAATGCAAGACTAATACCATGAAAGTGTGTTTTGGCTTTCAATACTGATGGTATAAGTAATCGGTGCGTGAGTCGATCAAAATTGAAAGTTTGAATTGGTTCATGTCTCGGCCAGAATTAAAGTACCATAAATTCCAAAACCGAAGTTTTTGCGCATGCTTAGGCACCACGTGGAAAAGCAAATACAATGTCGTTGAACACCGCCATTAGTATTCAACCGAAAAATAGTGTCGCAAACTTGATTACTCCTACAAGAACAATCATACATAAGAAAGGAGATGACAAGGACTTAAAGAATTACAGGCCGATCAGCCAGCTCTCCGTAGTATACAAGCTATTTACCAAGGTAATTGCTAACACAGTTAAGAAAACATTAGAATTGAATCAACCAAAGAACAAGCAGGATTTCGAACAAGCTACTCAACAACCGACCACATTCATACTATCAATCGGGTAATAGAACAAATCACTATGTATAGCCTTCATAGATGACGAGTAGGCGTTTGATTCAGTAGAAATACCAGCCTCATGCAGACACTGCGGAATCAGGGCGTCGATGAAGTATATATAAACATCCTGGAAGAAATCTACAGGGGATCAACTGCGGCCATAATGCTTCTTAAAGAAAGCAACAGAATATCAATCAAGAAGAGAGTAGGCAGGGGGATACAATCTCCCTAATGCTATTTACCGCGTGCTTACAAGAGTTTTTCAGGGGCCTAGAATGGGAACAGTTAGGGATAAGAGTTAATGGAGAGTACCTTAGTAACCTGTGCTTCGCCGATGACATTGCATTGCTGAGTAACTCAGGAAACAAATTGCAACTCATGATTATGAGGTTAGACAAGGAGAGAAGAAACTGACTCTTAAAAATAATTTCCAGAAAACGAAAGTAATGTACAACAACGTCGGCAGAGAGCAGCGCTTTGAGAAAGGTAACAGTCCACTTAGAGTTGTAAAAGACTATGTATACTTAGGGCAGGCAATAACCGCGGAGCCGAACCAGACATTGAAGTAACTAGAAGAATAAGAAAGGGGTGGAGCACATTTGGCAAGCACTCTCAAATATTGGCAGGTAGATTGCCACTATCCTTTCAGAGGAAGGTATACAATAGTTGTATTTTGCCGGTACTTAACTACGGAGCAGAAACATGGAGACTTGCAAAAAGGGTTCAGCTAAAATTCAGGACAACACAGCGAGCGATATAAAGAAAAATGGTAGGTGTAACCTTAAGATACAAGAAGAGCACAGTGATTTAGGCAACAAACGAGTGTTGAGAATATAATAGTTGTAATCAAGAAAAAGAAATGGACATGGACCGCGCATGTAGCGCGTAGACAGGACAACCGCTGGTCGTTAAGAGTAACTAACTGGATTCCCAGAGAAGGCAAAGAGAGTTAGAGGGAGACAGAAGGTTAGGTGGGCAAATGAGATTAAGAGTTTGCGGGTATAAATTGGCAGCAGCAAGCACAAGACCGAGTTAACTTGTGGAACATGGGAGAGGCCTTTGTTCTGCAGCGGACGTAGTCTGGCTGCTGCCGCTGCTGCTGCTGCTGCTGCTGCTGCTGATGATGATGATGATGATGATGACAAGAACAATCAGAGAGGCTGCGCAGCAATGTCGTAATTAAATCGCTATTATTGAACGTTTATTTATTATTTCTTTCTTTTTTTTTCGCTACGCTAATGTACAAACAGTGTACAGGTGCAGTCTAGATTTGAGATTCTGTAAAAAAGATCACTTACACCTTCTCATTCTTTTCGTAATCATCATCTTCATGCGCAAAAGACACAAGCCTCATAGCATGTGGAGAATTGGCAATTGAGGGTAGGGCGAACTGTAACTAGCACTTCAGTGAGGAGAGATGGCGGCATCTGATTGAAGCTCGTCCATCGCTACGCTCACCCACTTATGACATCTTCGAAAAGCGCTAAAAACTAACCCGACACGCATTATTCGGATGTAGCTCAGGCACAAATTGTGATAGTAGTTAAGATTTAGTGTTACTTCAGCTCAGCTCTTTATTTCAAATGAACGCATATTCTTTGATCAATTCAAATATGGGGTTTTTGCGTGCCGAGTTCAAGATAACGCCAGAATGTTTTCAAATTGGACGTGGGTTTTATTATAGATTAGCAGTTTTGAGGGCTATAAACCCTAATTTTTCGCCATCATCGTCGCCGTCAAGTTTCGAATAAAGTCTAAGTAGATGACGTTGCTCTACACTTCACTGCGCTGCTACACCATATTTTAGGGTGTGGCAAGCTGCATAATAGAAACGCCAGGGCAAGCTATCCGAGAATTTTAGCATCACTCAAAGGACGCAGATATTTTAGCGTCTTTCATTTTGTGTACTCTTCTGATATCTTGCCCCGAAATTAATTTGCATCCACACAATATTGTATTACCGATGGTCCCCTAAACGCACACTAGTTCAGATCTTTGCAGAAAGACAGGTGAGTCACTGTTCTTTCACTTCCTAAAAATTTCAAGTCGAGTGCAACCACGTAATCTGTTCTTTGCGCTAACAACCTTCTTACTTAGGTTGTCACATGAAGTTGTCACATATTGACAGCAGTATTTCCGCTAGTCATTCTCAAGGCTGTGGAACTTGTGGCTGAAGTCATAGGCAGTCAAGAATGTATAATGATTACTTCACTACAAATCGGCCATTAACATACTCACTTATATATTTCCAATACATTTGTCACCATTTCACTATGAATGTATTACTATCCCAATGCTTCTGCGGTATAGTAAAAGAAATATCTATTACACTCCTTATCGTTGATGCACTGTGAATGGTGTCAAAGAGCCTATTGAGCCAGTCAAAAACTTTAATAAAATGTCCTGAGGAGTTTAAGCCACCAGGGTGTTCACGAGGAACAAACTAGCAGCAGCTACTGGAGGCGATGCCAGAGTCGGGGCGGCAACGTGGTGGCATTCCGCCATTTCTTGGGCCCTCTATACTGCCTTCAGTTGGTTTTAGAGATTGGGGATCTTGAATACTTCTTCACAGTCAGACTCATTGGTTAGAGGTCCTTGAGGTAACGCAGGACTATACCAGAGCACGTGTTCAAAGTTCAAATGAACAGTTCACTTCTGTGCAGTGTGGGCATTGTAGATTAATTTCCGAGTTGTAATTGGATTGATTTCCGACTTGGGCTTGGTCAGCCTTGTGGTGGGTACAATCTGGTTTGTAGCATGCGGAAGGCTATCTTTTGCGCGCGTTCAAGCTTTGCATGTGGTAAAGGGTATTGGCACTTGTCGCTTTGGTTGTGGAAGGTAATTTCATGGAAGGTGAATAAAGGGTGAATAAACTGTTCGTCTGGGCCCAGCTCTTTGGTGGCTGATTCATCGTCACGGTGGGTCAGCTCTCGCTTTCAGTCATGACCCATTTAGTTGAAGTTCAGATGCTGTGGGTGGACGTCTTTGCCCATGCGGGCAGGGAATCAAGAGATGTAGTGCAAGCTTATGTATTTGACTCTTTGTAAAATGTGGGCTGCTTCTCGAGCAATTTTGCTGGATTCATAAGCTCGAAGGGCGGCGCGAGAGTCTGTGAAGATATTAGCTCATTCAAATTTATATATTCAAAGAAAACAAGAACGAGCCAGCTTTCTCACGTGTAACACCACTATACTAAGAAAGAAAACGCATAACAAGAGCTATCCGCTATGAATTCCACCGGCTGCCGCAACACCAAGAAAAGCGCAGCGAGAACTCGCAGAATGGTGTAGATTTTCGCTAATAAGATGAAACTCAAGTTACTAATACTTATCCTAATTATGGTAAAGAAACTGTTTTGGTTGAGATATCTGTGATAAGCTCTGCTGGCATATTTGTGATCCTGATGATAACAGTGCATGGAAAGTGCCTGGTGGAAGCTAAAATACGACCTGTCAAGGCTAGCAAAAACTAATTCGGAACATTTCATCTCACTCTGCCTCCCTTCTTGGCTGTTTTCGTATTGTTAGCACCATAAACTTGTTTGCTTAAAACAAAGCTGTCTGTGAAAAGAATACAGTGTTTGAACCGCCAGCCAGTGCTTTAGGCAGCCACACTATTATTTTAATTCTGTGTAATGAGCTCACTCGGGGTCTGGACCGTGCGATAAACAAACTCTGTACCTCACAACTTCTGGGCAGTGGGCTATCATTTAGTGCTCCCTCTAATATTTTCCGGTAACATAAAACAGAGCTGCTACATAATAAAAAAGAAGGTAAAGGAGGCCTTAATTTTTTGCTTAGCTACATATGGCTGTGCGAAGCCACCAATTATGATATAGATAGTGCCGCCTAATTTGGTTGCTCATTCGCTGCTACATGCCTCGGTGTGATTTTTCTTTAAACTATAATTTTAAAAACAATTTACACCCCAGGATTGCCCGGTAGATGGTATTCATCTGGTAGATGGTAATGACAGTTTGTTTAAGCGTTAGTGCGTTGCTGAAAATTATTGTCATCAATATACAGTTGTAAAGCACCATTATTATTTCTTCCAGTAAAATGAATTGCTTTCGCGATAGCGGCTGGAAGTGTGGCTTTTGAGCAGGCCACATAATATAAGTCATCAATGCGTTTTAAATGTGGCGCTTGAAATTCTGGACATCGTTTCTTCCAGTGTTGCACTATACTTAAAAAATAACCAAGGCAGACATAGCGGATGGAAATGTCTTAGGCCAGGGAGATGTCGAACATTTCTTTGTTCTATTCTACTGGATCACTACCGAGGGCAGGCGGGAAGAAGCACAATGGTGCGTCTCCCCGCTGAAAGGTAGCATTTAGCCGTCGCAGATTACTCGGCGTCATTTGCGCCAACCCACGGAAGTGTGCACTTGGTACCTAGACGTCAAATCATCATATTAGCCTTCGCTCAACGCCGAACACTTTAGCAAAACAGGCCCTCACTGACTGCCTCGTTTAAGGTTGAGCCCCTCAGAGGGGATAGAATACTCCGTAATTTCACTTTAAAGTAAGGCATTTTGTTCACAATATAGAACATAGGTAGAAGAACGTGGTATTGATGCCTATCGTAAGGGCGGCAAGAGTTTCAGAAATATTCATGGCATTTTGTCACCTGTAGGTAAAGTTGTTTTTCGTGAATGAGGATCACAACTCCACGCACGATGACAACCACGTTGCCGTCTCGGCTGGGAAAACCATTGCGCATGTGAATGGTTGGCATAAAACACTACCTTATACTTACCATTCGCTGTTTTTTTCTCTTCAACATAGAACAAATCCAGCAAGTGCCCCAGTCCACCTTGGTGTGCTCATTAGTGAAGCTCCACTATTTTTAATGAAGTTGCCTGCCAGATAGACATACAAGTGTACGTTTCACCAACTCCCGAATGCATCAATGCGTTTATGTTGTTTTTTTTTTGCTTTGATGGCCTCGTTCACACACCTTCACAAAATACTCCATCGGTGCGGTTCTCTTGATCTGCTAGTAAACATGTATATTTAGTACTTAATGAAATGGTGAACTCAAAACCACACTCTTATGGCGGATAATTCACAAAACAGTGGCTTAAATATTTCAATTGTTTGCAAAGTCAGAATTGCAGAAGAATTTGCTTTAAAACTGCACCTCTTCAGAAGAATGAATCAATAGTGCGTTTGCTGTCAACCTTGATGGAAGATGTTTCTACTGGAGCGATAGAAGACTCAGAAGACTTGTGTGCACTCACAATATTTCAGATTGCTTAAAGTTTAGGGCTATCTTATTTCCCATATACTTCAAAGATCTTTTGATTTTGCGTTAACAAAAATGAAATGACCGTTCATTTTTGTGTATAGCGAGAACTTATCATACGTCCCATTCTTTTATGAAAGTATGAGAGAACACAAATACTGATTTGGAGGACGCTCTTGTGTAATGCCTTTAGAATTATTATTTGGGTATTCATTTTAAAATGGTAGCGGACAACAGTCTTCATCGCAGTCTATGCAGCAGTCGTCGTAGTTCGGACCTAGCCAACAGTAACCTTCATAGTGCTCAATAGCATGACGTGGTGATTCTTTTCTTATAGAATTGCTACATATCACACATTTGCATTGTGAATTCTACACAAACTAGCTAGTAGCACATTCTATGCCAAACACAAACTTGCCCACTTGCCACCAGCAACAAAGCCACAAAGACAAATTCATCAGTAAAAGAAAACGAACGAGTGCGAAGTATATAGCCGAAGTAAGCATTCATGCAGTGATGACTGTTGTGACGTAAGTCGGGTGAACTGATTGCGTGCTCACAAGGTACTGCTGCCTGTGCATGCGCCAAGCAATAGCGTATGTATATATACAGGCCAAAGTATCGTGTGTGGTGGTTTTTTCTGTTCGGCCTTCTGGTGTTGAGGTTGACAGCGTGTGCAAAGCCTTCTAGGGTCTGTCTACAACAGACAAAAAAATCTTGGAGGACTTTTTAGCTTACCTATCGAAGTAGAGCAAGGTAGGATAATCGAGCCCTGCGCGTGTGACCTTCTGAACTGCCAGCGCAGCTTCGGTGCATGCCTCAACCGTGCCGTTAGGAAACGAACGACTGCGCATGCAACTTTGACGGTTCCAAGTTATCTAAAAAATTGACGGCATATCCACGAGGTGAATGATGATGAGATGGGGCGAGGCTCCTGGAAGTAATACCGTGAAATTTTCTTCCGTTAATTCGCCTGGTGATATGCGCGTTTCCTCGCCGCTTTCCATTGTCGAATGTTTTCAAGATCTGCTTCGCGACGTTTACGTGCTAACTCAGCCTCTCGTTCCCGTACGGAAGGATCGTGCCGACGCTGCCTTGCTGATGTGGCCTCTCATTCCCGTACGAAAAGATCTTGCCGATGCTGACATGCCGCTGCAGCTTCTTGTTCACGTACGGCGGGATCTTGCCGACGCTGCCTTGCTGATGTGGCCTCTTGCTCCCTGCCTTTCCTTGCATCTTTTTCTCCCTCTCTTGTTCGCGTACAGCAGGATCTTGCCGACGCTGTCTTGCTGATGTGGCCTCTCGTTCCGGTACGGAAGAATCTTGCCGATGCTGACGTGCCGCTGCAGCTTCTTGTTCACGTACGATGGGATCTTGCCGACGCGGCCTTACTGACGTGGCTTCTTGTTCCCGTAGAGCACTATCTTGGATGCGACGTCGCCCAGCTTCCCGGCGTGCTTCTGCCTCGCGTGCTCTCACTTCAGGGTCCTGTCTGCGAACGCGCGCCGCCGCTGCCCTGCGCGCCCACCTTTCGGCATCCATAACCATACGAGTACACACCGACGGCAACGAGCATCGGCAACTACAAACCTGTATCGATATGGTTTTCATTATAAAATCATTGCTTTACAAAACACCTGGTGTGTTTCGTTAAGCAGCTGGCGTCTTTTTTGTTTTTTTATAAACATCTTTCGGTTTCATGGGTTCATCGATCAACGGCGTTTTGAACAAAATTTTTTATTGTTTAATCACGCACAGGAGGAATCTCACCAGGCACTACCTTGGATGTAAAGAATGGCTGCTACTGGGAATGAGTGACAGCAGAAGTCGGCTTTTAACACTTCTTCTTCTACTAACGTTTCCTACTGGAACATGCCAATGGCTGCTAATGGGGAATGAGAGAAAAAAGAATTCGGCTTTCAGTTAACGCGCACGCTACGAATTTTTTTATTGTTCAACAACGCACAGGAGGAATCTCCCACCGGCACCACCTTGGAGGTGAAAGCGTAAGACTGGTTACACACTACGACTGCAACTACGATTACGAGACACGAACGGGTGCCGATATAAGGAGCTTCACCCCTTAAAAAGCATAAAGAAAATCCTTAAAAGCCTAAAGCCCCTAAAGAAGAGACAAACTCAAAAGTTGGTGGGATGAGGATGTTAAGAGAGCCATAGCAAAACGTCAGGAAGCCTTTAGGGAACACAGGCATGCTAAGCAGAGGACTGAACCAACAGATGTTGTTGAAAGAAAATAGGAAATCTTTATAAGCTGTAAAAAAGATGCATACCTTCCTTTTAATAAAAAGATTAGAAGAAAGGGAGCTCAGTGGCTTGCAGAAGTACATAAAAAAGAAAGAAAGGCAGCTGCGGAATTTTGGAACTATCTAAACTCCCTTAGAAATGAGACGAGCCTAGAGCAGAGGTTTATAACTACAGCTCAAGATGCTAGGCTAGAAGGGGACGAAGATATTATATATATAAGAACAAGAACGGCAGAAAAATTTCAACAAAGAAGTGCTTTATGCACCACAATAGACAAGGATGAGTCAAGTGGCGCAATGGCTCTATTTTCACAACAAGAGTGGGAAAGGGCTAAGAAAAGGGTCCATAGCACTACATCAACAGGCCCAGATGGCATTCCAATTACGCTGATGAAGACATTAGGTCCGTAGTCTAAGCAGGCTTTGAGAGAGGCAGCAAGTAAAATAATAATCGATGCAGAAGTTCCCGATGGATGGAAACTTAGCAGGATGAGCATGATTTATAAAGGGAAGGAGGAAAAAGCTGACATAAACAACTACCGTCCTATTACAGTGACATCAGTGGTCTATAGGCTGGCGATGCAGATTATAAAGGAAAGACTGCAATCATGGATAGAGGATGAGGGGGTGCTGGGGCAACTGCAGAATTGGTTTCGGAAACACAGGAGGTTGGAAGACAATCTGTTCTCACTGACGCAATGCATTGAAATAGCAGAAAAGGAACACAGGCCCCTGTGGCTAGCAATTTGGGATATCAATGAAGCGTACGATAGCGCGGTTCAAGAGGAATTAGGGGCAATACTGGACACACTAGGCGTGGAAGATGTAGTCACTAATCTTTTAGAGGATATCTATTAAGGTAACAAGGTAATTATAAAGTGGGAAAAACAGGTATCCAACTCTGCAGAGGTAAAGCAGGGGCTCAGGCAGGGGTGTCCCCTGTCATCCTTATTATGCAAGATGTACCTACTAGGATTAGAGGCCAAGTTAGAGGGAAGTGGGCTGGGCTTCAACCTTTTTTTTTGTGAAACAAGGAAAACTCATTGAACACGCACTACCAGCATTGATATACACAGATGATATAGTGCTAATGGCGGACAACAAGGAAGACTTGCAGAGATTGGTGGACATCTGTGGTAATGTGGGAGATAGGTTCGATTTAAGATTCAGTAAGGGAAAATCAGCAGTCATGATTTTTAATGACAACGAAGGTAGTGAGATTAGAATACAGAAGGTCACGCTAGAGATAACAGATAAATACGAATATCTGGCCGTATGGATATGCAATGGGGCGGAGTATCTAAGGGAACACGAAATATACGTGTCCACTAAAGGTAACAGGAATGCAGCGGTAATGAAAAACAGGACACTGTGCAACTACAATAGGTATGATGCTGTGAGAGGAATATGGAAAGGGGTCATGATTCCTGGTCTGACGTTCGGCAATGCGGTCTTGTGCATGAGATCAGAAGTTCAAGCAAGATTAGAAATTAAGCAACGTGGAATAGGTAGGCTTGCCTGAGGAGCTCACGGGAATACACCAAATGAGGGAGTACAAGGTGATATGAGATGGACATCATTTGAGGGCAGGTAATCTAGCAGCAAGATAACATTTGAGAAGCGATTGAGAGAAATGGGGGAGAAGCGTTGGGCTAGGAAGGTATTCAGATACTTGTGCATGAAGAGGGTTGATACGAAATGGCGGAAGCGAACCAGAAGATTGACTGGTAAATACTTGGAAAAGAGCAGGGGGACCAACCAAAAAGAATTATCGGTTAAGAAAAAGGTGAAGGAAGCTGAGACCAATATGCAGAGATTTGGCATGATTAAGAAGTCCGCACTTGAGATCTATCGAACTCTTAAGCAGGAAATTGCCAAGGAAATGTTCTATGATAATACTTGGGGTAATTCTCTACTGTTTGAGGCCAAGACGGGAGTATTGCGAACCAAGACATATCGGGCCAAATACGAAGGAGTAGACACGGTATGCAGTGCGTGTTGAGAGGAAGAACAAACTGCCAAACACTTGATAATGTTCTGTAAAGGGCTTCACTTTATAGTTCAGGATGATGGCGCAGAGTTTTTCAAAGCACTGGCGCTTAAAGACAGTGAGGGCAAAATAGACTTTAAGTGGGTAGAATTAACTAGAAGAAAGTTATCTGATGGGTGGCTAAAGTCAAAGCACGAGTGAAAATTAAACCCTTGATAGATATGTGGGGTTTAACGTCCCAAAACCACCATATGATTATGAGAGACGCCGTAGTGGAGGGCTCCGGAAATTTCGACCACCTGGGGTTCTTTAACGTGCGCGCAAATCTTCAATGCAAAGTAAGAATCCACAACCTCACTGTTTAAGGAAAAAAATAAATCTTGTTTTTGGTTCATTAAGTATTAAGGCTTGGTGGCGCTAGCCACCGCCCGATATAAAAGGTACAGCGATATCCATCCCTTCATCTATCCAATCAGCCTACTGCAAGTACGGCGGTTAAGTGCTCAATACACCATATTTTTTCGGGGCGAAGCTCCCAATGCCGTGGGTCGTGTGTCCGCGAAGTATGTAGAAGTAGTCGTCTTCGTCGTCGTAGCAGTAGCCGGTAGCCAACTCCAGGGCCGGACTAGATGAGCAGCACGCGTGCACCCTTTTGAATTGAGGAAATTCGCGCACGGTAATCATAAATAAAAAGATAGTTGTTTCTGATGAAATAACTACCAGATACGAGTATTGGTGACCTTTTCTCCAATAAAATCTGCTTTGAAATGATGCTACTGAAAAAAAGCTAGTATGAGATGGACGCGCTTTGAGCACTATCTAACCTGAAAGGGTTGCCACGTTAGGCTCATTGGGGTAACATTCTTGGTTTAGCAAGGGTTAATGAGGGTTGAGCCACGGTGCTATGAGTATAGTGAATATTTATGTAGCCATAAACTAGGCATGGTGAAACGTGGGAAGTAGACGCGAAGTGCAGGGCGTAAGAAAGTGTGCCAGTGCCACCTCTCATTTAGTCCTTAGAATGTTCACTGGATGAAAAGACTTTTATAAGTTGAAGATATGATAGAAAGATGTGATATGGTGGTACTTGGAGTGTTCACTAGATGTATGCATGGATGGACGGACGGACAGACACACAGATGCACGGGCAGATGCACCGATGGGCAGACGTACGGATGAATGCTGGGACGGACGCAAGGATGGACGCACATAGGAACGGAAGCAAGAAAGAATGAATGGACGGACGCTTCGCCGCGCTCATCATCATGCACTCCGTGGATATGCTGGGTTTTGTTTTTACTTTTGCAAATCACTGAAGGCAGCATGCGAATTTGCTCAGCTTCTCTTTTTGTTAATGATTTTGCAGCTGATGTGAAATAAATATAACTCAGAGGCAATGGGTAGGCTTTCAGAGAGAGAGAGAGAGAGAGATTGACTTTATTTACACATATTCTGAGGAGACTTAGAATGGGTCATTCCGACCCTTGATTCAACCTGGAGGCTCCGCCCAGGATGGCGCTGGTAACCGAAGGCTTGTAGCGATGTCCCGGGCCCTCTTGACCGCCTGTAGGTGCTGCTTGTATTCATTGCTCTTGACGGCTTCCTGCCAAGCCTCTTGGGTATTCAGTTGTGCTGCGCTGTCGGTAGGGCACAGCCAAAGCATGTGTTCGAAATTGCAATAGGGATGGTTGCAAGGAAAGCATGTGCGTGGTGTGTCGGGGTCGACTCTGTGTAAGGTGGATGGTGTTATGTACGTACGTGTTTGCAATCTTCTTAGAGTTAGAGCTTGTGCTCTGTTAAAATTTGGGTGGGGTGCTGGGAACGCACGTCTTCGTCCCCGGTAAAGTGAAGGGATCTCGTGGTATGTGAGTGCTTTGTCCTGGCTGCAAAGGTTCTCGTACCGCTCTCTCATCGAGGGTCGTTGTGCGGGGCGCAGTGGGTTTCCAAACACCTACTCACTGGAATGCAAATGTTTTAAAGCCTGGCGTGGTTCTACGCGTCTGCCACGCGATTTTACCTGCGTTGAGGAGAGGCCTTTCACTGCACGGCAATTCCATAGTGCTTTTTTTTTCGTAGCAGTATTCAACAATGCCAAGCACCTGGAAAGCAAAAGTCATCAAAGACTGCGTTATAAACGTGTATTACAGCATTGCATTTCGTGAAATGTGGATGCTAGCGAGGTTAGAACTTTCATTTTTATTAGAAGTACAATATCTTTACAGTAATTTGTACAAAATATGAAGCGACCACACCATTGTGCCTGTGTGCTTCTCTAAAGCACACAGGCACAACAAGGGCTGCCGTGGGCACGGTGGACCCAAAGCTGCCATGTCGCTAAACGGAACGCTTCTCTGCTTGGTGCAGGTCTTTCTTGGCTTCGGTGCTTTTGAATGCGCGCAGCCACTTTATGCGTCTTGTGACGACATGAGCCAGCTCATCAGCAAAGGCCCCCAGTTTTCAACGCTGTCGTCACCCGATGACGCAGTTCTACTGGCCTTTCCTTTCAAGCATCACAGCGTGACGTCATCATTTGGCGCCGCTATAAAAGAGCACCGGCTAGATTTCGTCTGCTGTGGGCACGGTGGACCCAAAGCTGCCATGTCGCTAAACGGAACGCTTCTCTGCTTGGTGCAGGTTAGTCCCCGTTCTAGTTCAATACGTAGTGATTGTCGAGGCTTAGTGGTTCTGCCGTGCCCACGGCGTTGTTTTGTAATGGCGTATGACTGTTTTGTCGTTTGCAAACTACTAATTTGCGGTGATGTCGAGGAAAACCCTGGGCCCACCCACAAGGAAATGTACGAGCAACTACTTTATGGTCAGGCAGAAAAGACAGTCTACATGAACATTACTAACAAAAAATCAACACTTACCTTTCCTTACAGTATCAACGGCACCCCACTACGAAATGTTTCACAGTACAAATATCTGGGTGTAACGATAAGCAGTGACCTAAGCTGGAATGCGCATGTGCAGCAAATTTCTAAAAAAGCAATGAATAAATTGTTCTTTCTCAAACGATCGCTTGCCGGATCTACCTTTGAAACACGTTCTCTTGCCTACACCAGTCTTATCCGACCGACATTGGAATACGCCAGTATTACGTGGTTTCCACACACTAAATACAACATCGCTGCGCTTGAGCGCGTACAAAGGAAAGCTGTCCGTTTTATTTTCAATCGCTACAGGCGTAGCGATTCCCCAACAGAACTTCTTCGGCAGGCTGGTCTCACTACCTTGTCTAACCGAGCGAGAGTGCACAGATTGAAATTCCTATATTTGTTGTTAAAAAATAATTTTAAGATCAACCCCAGGTCATTTGTTACATACAGCTCTGCCAGAGAAACGCGACACAAACACAAATTCACGTTAGAAGAATTTCGTCCTACTAATAATGTATTTCGCTTCTCTTTTTTTCCACGAGTTGTAAGAGACTGGAATGCCTTAGATGAAATTACTGTAACTCAGCCTACGCTAGAATTATTCTCTGAACTCGTGGAGAGAGCTGTTTGACACAGACACATGTCACTCTGGTTATTGTTATTGTGATATTGATGTAGTATGCTTGTTTTAATCTCTTGCTGTGTGTAAATTTAGAGTGTGTCTTTCGTTTATACGTGTATATGTCTATTTCTTACAGAGCGCATAATATGCTCTCCGCATTACTTCTGTACATTCATGTATAAATCAACTCCCACCCCTGTAATAATCCCTTTGAGGGATTGGCAGTATTTTGAAATAAAAAAATAAAAATAATAAAATGCGAAAGGAACTGCTTGAAATTAAAACACTATTTTCTGAGCTGAGAGAACAGATGCTTGACTTTAGGCGTAGTGTTGAAAATATAGCGACTGAGCGCTCAGCACAGCATAAAAACACCCATCAATTGCATGTCACAATGAAATCATTTGAACACGCAGTGTATTTTCAAACAAAAAGCTAACAGACCTTGAAGGCCACAGCAGACGTTCAAATGTAATTATTCATGAAATACCCGAGACCTCAGCAGAATCAGAAGAGGAACTAAAGGACAAGGTCGTAAAAGGTCTCTTTAAAGAAAAACTTCAGGTTGAATCTGAATCTGTAGGGCGTATTCATCGACTTGGTGAGCACGTAGAAAAGCGGCCTGTAATAGTGTATCTGCAAGACTTTACAGAAAAGAAAGAGATAATGAAAAACGCAAGCCAACTGAAGGGCTCGGATATCTTTGTTAAGAATGATTACTCAAAATCAACGCTAAAAAACGCAGTCTGCTCTGGCACAGCGCAAAGGCCGAGATAGAACAAGGGAAAAGAATCAACCTGATACACGATAAACTAAAAATCGATAAGGATATGTATTTTTGGGATGAGGTGCAAAATAAGCGGGTAAAAATGACCGGCTACAAGAACTCCGTACCCCAGCAGTCTAAAACCTGACGTAATGTGCATGCGCACAAGAAACTTCGTCTACATAATTAGAATGCCCGCAGTGTTATGAATTAAAACGAACCCCTCGAAATCCTATTACTGCAGTACGATCCTCACATTACTGTTATAACTGAGACGTGGTTACATGAACAGGTGAATGATGGCGACATTTTTCTACCTTCCTATACGGCTTTTCGTAAGGACAGGCAAGCAAGGGGAGGTGGTGTGGCCGTCATGATCCAACAAAAATTTGATGCTGTCTTGTTGGATGATGTACCCGAGCTTGAATGTATCTGTATTAAAGTAACTTTGTGGGGCCACTCACTCATCGTATGTGCATTATATAGACCGCCGGACTCAACTCTTGAATACCTATTAAAACTAAAGGAACACATGTCTAAATACCATGGCAACAAAGTTCTTTTAATTGGCGATTTCAATCTCCCCGGAGTAGATTGGGAGCGTTTTGAAACCTTGACAGCCAATATCAGCAATGCAAATGCAGTGTTTGACATCATGCTCACACATAGTTTGGTAAATTGGTTCATGAACCAACGCATTATCAGGGTACTGCTAGGTCTATCTTAGATCTGGTATTTATTCCCCGTGACTTCAGTACACATACCGTAGTAATTCAGCAAGGGCTGTCTGATCACTACCTTGTGTTAGTTTCTATCCCTCTTGTACCGCTTTCGGCAACTGCCAACTTGTCCTTTCATTGTGTGAAAGACTATACACATGCCAATGATGCCTGCATTATCGAGCACCTAGAAACCTGTCTGATCGATTTAGTAGCTACCGATGTTTGTAGATTGTGGGACCAATTTAAACCCATATGCTTCTACTGTATCGAAAAATTTATACCGTCTAAACGTAAAGAGGTGCATAAACATACGCCCTGGATGACGAGAAGCATCATTCATCTCAAGCGAAAAGTTAAAAGATTAAAGAAAAAGCATGCTGACCCCAAAGTTATAGATGACGCTCTAGATAAGCTTGCACATGCCGTACACACCTCGAAAGAATACTACTTCAATACGTCACTCGCAAACTTCATAAAGAATGATCCAAAGAAGTTCTGGAACTATATTAGCGAAAAAAAGAAACCAATATCACAGGTTTTTGTCAATGGTTTAATGGTATCTGATCAAGCTGCCATTGCTCAACACCTCAATGAGTATTTTCATAGTGTATTTTCTACTCCTAGTGCTTCCCCATCTGTCATAACTGCGGACAATGCTGCAAATGTAAACTTTATTTCTTATTCTGGTGTCGTTGCTGTGTTGTTGATCTTAAAGACTAGGACTTCTTGCGGTCCCGACAATATCCCCAACATATTTTTTCGTCGCTTGGCAGAGTCTGTCGCAAAATACTTACTCGTCATTTTTCGAGTCTCTCTGTTGTCAGCGGAATTGCCAGATGACTGGAAGTCGGCAGGAATAGTTCCTATATTCAAGAAAGGTGACCGCCTAGTACTAAAAATTTGTCGACCGATCTCCTTAACATCATCGTGCTGTAAGCTTATCGAACACATAATAGCTTATAAATTGAATGAATTCTTAGAAGAACGCTCAGTTTTAACAAATCATCAACATGGCTTTTGAAAAGGATTTTCTACTACAACACAATTGGTTTTTATCGTTCATACCTTTGCAGCTTGTCTTGATGCTAACGGCCAAATTGATGCAATATTCTTAGACTACAGTAGAGCATTCGACACAGTTCCACACGATAAACTAATTATAAAGCTTCGGTTAGTTGGTATACCAGAATTATTTATCTCCTGGATCTCAGTTTATCTACTCAATCGCAACCAATATGTTCAGGTAGGAGAAAAACAATCGGGCTGCCTTCCTGTGACTTCTGGCGTTCCGCAGGGGAGCGTACTAGGCCCCCTTCTGTTTCTGGTCTACATTAATGACATTGTCAATGTAATTAGCACCCCGGTACAAATTCGTTTATTTGCTGACGATTGTGTTTTGTTTAGAGATGTAACCTGCATTAGTGACCAATGTGATCTTAATACTAACTTAGGCAATGGATCAATATCGTGTGAACAATGGGGAATGCTTCTTGATGCAAACAAATGTGTGTATCTCCCCATAACGCGCAAAAAAGTCCCTTAAAACTACACATACAATTTCGCTGAAGCACCTTTACTTATTGTAGCCTCCTATATATACTTAGGCTTAACGTTAACAAGTACCTTATCCTGGAATTTGCACATAAATAACATCTGCTCAGCCGCTTTCCGTAAATTAGGCCTTCTCCGCCACAAACTCAAGACTGCTCCGCCTAGTGTTAAACTCTTCTCCTACTTTTCCTTAATTAGGCCTAAACTTGAGTACGCCTTCATAGTTTGGGATTACCACACAAAATTAACGTTCAAAACCTGGAAAGAATTCAAAGAAAAGCAGTACGATTCATATATAGTAAATTTACGTCAACCGACTCCCCCACTGCATTACTAACGGCAAATGGTATAGAACTATTATAAATTCGAAGAACAAAAAGTCGGCTACAGTTTCTTTTAGACATAGTGAACTACAGGCTACCCTTATACACCGCAGCGTACGTATCCCCCTTGTTAAGCAGACCCACTCGACACCAATATCCCTATTCTCTAACGCCAATCTTCGCAAGGACAGATATTTTTCGGTACTCCTTCTTCCCACAAACAATAGATGATTGGAACAAACTAACCAAAGCATTTCCTCAACGCCTTGACCATTTGTGTAAATACTCTTCTTCCATGACTTCCTTGAATTGTATTATCATCTTGTTGTTCAACTGTTACTTTTTTAAAGCCATAACCCCTCTGTCTTATAGCAAAGAAATTGTGTAAAAACCGCTTTGCAACCTTGTTTCATTCTGTTATTTAGTGTGTTTCATGTATGCTCACCCTGCTTGGACTTTTTGTCCGCAGTGTTCTATAAATAAATAAATAAATAAATAAAAATAAATGAAGGTTTTTGGTGAAGTTTTCATTTTCATCAACAAGGGATGCCAAAGGACATAACACTTTTTTGGGTGGTACGAGATAACGTAAGCTTTGAAATTTTAATCAATCTTCTATTTTAAATTCCTTTGCATGACATCCGTAAAAAGATGACGTCTTAACAGCTAATAAACCATCGTTATATTGTTTAGAAACATCACTGAGGTGACAAATAATTAAAGAGACAAAAACTTTTGGTGCTCAGGCAGACTTTTTGAAGTAGTGTTTCTGTTTGCGCTTGGTAGAAAAGTCCCTTGGTTATTTGCTAAATAGATATTTTCTTCATGCGTAAATGACGAAATCCCCAGATACTTTATTATATAGAAAGTGATACAATGGGGCTGGACAATGTATACGTATTAAATATTGACTAGATTATTTTTCTCGATATACATTTGAAATCTCAAGGGGAAAATGGCTATGGGCAACGCACTGAACTCGTTAACACGTCATGCATAAATTCTTTACAGGATAAGGGAGCAGACGCCAGACCTTAGTAGACTTACTGAATTGGGATGAAACATTAGTGAATATTCACTTCTAAGAACGTTTTGCAGCACGAGGAGGGGCACTCCCAAAGTTAGGAAAAAAAGAAACACCTGGACACAGCTGTCTAAGAATGAGGTGCAACCACCCCAAGACCACCTGCGCCTACTGAACTAAAACTAAAACATGATTACTCCTCATTGGTTCGTAGGCTGGTGGCCAAATAAAGGTAGTAAATATTTGATGAAACTTCTGAATTTGCGCCCATGTGCAATGAAGTCTTTTCTGTAAGTAAAATATACTTGTTGCCTGAAGAACATTGAATGCTTTAGTTCTGCCAAACATGAAGACTTTACGCGCAATAAATGGGTAGATTTTCAACGCTTAATGCGCGTTTGTGGAAACCGCGTCAAGTAATTTGTGCGTTATTTATATGCATAAATTTCGTTCGCATCTGCGTGACTCCCTGTAAAGAACGTCGAAAGACCAACGTCTTCTCTTGGGAAGAGAAAATTAAACGTTTGTTTGACGTTCTGCGAAAGATCATCGGTGAGTGCTGTGCGAATAATGGCTTATCGGCAGTAATAATAAGAACGATAGTTTTTAAGGAGGAGAGCTACTTATAGGTGGCGGCGTAGGAGCGTAGGAGACGCTGCTTTCGCGTTCATAGTGTCGCGTTGTCATCACTGAGTATCAAACAGTGCGATCTTTGGAAATTTGTGTATGCGTTTTCTAAAAACAAACACTCTACCTAATACTCAGTATTTATTATGCTGCACCTCAAATACGCGCAAATGTCGCTGTCACAAAATGACCTCTGCCGTGGGTGGTCTAATGGCTAAGTATTCGGCTGCTGACCCGTAGGTCCACGGGATTGATTTCCGGTTGCGGCGGCTACATTTTGAATGGAGGCGAAAATGCTGTAGGCCCGTGTATTCAGATTTGGGTCACCTAAGGAACACCATGTGGTCTAATTTTTGGAACTCTTCAACACGGCGTCTCTCATAACTATATGGTAAGTTTGAGACATAGGACGCCACGTATCAATAGATCACTTAAGGAAGTCATCAAGTCATTTTGCTTAATGAAGACACGTTTTGCGTTTGAATATTTAGGCAACAGTTTACCGATTGTGGAAATATTTATG
>WOVY01002908.1:0-25039 GCA_013436015.1 Rhipicephalus annulatus
TTCTCGAACGTCAAGTATCGAAGTGAAACAATGAAGCCACCGGCCATTCGCTTCGATGCCTCGCATAGAACTGTGCTGGCAAGTGCGTAGGAGCTCAAATCGTTCGAAACGGCATCGAGTTCACACCACCATTATTTTCAAAAAAAGTAAAAAAATATATACAAGCATTTCTCTTTTTTTACAATTTCTTGTCCTCGATCCACAGAATCCCGTAAGCTGTTCGAGGAGTTTCTTCACCTTTGGCTGGCGGACTGTAAATTTGCACCTGGCCCTCCACTTGTGTAAAGTGGCATTCGCTGGAATGGGCCATTGTTTGCAACGGCCGTATCACCTCGTGCAAATTTCAGCGTCGTTTAACGTGCGGATAGCGAACTGGGTGCAAATGTCTAGCATCTACCAGACGCTCTCTAGCGTGCGATTTGCCGCAGTAAACGCTGTAGATTGTTTTCGCTCCGGAGAATCGTGCCGATAAAACACTCGCTCTTTTTTGTGTGTGTGGTGTAATGTCCGATTTTCTCACCCACCTATCTGTAGTCATGTGGTGAGAATTGCGAATGAGAAGACCGGCGAGTCGAGCGATGGCTGAATACATGTTAGCGTGCGTGCGTGCGTGCGTGCGCGCGCGCGTGTGTGTGTGTATGCGTGTGTGTGTGTGTGTGCAAGTTTTCGTTTTCTAAATCTTTCTTTTTTCTCTACTCTATCCTATCCTACCACTTATGTGAGAGCGTCCAATCGAGCAAAAGCTTGGTTAAACTCCCTGAATTTCTTTCTCGTTTCTCTTTTTCTACTGAGATCTTCTTGTTTTTGTATGTTTATCTTTTTTTCGCCTCCAATTCCTCGTGAAACTACATCATTGAAATGTCGCAAACGCCATTCTCCCGCATCAGTACTTCTTTTACTCAAACGCTGTCACGAATGAAAACAAGCCCCGCCGCAATAGTCTATTGGCTAAGGTACTCGGCTGCTGACCCGCAAGTTGCGGGTTTGAATTTGAATCCCGGCTGCGGCGGCTGCATTTTTGACGAAGGCGAAAATGCTGTAGGCCCGTGTGCTCAGATTGGGTGCACGTTAAAGAAGCCCAGGTGGCTGAAATTTCCGGAGCCGTCTCCACTACGGCGTTTCTCATAATCATATGGTGGTTTCGGAACGTTAAAACCCCACATATCCATCAAATCAATCAATGAAAACGAAAACTCGTGCATTCGCGGTATTCAATTCTACCACCGCTTGCGTACAGTGTCAGCAGCCGTGCAGTCATCGTCCGCTTGGCGTGATAGCTCGCGTTATATTGCAAGACGTTATCGCTTTATTTCAGTAACGTAACGACACTGATGTCGAGGTATTTGATAATTTCTGCCGGGATCGAGTTTTAATCCTAACTTTGAGCAGACTTTCTTGGCACGAGAATGTCGGGGATAAGATAAATTACTGTGGGAAATCACTGAAATTCGTGAAATGAAAAGGCTGTACTTCGTGCGTGATCAGTGCTTCGATTTTGTTAGCGAAAAAGAACATGAATTTTACTATTACTTAGATAGAGATTTTATTTTCTATATATAGAGAGAAAGAATGAGCACTGGCGCTCGTGTTTGTGGAAAAAAAAAGTGTTTTTTTTTTTGCTCCCCCTATTCCGGGCAGTATTGACTGATTGGTATGTGGGGGTTCAACGTCCCAAAACTACCGTATGACTATATAAGAAACGCCGTAGTGGAGGGCTCCGGAAATTTCGACCACCAGGGATTCTTTCGCGTTCACTAAGATCTGAGCACACGAGCGTACAGCATTTCCGCCTTCATATAAAATGCAGCCGCCGCAGCTGCGATTTGATCCCGCGACCTGCAGGTCAGCAGCCGAGTACCTTATAACCACTAGACCACCGCGGCGGGGTTTCGGGCCAGTATTTTGCAGTGATATTGATGGTTTTCATTGAGAAGCTATGATGCCGAGTCTTCAAACATAACATGTGTTACGTGGGTTATAGTTCTTGCGTGTTCACAGGCAACACTTTTGGACTTGCACCTAATTTATAATTGATTATTTTTTTAAACTCGTTCGGAAACGAGTTTGGGAAACGCCGCTGCATTCGAGCTCCGTGGCGTGACAAACAGCCCGCTATGCAAGCGTCAGCATTCCATGAAGAATTTTGTTCCGCGATTAAAAGCGCACTCAACCGAGCTAATTATGCAGATTTGTTCAGCATTTCATTCAAATGGAACGATTTGCAGCGGCCGAAACTATATATGGCAGTAGACGACGACCCCGCTTCGTGCAGTACATGACGTCACACACGTCCCGTCAAAATGGCGGTCGTCACGTATGGGTATGGGCTGGGCTCTTAGCCTACAAATTTTATTCCTTATTTCGTGCTGCAATATTACTGTACAGTTCATTTTTCATATATGTTTATACGTAACATGCACTGTACTATATTTTCCACTCAAAACCACAAATTGATGGGTGACAGTGTCAGGGCTGCTTCAAGTATGCATGTTGTTTTAAAGAACAAACCGTCAATTGAAGTCCGCAATCCGCCATGCACCTTCTTCAATTCATCTCTTGTTACGTGTGTGCTGTTATATCTACGAACTGTCGCTTTATTCTTTAGCACGTACGCAAGGCACCGTTCTTTGAATGGTATACACACTTTCTCCGGGGGTGTATTGCGTATATCCGATCTCCTACGCGCCATGTCACTTCGAGTCGCGGTTCTTGGTTGTCTTGGCTGCCATTTACTCGTTTAATAACACTGTCTACAACGTACTGTCTTCATCCGGGCGCACCCACTCGCAAACTACTTAGTTACGCGGGCACGTCTTGAGAGAAAAAAAAAAGTCTCAACACGCTTCGCCTTAGCCGGCCATCGTATAGCACAGCTTTTATTCTGTCTTTACCGTTTTCGAGAACGTTGAGAAGGAAGCCGACAGCTGCATGGGCACGTTACAGATGTCTACCCTGAGCTTTCCATCAGTGCCAGGCTACGTTACGCCTGGGCTCTCTATGAATTGTGCTGCGAAGAGTTGTGGTTACACAAAGCGTATCGCCCGGTATTTCATTATTCGGCTCCGGTGCACATCGCGTTGTTGTGAGCGTCCTCGTGCAACTCCGCGCCGCCTACGCCCCGTGGAGTATAGAGCGACCCCCAATCTCCTTCCCTCAGCACACTGTAGTTAGTGAGAGGTTCTAATTAGGAGCGCCGACGAAAGGTTCAAACCGCGACACGCGTCCCGAACACGTCCAAGCGCGAGCTCTGTCTTTGCGCGTCCCTTGAACGCACTTGAGTTACACGGCGAGGCCCCGCGGAATTAGATTTCTCGAGCTCCACGTGGCGTAGTACACTCCATGCATGCGCTCAGTCTGCCACCGACGACACAAGCATCACAGCAAAATCTGCATGTCGCATGAACCAGTGAGGAAGTAGAACTGCAGTTACCATGTCGTGAGACGCGAGAACAAGACGGAAAGTTGAGCTTGAAAACAGTTAAAAGAGCCCTGTGTAATGAAAAAGCATTGCGAGTTGAGCAGCACAGATGCATCACGGTATGTAAAAGCTCAAGACTGGACAATTACACACGCAAATGTGGGTGAGTAACTCTGTAAACTACATCCATGACGGTCCAATGGTTGTGGTGCTGTTGGCCCGAAGGTTGCGGAGATCGGATTCGTGGTGGCCGCGTCTTGATGGAAGCGAAGAGCTCGAGGACAGTGCACTTATATTTAGGCCCACGTTAAAGAACATCAGATGGTCGAAATTTTCGGGGGCCTGGTGTCCAGCATAATCAGGTGGTGGCTTTGGGACGTGAAACCCAAGCAATTATTATTTTACTATTTACAGTGAAAACCGTGAAGGCACTCAGTTACTCACACGCATCAAAGCGCCAGAAAGCGTGTCTCACTTTCAGCGTTGCTGTGCTGCTGTGGCAATGTTCAACCGTATATGTGCGCGTTTGATTTTAGGAACTAAGGAAAAATAACGCGTTATTTCCCTAGACAACGCCACAGGTCAGGATTCTCTTTGCGAAGGAAGCTTCGCTTAGGATAAACGACGCAGATAGGAACGAAATAGATTGAGCTCGAGGAAAGCTAATCAAGAAAGGTAAATGTTTGAAAATAAAGGAGAGGAAAGGGAAGCGAACGAAGAATTAAAATGCCTCCTCGAGTTTCCGCTGATGAGGTCAGCACAGCGACTATAACGAGATATTCGCATATCCAGCGCTCAGGGAACACCTGGCTGGGAAAACGGGGAAATCCGAGAAGCCTTGTCAGCGTGTCCGACCTAATTTCCTGACTCGATCAGCAGATCTATAGTTGCTGTGCCCCCGCGCTTCGTCGGCTGTTCCCCACTTACTCTACAATCTCGTCGTCCAGTCTCTGATTTCGTCTGACGTGGACTGTCTCGGCGTCTGCGCCAACTGTTTCCTTATTTCGATGCAGCCGAGCGGAAGGCAACACCCCCTGCTTTGCACGGTGCTCACCCCCCCTCCCCCCCGTACTAAGTGACGTCAAGGTGGCACGAAAAAAGAAGGAAAAAGGAATCAACATGACGGGAAAGTCCGGAGGGCAGTGTGGAAGGATACTTAAACGGAGGCGAATGACGTAGATGATGAACACTGTTACAGGCTTTTGATCCGCCGAGCTCTTTTTTCACTCGTCTGCTTTCTCCCATTTAAATCACCTATTCTTGTTTCTTCAACAAAAAGAAGTTAAAGTAAAGAATATCAGCCCAGAAAGTAATTATCTTGTGCTGCAGCCAAGTCTATATAGCGGATGGCAGTGGCGATATCATCGTTTTATTTTCCCGAGAAACGCGGAGCAAGAGGCTGATATACCGTAAAGTATCACTTTACACGCGCCACGCGCCGGACGTGATTCGCTGGCGGGAATGTATACGCTAAACTAATTTAAGGGAACACCGTTCAACCCATAATTTAGTAGAATGCAGCATCGTGAAATGAAACGGCATTCTGGACATACTTATTATAAATTAAACGCTGATCGATCGATTGATACATTAATTGATAATTTGTTCATTGATTGATTGATTGATTGATTGATTGATTGATTGATTGATTGATTGATTGATTTCGAAGGGAAAGCGTAACCCTCAGCAAACATTCACTTCACTCTGTTTGTGGATTCGGGTAGCGCGTAAGTGAATAACTTTATTCGGAATCCGGCGAGTGGAGGCCTGAGCCTGGGCTCGCCTAGATGGTCGCTGGGACCTATTGCTCCTCCACGGCCTCTATGGTTCGCTGGACGGTAATTGGTCTTGAAGTTTTGAAATGAGTAGGGCGGCTCTTCAGTTCAAAAACTTGAAACCAACTATGAACCGTCCAGCGAGCATGCATGGAGGTCGTGCAGGATGTGATCCCAAGCCCGGGCCTCCCACTCTCCGGATTCTGAATAAAGTTATTTCACTCACTCACTCAATTCAACTAGTTTATGTTCACTCTGCCCGGTCTCAGATCAGGCTTAGGGAGCTCCGGTGACGGTAAAGATATGCACCGTCGAATGGGAGCGGAATGTGACGTAATGGTGTTTGCGAGGCCAGTCTATCATAGCCCATCCAGGACAAGCACCTTTCCTGGCGGTCATCCTCACCTGTCTTGTTCGCGTCCCCGTCTCGCTAGCGCTCCTTTGTCATGCATCAAGTATGGACCAACTTGCCCCAGCATACAACTTAAAGATGAATCATATATGCGCGTAGGATGAACAACACATTTTCAGTGTTTGTTTTGCTGAACGTATATTGGAATGGTGAAGCGCTCTCATTTAGCTATCTAGCTATCGTAGAACATCGTTATGTACGTGTGCTATATGTGGAACTTTAACAGAGTGCAGTTCGCCTACGCGAGAGAAATCTGAGAACATTTAGGCGTTTTTCTTCATGAGAATGCGGTCACTGACGAACTACAATCTATTCTGGGACGTTGTGTCCAGTAGCAGCAGGACTAAGGCAATGAACCAGTGTGGTACTTCTGCACAAGCGCGCCATCGGCCGGAAATCGACTCATCTCCCACGGCCGCCTACGAGCGGAGTTCGCAGCACTTGCGTAGCAGCATTCGTTAGCCGATACGTATCGGCATCCAAAGAGGCACCGCAAGTAGCTCAGCTCCTCGTCACCTGTCACAGTTACGCAACCTCCAGCTACACCTGTAAGGTGACGTGATCCTTTCATCAAGTTTCAGCGGTCACTTTCTGATTAAATCAAGCATTCGTGTGCAGTGCCAAGCGAGAACAAACCTTGCACAGAATGCCGCGTGGGCTGTTCGGCTGAATTGAAACTACAGAGGATTCTGTCGTGAATATGCCCTGATTCAGTCATCTATTCTCTCTCTCTCTTTCTCTATCCCGATCACTCACTCGCTCATCCGTTAATGCATTTAAAGGCTACTTAATTGTGGGATCATTATGTGGCACATCAGCAACATCACATTTATTTGTAAAACGTCATAAATGACAGATCGGCAGCTGCAAATAGATTGAGTATGAGTTTCAGTTTGAGTTTAGTTAATTTACCACGTACAGTTGTACAGTAAGTGGTTGGGACAGAGGAAAAAAGCTTTATGAAACAGCTTGACAAAGCTTCATATCCCCATGTCAACTGTGGCAACAAAAACGGCAAAATCAAATTAAACACAGGACAGTTTAAACCAGCAATGCATACGCTTTGCATCAGAACAAAAAATTTAAACAAACTATATATACTAACCAAAAAACGCACATGCTATAAATCGAAAGAAGTAATCAAACAAAAAATATTACTACACACAAATTAATAAAGCATTAATAAGGTATGCTCGATTTAGGGATAAGTCAATCGTAAACAAACGGGTGTTATTGTTTGTTTCCTTGTTAGTCTGTTTCGTTGGCAAATACGGCACATAGCGTGTTTCTTTTAGTGCATGCTTCTTTCTTAGGTCCTTCGCTGTTGAACCTGCGACATAGCCCAGCGAGCTTGTCGCGTGCGCAGAACACATCTCTTACACCTATTTTGCCAGCGACCTTCTTTAGCCTATGGAAAACTTCGTGTACGTAGGGTATAACAGCCATGCTAGGCCCCGCGGTAGTGGTCTGGTAGCTAAGGTACTCGGCTGCTGACCTTCAGGTCACGGGATCGAATCCCGGCTGCGGTGGCTGCATTTCAGATGGAGGCGGAAATGCTGTAGGCCCGTGCACGTGTTCAGATTTGGACGCACTTTAAAGAACCCCAGGTGGTCGATTTTTCCGGAGCCCTCCACAACGGCGCCTCTCATAATCGTATGATGGTTTTCGGACGTTAAACCCCACATATGAATCAATATTATTTGGCACCATATAAAGTAAAGTTTTCAAACAAAACCGGACACTTAATGTTCAAAGATTCTCGTTCAAAAGTGCTATCTGCCATTGGCTGGTTGCCTGTCGATCGCCGATGGCTGGTATCTAATCTGGCAAACAGCTTCGGTGTACCATCGTTATTGTGTAAACTATACAATTCCGGATTAACGTTTTCCTTGTTATTCCTTATTGTCGTTCTAAAAATTTCGTTTTCTAATATATCACAATAGCAACGTCACAGTTACCACATTCATCCCTCCGCCATTTCAGGTGCATCTGCGGTAATCCATAGTAGTTTTCACGATAATCGCTTTCCTATGCATGTAGTCGTGCGTGTTGATGTCATAATTCACAAATCACGCACAACATACGCGAATAGTTTACGCTACAAACTGGAAAATGCGCCTCCTTTCTGTCTTTTTTTTTTTACTCAGTCTTTTCTATTCAGTTAATCCGACAGGCACTGCCTGCAGTTGCAGCAACTTCCATTCCTACCAGCTGTGCCATAATCGCGCATTTTCTTGTTTATGTCACGTAAAAATGTTGCAATGCTTCAACCAACATGCGCGACGACTTCATGCTCTGGTCTGCCGGTGGATAACTACCAGAATAGAGCCGGAGAGAAAAAAATTTCTCCATACTTCAGCAAACATCGACTTGCGAACTTAGGCCATCCGTCATTCGAGCGATGAATTCCGTCGTGCTCACCTCGGCTCCTTCGCGATCCTTCTAATCCTAATCAAAGAACATGCTAACTCTCGAACACCGTGCTTTCAAATGACCATTATCGGTGCTCAACGCACGATGGCAGTTGAAATGCACGGGACTTATTCTGTCTTCATAATGACGCTTAGCGGTAAAGCAGCTGCACGTGCGCATTGAATAACAAGGAGTGATGGACGGGGGAGCGTGTGCCACATGCTGCCCCTGGTCACAGGTTGACGTTAGGAAGCTATACGGTAACTTTTCATGCAAGTAAGTGTCCTCTACAGAATAACAGAAAAACGGGCCAGCTGGTTAGGGTTAGGGTTCATAGTGAATTGTATGGGGCAGCGTTAGGACGAATACAACAACGAGAAAGGACACGACAAGTGCTGCACTCACAACTTGATCATTCCTGTATTCGTGCTAACGCTGCCCCATACAATTCACTATGTCCTCTTATATCGAAGTGTGTGACCTGTCTATTCACTGTCTATGAATGAAGGACTGATAGTCCCGCTGAAATTTTCCTCGGACATATGAGTGCATCAAAAAAAAAAGGCCATTGCAGTTTTAAAATAAAGATAGCTGGCTTATGACACCATCGTATGTCCCAACGAAAGACCACGTGTTATTTTACGTGACTGGCAATAAGCGCGGAAGCAATTACTGTTCTCAACCATCCGAGCTTGTAAGCCTTCGGGAGATCGAAACATCGTGCGGTCGTGTTTACATAAACTTTGTCGGCTTGATTGGTTTCGTTAGATCACGCTAATGTCGCAAAAGGAAGTGCATTTGCGTTGCTCGAGCTGCGTTTATACCGGGCAAAGTCCGAATACCAAAGAGTGGTGGATGGTGACATAAGCCGTGCGAGGTTTGCTCCGAGGCGTAACGCGATTGGCATGATATCGGGTGGCAGAGACTCCGCACTTATACAAGGGCTCGTCCTGGCTGTCTCGTTCCGCGCCGATAAAGCATTGCACGTACGAAGCCTCGTGTGCACTGTCGAGGTAAAAGGATCTCTTTTCGAATGCTTCTTCCGCAATTGCTACTGGAGATGTGCTGAGATCAAAAGAAGACGATAAGCAAGACTGTATAGCAACGGGACAGATGGAGCCTTCCTTTGTCCCATTTCTTTCCATAACCACAGTACCCTTTAGACTACGAAAAGACATATTCTTACGAGACTGTATTATTCTCTCACTAACAGTGTTGTAGCTTGTTCCACGCACTGATTATACATTGACTGAAACTCTCCGGTAAGGAGTCGTTATCATATGCGTCTAACCGTGTTGGGGGATAAGCTACTGCTGCCTACATTCCAGTTGTCAACTGGAATGTGACAGCATGACACTGAGCAGGCGCAAAGACAATACCATTTTATATATTCAAGGATATTACCTGGGTTAGCCGGGGGATAATTAGTTTAACGGTTGTGCAATGAATTATACTTTATTATGTGGTTATGCGTTTTGATTTGTCGTGCAACTGTTATCCACATTAATCCAAGTACTTAAGCTTAATAGGATAACTTTATATGTTATATTAACGCGATAGCGTTAAAAATATTCTCTGCCACATCTAACGATAACTCTTTTCCCAGGAATTCCGGAGCCGGTGTCGGCATCGGTGGCATTGAGCGAAAAATCAGAGCTGGCCGTGACCGAAAAATCGAGAAAGATGCAGTGCTTTATTTGCACGGGAAGTCTTCCGCTGGAGTGAGAATCGAATCCACGCCTTCTGCGAGGCAGTCGCGTAGCCAGGGGGGGGGGGGGGGGTCAAACTCCTCCGAAATTTTTCCGTCCAACACCCCCTGCCCCTGCCACTTACTCAACTTTTTTTTTCGTCGCTCCGCGCTGACATCATTTAGAAACTAAGCGCTGCTTCTATCACACTATTATTGCTGGGCGATTTTACAATGTATAAAGTCTGCATACGGAAAAACGTGTCGTGGTGTTTCCCAAGACTTAGCGTTCTGTGAGATTTTGGGCAGGAATCTCGGTCGCGAGTGTTTTAAGTTGGCTCGGCGACGGGATTAGTGCTCTAGCGGTAGTCATACCTGTACCCACCGGAACAGATCTCGCCAGAGTCGATCACTACGATAATTTTCAATAGGAAGAGGTTATTTTTAATGGAAATAGCCAGACACAGTTACAGTGGTAGGCCACAGTGATAGGCCACGTTCAAGCATATTACAGCGTGACTCTTCGTGCGTGTGCTGCAATATACTCAACCCAAAAAATAGCATTTCTATTTAACGTTCGCACGTTCTGCTCACATCTAAACACACACGTGTACACATACACACACGCGCACGCGCGCAACAGAATATTCGGTTATACACATAACTCGGCTTGTATGCGAGTGTACAAAACATATCTTTCTTATGCCCTAACGCCTAAGGCTTTCTGAAGTGTTGTCTAGTGACGAAGGTGCAACACAGGCAAACGTGCAGGCTAATCACAGCCTTAGAAAGGCCTACTAAAATACTCATCACGTAACTTAGGCTCAAAAATAAAAAGATGGTGGTCATAAACTTAAAGCAGCGTAACGATAAATGCAGTGTGGGCAGCTGTAGTGAGCACAAGCTTTATTGTTCAGCACTGTGGCAAACAGCGCAAGAATAAGGAACATCAAGGAACGACAAATTATATTGATTCGCTTCATCTGTTTGTTTCTTTACATTGACATGACTATAAGGGCACACCGAGCAATTTCTGCATCTTGCGACTTGGCGCACGACAAGAAATTCACAGAATGTAGAAACATCGGTGGGCGTGTTATCACGTAAAATTACGAGCAATATACATAGTAACCATAATTTTTTTTACAAGAAGTGAAAGAAACTTTGCGCAAGCAATGCCTCACGCTGCAAACAGACACATTACAAAGCGGAATACTGTTGATTATCTTTTTCAATTGACACAAAGATTATCCTGCACATCGCATGTCACATTATATGCCCATATGTTACCTAAACCTTGTTAGAATATCCACATGCGAATTTCGGTTGTTGCATTGTCGTTCACACCTTTCGTATCTGCTAACCACGTCTGCAAGTGAAAGGTGCCCCTGAAAAGCAAGGAGCAAGCAACGGGATAGAACGGAATCACTCTGCCATGCTGTCCAAGTGATTTTCAGAAATATGTCTCATAGAGTCAAACTTGCTTCTTTGCAGCTGGACGAAAGTAGTGCGTACTGACTTTACCGAAATCGTCTTTTTTACTACCCGCCTGGGTGGTCCACTGGTTATGGTGCTCTATAGCTGACCTGCAAGTAGCGGGATCGAATCCGTGTCCTATTTTCGATGAAGGCGAAAATGCTTGAGGTTCATGCACTATGATTTGGGTGCAATGTTAAAAGAGCAAAGTGGTAATATTTCCGGAGCACCCCACTACGGCATCTCTCGTAGTCATATCGTGGTTTTCGGATGTTCATCATCATCATCATCAGCCTGACAAAACGTCCACTGCAGGACAAAGGCCTCTCCCATGTTCCGCCAGTCAACTCGGTCCTGTGCTTGCTGCTGCCACTTTATACCCGTAAACTTCTTAATCGCATCTGCCCACCTGACTGTCTGTCTCCCCTTTGCCCGCTTGCCTTCTCTGCGAATCCAGTTAGTTACCCTTAATGACAAGCGGTTATCCTGTCTACGCGCTACATGCCCGGCCCATGTCCATTTCCTCTTCTTGATTTCAACTGTGATAACCTTAACCCCCGTTTGTTCCCTAGTCCGCTCTGCTCTCTTCTTGTCTCTTAAGGCTACACTTACCATTTTTCTTTCCATTGCTCGCTGCGTCGTCCTCAATTTAAGCTGAACCCTCTTGTAAGTCTCCAGATTTCTGCTCCGTAGCTAAGTACCGGCAAGATACAGCTGTTATATACCTTCCTCTTGAGGGATAGTGACAATCTACCTGTCATAATTGGAGAGTGCTTGCCAAATGTGCTCCACCCTATTCTTATTCTTCTGGTTACTTCCATCTCGTGGTTCGGCTCTGCGGTTATTACCTGCCCTAAGTAGACATAATCTTTTACAACTTCAAGTGCACTATTACCTATCTCGAAGCGCTGCTCTTTTCCAAGGTTGTTGTACATTGCTTTCGTTTTCTGCAGACTTATATTAAGACCTACCATTCTGCTCTCCTTGTATAAATCCGTGATCATGAGTTGCAATTCGTCCCCTGAGTTACTCAGCAATGCGATGCCATCGGTGAAGCGTAGGTTACTAAGGTACTCTCCATCAACTATTATCCCTAACTCTACCCATTCTATGCCTCTGAAAACCTCCTGTAAGCACGCAGTAAATAGCAGTGGGGAGATTGTATCCCCTGGTCTTAACTCTTCCTGATCGATATTTTGTCGCTTTCTTTATGGAGCACTATGGTGGCAGTTGATCCCCTGTATATTTCTTCCAGGATGTTTATATATGCTTCGTCGACGCCCTGATTCCGCAGTGTCCACATGACTGCTGATATTTCTACTGAATCAAACGCCTTCTCGTAATCTATATATATTGGTTGGCTGTATTCTGAGCATTTCTCTATTAACCGATTGATAGTAAGAATGTTGTCGGTTATTGGGGATAGCCTGTCCAAAATCCTGCTTGTTCTTTTAGTTGATTGAATTCTAACAATGTACTAATTTTGTTAGCAATTACTTTTGTAAATAGCTTGTATATGACAGAGAGCAAGCTGATCGGTCTGTAATTCTTCAAGCACTTGCCATCTCCTTTCTTATGTATTAAGATAATGTTAGCAATCTTCAATATTCTGGTACTCTTCCCGTCAGGAGACACTTCGTAAATAGGGTGGCTAGTTTTTCTAACACAATCTGTCCTTCGTCTTTTAGCAGATCTGATGTTATCTGATCCTCACCAGCAGCTTCGCCTCTTTGCATTCCCTCCAAGGCTTTTCTGGCTTCTTCTACCACTACTGATGGTGTGTAATCTGGGTTACTGCTAGTTCTTATAGTATTAAGGTCATGGCTGTCCCGGCTACTGTACAGATATCTGTAAAACTCCTCCACTATTTCAACTATTCTATCCATATTGGTAGTTATTTTGCCTTGATTGTCCCTTAGAGCATACATCCATTTTTTGCATATCCCAAGTTTGCTGTTCACTGCTTTGACACTTCCTCCGTTTTTCAGAACGTGTTCAATTCTCTTCATGTTATACCTTCTTACATCGGATACTTTACGCTTATTAATCAACTTTGAAAGCTCTGCCAGTTCTATGTTGTCTGTTGTATTTGAGACTTTCATGCTTTGACGCTTCTTGATGAGAGTCTTCGTTTCCTGGGAAAGCTTGTCAGTGTCCTGTCTAACTGCCGTGCCTCCAATTTCCACTGCACACTCTGTAATGATACTCGTGAAATCATAATTTATTGTGTCTACGTTAAGGTTGGTTTTCTTATTAAGAGCCGAGTACCTGTTCTGAAGCGAGACTCTGAATTCCTGTACTTTCCCTCTCAGTGCTAGCCACGGTGTGGTGCTAGCTCATTGATTAGCTTCTTGCGTATTAGTTTCTGTTGTTACTTCTTCAAGACTAGGCGAATTTGAGACCGTACCATTCTATAGTCACTGCATCGTACCTTTCCAACCACTTCCACATCTTGCACACTGCAAATCATTTCACACCTTCAAGGGTGGATTTTTCAATAAATCACCCATCTTACACCTATTTTTTCTGCTAAACTTATCCGCACGGGTGTAATTTCTGTAATTACACCTATTGTACACCCATTTGTCATTTTTAGGTGTACTATAGATGTATGTTCGCAAATTACACCCAAGAGTGTTTCCTTGAATTTTACACCTATCATATATGCATATAGTTTAGAGCATCAATACATAGCAAATCTCAATGGATGCAATCAAACCGCATGCCGAAGTTCTTGTGAAAATATCGATGTTGTGGCCTTTGTTTTCATTTCCCGTATCATTCGCCAAAATATATCGTGCTATGTATTATATTTATTATGCCACCCCTATTTACATTATTCAGAACATTTCTCACATGTCCAACGATTTAATTCATGGGTTACGTTTTTGGGATTCTTACTAAAAATATTTTGCTGCCGCTCATATCCATTCTTCCCTAATTCTCACAGAGACATCGGTAAAAGAGATTATGTTGCGCTTAAACATAATATGAAACGATTACCCACTCACCCACCAAGATGCAGATACGGGGCCATTTTTTTCAATGGGGGTCCACATATTTCCTTACACTGAAGTAATTCGCATCAATACACAAGTCCCCTGATTTATTCAGTGAGTTATATTTAGATCTATAAACATGGATGAGTTCAAATTGAATGTTTGCAGCATTCGCATTGGCGTAGAACTAGGCATGTTTACAAATAACAGGCTAAGCTTACTCTAATGCAGCTGCTGTGCACGCATGCCGCGCCGCAGGACAAGCTTAGCGCACATCCGCTAAGCACGGGTGAACTCGTACAATGGTATTCACCACTCTGTGGGCACTTACTGTTCTTTTTTTATATCCTTGATATGAACGCTTGCGCGTCCCTTAATACACACGTGAACTATCGTAGACAACACTAGCGCAATGTACCCGTGCCACAAGAATGGAGAATAGTTGACTAGTTGCAGCATTGTATTTGATAGTTGTTACTGTGGCGTTACAATGAACTGATAATCGCACATTGCTATGCTCACGCACAATTTAAGACTTGAAATAAAAGCAAGCGTCATTCATACTTTGTCGGTAAAAGAAGCATAGTCCCCAGGTTCTTGCTGAATGGCAGAGTGTTATTTAAAAGAAGCTAATGGCACAGCGGGGCTGTTGCTGGGATTTATGCATGCAGGGGGATAGAAAGAGAAAAAAAGGGGGCCTGACCCATTTGCATGTACATTTTTGCCTGTGGTTGCACACTTGAGAAACCAAATCGGAAGCTTTCATTTTTTTTTTTTTTTGTGCGAAATGGACCAAATCCTGACCCGAAAGTAGCTCCAATGACACTCAATTGGCTCATACATACGTTCACCTTTCCTCTAAAACAGTAATATTAAAACATTATTTAAACTTATCACTGTTCTAGAAAAACGTTGATAGCATGTGTATGCCAAGGCAGCGTTAGTTGAGCTTTTTTCGGTTCCAGATTTGCCCCATTTTGAATAAAAAAAAGCTCCTCAAACAAACATAAGAAAGGAGTGGAGATGTGTCAAATATGGAACAACCTCCCCGCCGCCCTTCACTAACTTTTTATTTATATCTATGTTGCAAAGTAACAAATTTTGACTCCAAAATGTCGAAAATACGCCACAATCACGCCTCACTTGGGAAAAGAAAAATGTGCATTACGAAGGCTACGCATTTGCCGCATGCACACGTCAGTGGCAAAAAAAAACGACTTCGAAGCTCTGCTAGCAAATAAATATGTTGTGAAGCATAAATATTACACTATTTGTTGGAGGCTTCACATAGCTTGGAAATTATATCATAAAACGGTACTGCTATCACTTTCGGTTTCGGTTTTGAAGTCTCGGGGCAACTGCGCATCGCCATCGTCAACAGGCAGACTTTGAATTGGGTGGTAACATGTCGTGTGCGTGTTTGCTGTACGCTGACGGTGGTTTATTATTTTACTATTCACTTGCTTTGTCCAGGATGTGTACTTATACGGCTTGCGCGGTTCAACTCACGCTTACAATAGATGCAGTACGAGTCACTGCAATCTGTGGCGCGTCGGCAAGTACAGAACAACTTCAGTGCGGCGGAGTGTGAGTCCTCTGTCAACGGCTTTCGTTGAAGCTTGTGCACGCCGCAAGCAGAGTGTTTCCGATCAAGCAATGAGCGGAGTGTACGCAGGGAGCTACATGGAGAACGCTTTTGGATTTCGTGCTATTGCTGAAAAGGTAAGCTTTCATGCATGCAAACAACGAAGTGCAGAAGTGCGTGCCTGCCTGCCAACGCCCGATGTGCCCGCGATACTCGTAATTGCAGGAAGCGACCGTCTCTTGGCGCCGTTGTGACCTTCGCTCGCTCTGTGCTTATCAGCTGCGATGTCTCAACAGTCGCAGTGTTCGTGAACCTTGCTTTGGCGCATGGTTAAAGAAAACGGGGGGGGGGGGGGGGGATGTGCCCCGCGCAGATAAACCTTACGGCATTCGGCAGCGGGTGAGAAAACAAGGGGGGGGGGGGGGGGGGGGCTGAGCGAGCCGAGGTGGGCGAAAAAAAATGGCATAATAATAATAATAATAACGAAGCAAATCAACGGTAAAAGAGGCGCCAGTTGTCAGTTAGCGGCACTGCAGTGAACAAATGGGGCGCGTTTAATACGCGGGAGAAAAAAATCTAGATTTCAGTGACTGAAGATAGGGGTGCGTTTTTAATGCGAGTAAATACGCTATTTAAAGCAACAATTCAAATACTTAAAATTTGTATCAATAACCCTTTGGTGTCTACGCTTTGCAGCGGCGTGGCATGTGTTTTGTTAAATATCGTGCAGCTAACCAAAGAATGTATATGTACCTTGTTTGGTCAGCAATTTGCGCTTTTTATGCCTTGTTAGTTTTGTTTATATTTATACTACTATATCGTAGATAATCAGGATATAGAAATATTGATCTGCTCTAATAAAGGATTGAACAGCCGCACTCAATTGCACACATTTTTTTGCATTTTTGCACCGTTGCAGTGCGGCACATCGAATATTGTAGAATAGAATATTTCTGTATATTTTGGTGTAGCGTGTTGGCGCTGTGGTTACATATGAAAGCTTTGCCAAAGTGTACCAACAAACACCCACAGAAATCTTTCAGTTAGACTGATACAGCACAGATGATAATGGTGTAGGCATAGTTAGCCACTAAAGAACACGCTCGCGAAAAACAAAATGAGGATGGCGACACAGGTGGCTGTAAATGAAAGCAGGCAGACCTAACAGCACTTGTATGTTGCATGCATTTTTTCTGTGCAGGTTTCATCCTTACGAATGTAAACACATTGATCCAACTAATAAGCCCTCCATGCATATATTCCTGTTAGCTACTTCTCCAATAAGTCGTGCATTTTTTTATTATATTATAGTCCAGCAGTTCAGAGCTTAATGAGCATATATTTAACTTACTGGTGATACATTATCTGTTGCATGGCTGTTTTTATGAATTAAAAAAATTCAACTGCAAATGAGCTGCTTATGCATGCACTTGAAGAATAAGATTAGCACGTCTTATTGATTTTGAGAGTAGTTCGTTTTACTCGTGTCCTAAAGTTATTTTGTTGACCAATAAGCAACCCGTGAAAAATATATTATAAAATTATCCAGTACACCAAATTTATGTAACTGGAGACGAAATTTAGAGGTTAGCTTCCACAAATACACAGTGCTGTGTTTCCAGCAGCAGTTGTCATTTTATAAGTGCTGTTGATTTTTTCAGATTGGGGCTTGCTCGATGTTTTACACTAGTTTTACACAGTAGATTGTACATCTGTGGTGTACATGTCTACAAAACGATCCTTCAAATAAATGATAAATATTGCAACTTTTTTTTCTGAATGGGTTTATATAATTTTTTGTATCACCCATTGTAGTGGCCTAGTGGTTAGGGTGTTCTAGCTAAGCAAGAAAACTTGGTATAAAGGCTGAAATTTGAGCATCCCAGTATATTTCAAACTTCTTGGTAGGTGCATGATTCAAGAGAGAAGCACTTTTTCAGCACCACCATGGTGTAGACTCAAACATGGCACTTGCATTCGTACACTAATGTGCACAGATGCTTGTAAACGTGAAAGTGAATAGTGGTAAAGCTGAAAGTGGGGAAGCTGGAGTTTTTTATTATATGACACATCATAATGAGGTTCTGATTGTTCACAGTATTTTTTAAATGCTTAGTTGAATGTTGTGCATCTCTTACATGCAGAATGTTGAAAGGAAACCACACTACATCTTCTACGATGGACTGGGTGCTGACGATGCAGTGCACTCTTCATCACATCCTGAAAACAGCTGTTCCGAGCTCACGGCCTCACTCAAAGGGTTGCAGCAGCGGTGGACGCTACTCATAGAGTGCACCAAATATCTTCTACATTTTAGGAACATTCCTCTGATGGAAAAGGCTTCATCTCAAGCTATGTGTCCTATATACCTATTTATTTTTCCAATATGAGTACCAGTTTGCCATCAGATTAACAGCAGTGCATGTAGAAAACTGTGTACTATGCATAATGTTAGAGTTGTATGATAAACTGGAGATGGCCTTGATGTCTCCAGGTTAAAAGGCTGATTCACTAATGGGTCATTCCACACCAAACATCCCAGCTATTTTAGCAACCATCTCAAATCTATTCGAAACAAATTGTGATGATTTACTGCATTGAAAACAGTGAAACTGTAAAATATTTTCGAAAGAAAAAGTTTTTGGTTGCGTAGTTGCCTTATGAACTTACCGGAATGTCGTTTTATTCTTGTTTGTGCAAAATTTTATTTTAAAAGTACTGCTCCTTGCTTCTATACCAAAATTTGTCTGCATGTTAAGTACAAGTTCATGTCTAAAGTGTTTGAAGCGCAGTAATATTAGTGCGATTTCACCGGTACATACACCTCCAAGACTAACAAAGTGCTTGATACGACTGGTTGGTGCTGTATGGTAGACAAAGAAAGTGCTTAACAGTGCAAACGACAAGAAGGGAGAGAAGAGACGAGCTGAGCCCTGAAAAAACAACCAAAGTTTATTGCAAACCAACTGCAATATATAGAAAACAGAATCTGCGCATAACCATGCACTATAAGCAAAATCGCGCATACATGCACCATACAGCCTACCTTATCAACAACCGGTCGTATAAGTGGACCCAAGATAACTAACTTCACAGCAGTTAAGAGAAATTGAGGGTACGCTAACACAGTAAGCACGAGTTGTTGAATGTGGAAGGCTTCACTAATCTCGTGATCGCGTTGATTTTTATATCCCCCCATGATCAAACACTTTTCAAGAATTGGCTGACAACAAGACTTCTTACAATGGTCTGCCAAGTGGCTAGGAAGAGAACCTTTTAGAGGGTTAGCGTGCTCCCTCTAAAAGGTTCCAGCGTGCTCCAGAAAGAACCTCCTTTTTATGTCCACCCATTCTAAGCTAGTCAAGTGAAGCATCGCTTTTTCCTGCCTAAAGGCAATTTTAACTGGCTGTTGTCACCGCCAGATAGAGTGCAGTTTCTCGCTTTAAGTTCACCGCCTTCAACCAGCCGGCTTTTCTAATCCCGAGCTAACTTCTATTGCCGAGACTCTCTTAATGTCACTAAGAGTGCCTGATATAGACAAAGCAACAGCAAACTCAACAAGCCTCATTCTAGCAAGGCTGTTATTCCCTAGGTACACGAAGTTTCCCATAGGCTAAAGAAGGTCGCTGGAAAAATAGGTGTAAGAGTTGCGTTCTGCGCACGCGACAAGCTCACTGGCCTATGTTGCAGGGTCGACAGCGAAGGGCCTAAGAAAGAAGCATGCTCTAAGAAACACGCTATGTGCCATGTTGAATGTGTTTTAGCAATTCTCTACAAGATATTATTTAGTTGTGGACATTGGCCAAACAGGGCGATGCATGAATGATCGGTTGAGGGAGCACGCTAACTCTCTAAAAGGTTTCTTTCCCAGCCACTTGGCAGACCATTGTAATAAGTCTTGTTGTCAGCCAATTCTTGACAAGTGTTTCATCACGGGGGATGTAAAAATCGGCGCGAGCACTAGATTAGTGAAGCCTTCTATATTCAACAACTTGGTGCTTCCTGTGTTAGCGTACCCTCAATTTTTCTTAACTGCTGTGAAGTTAGTTATCTGGGGTCCATTTGTATGAACGGTTGTTGATAAGGTAGGCCGTACGGTGCATGTATGTGTGATTATGTTTATGATGCGTGGATATGCGCAGATTGTTTTTCTATATATTGCAGTTGGTTTGCAATAAACTTTGGTTATTTGTTCAGGGCTCTGTTCTCGTCTCTTCTTTCCCTTCTTGTTGTTTGCGCTATTAGGCAATTTCTTTGTCTACCATGCCTTCAAGAACTTAGCCAAAATGTCTTATATTTGAATTTTCTATTGTGGTACTGCACTTTCTATGAATGTCTAAGTAATGAGTACTAACTACACAAAAGGTATATTTTGATGAAATAATATTATGAGACCTCTTAAGCTGCTTAACATTACGAGAAAAGAATTACAAGTTTTGCAGAATCGTCATTTTCGTCTATATTGATACGCGATTTGCACTGTCGAGTGGTCCAAATAAATATGACCTTCAAACCTAAATCGAAGGAAAGAAAAAGAGTATTTTCATATGCCAATTGTTATCATTACATTTTTTTGTTTTAAGGAAGAAAATAAGTTTTCAACTTTCCCCATTGATGAAAATAGGGAATTTCAAGGCGGCAGCTGTCGTATGACCAAATGGGAAGATAGGCACCAATAGAATGCTAAAAAAATATTTCTTCCTTAAAACAAAAAAATATAATGATGGTACATGAAAATAACTGTTTATTTTGCTTTCAATTTATGTGTAAAGGTAATTTTTAGTTGAGCCATCACATGGCGTAAATCGCATCTCAATATGGACAAAAATTACGATTTTTTAAAATTTATGATTTTTTTTATAAAGTTCACCAGCTTGAGAGGTCTCAAATATTTTTTTTTCTCAAAATATACCTTGCGTGGAGTAAGTATTCACTACTCAGATATTCATACAAACTGCAGTATTGCAATAAAAAAATTGCAAACATAACACATTTTGGATTAATTCTTGGAAGCATATGTGCAAGTATAATTGCAATAATATTACTGAGCTTCAAACACCTTACACAAGAACCTTAACTCAACATGTAGGCCAAGTTTGCTATAGAACGTACTTTTAAAATAAAGTTTTTCACAAACACCCAAATGACATTCCGGAAAGTTCCGAAGGCAACCACGTGGCCGAACATTTTTTCTCTCCGAAATATCCTACCGTTTCAGTACTTTCAATACAGTTAATCAGCACAATATTTTTCTAATGCACTTGAGATGGCCAAAATGGCTGGGCGTTTGGCATGAAATCACCCTAACAGCATGTCATGAGCACAGAAAAAGATCCTATGCTTATTAAGCCCTTTATTTACCAAGAAATATATTGAAAGTGCCTCCTCTGAGGCACTGTATAACGCTGCTTTTTTTCACAGTTATAAGGCGGCTGCACGTGCTGTTGTTGTTTACATGTGCAGCAGTGCCGTTCATATTTAGTAGAACTCGTTGTTAGGATAGTTGGTGCATGTTTGCATTAAACATTAGTCAATTTTGCACCAAAATGACGACCACACATCAAAGAAAACACATAAACGGGATGGGCACTCATTTGCAATTGTTTATTTCTTGAGGAAACAGGCTGATATAAACCCACTTTTCGTCAACGCAAGTGAAACCTACTTGGGCCGTCCCTTACCTAATCACGCTATAGGACACATGATCGCTAGATACCGTGCTTCCAGCTCATACATGATGAGTGAAGTTTTGCTAACGCAATTGATACCCCGTTTCTTTTGTGAAAGCCCTTCGAAATTGCTCTTGGTGTGAATCCACATGAAGTGACATGCGCTCTTGAACAGGCACCGTCATTATTCTTTGCCGTAAGGGCATGTTCCCTCGCTTGATCATTGACGCAGCGCCTCGTCGTCTGGCTAACATGTCTCTTTCTGCACGATAGGGGTATTTTGTAAACCACTTCAGTGGCAGACTTCGTGAATGGCCACGCATGCTTCTTTTTACAGCCTTTCAGCTGCTTAGGATGATTTCCAGCGATGCACCGGCGCAACTTTGCTAGTTTGTTAGGCGCACGAACTCCATCAGTACTTCATGCCGACTCGTCACCTTTTTAAGGTTGTGTGTATGAATATATGCTATATTATAAATATATGCTACAAACAGCTGCTAGTGAGCACCCATCCTGCCCATGTGTTTTCTTTGTGTGGTCGTTGTTTCCTCGCAAAATTGACTATTCAATTCAGGAATTCATGTCTATTTACAGCGCATGTTTAATGTCTGTAGCACAATATTACATGCTATTTTCGTGTTCTATTTGCATGTTCAAGAGAACAGCAGGTGCGCCAATTGTGTCAATTGGATACAATTTCCTAATTTTGCACAAAACCATTATGAAATGCCCAACCAGCTTCAATTATTTCTCAGTATTGTTAATTTTATCAAGAAACAAAATCCATTATTCAACATAGGTTTGTGCATAACCATCCAATTGATTGATGTGTGCAGTTTAATGTCCTAAAGCCACCATTTGATATGAGAGGCCTTAGGGGAGAGCTCCAGAAATTTCGGCCGCCTGGGGTTCTTGTGCACCCAAATCTAAGCAAATGGGCCTACAGCATTTTCGCCTGCATGAAAACTGCAGCTGAGTACCTTGGCAACTAAACCATCGAGGCGGGTTCATCATCATCCAATCTAATACAGATGCGCCAACCGCAATTATAACTTTTAATTGACTATATTCTAACGTCACTGCAAAAGAAAAGAGTAGAACGGTTTAAAAGAAAGTTCTCCCCCCTTTTCTATGACTGTCCATAACGCTTTTTAAGTCGCTTTAGCCAGAGTACGCTTTCGCTCTGCGGAAAAGTGTTTTATGATTTGGAAGTGGCTACTAATACTCGCTGTCACAGGGCACAAAATATTTTTTCCCTATATTACTCTGCCATGCAGATGCCATACAATAACGGGTACTAGTATGAGTGCTGGCCGTCTTTCAGAGTAATTTATGAGGTTTTTGCAGCCTTAAGCGACAATAAGGAAAATCGTATGCGACTTTTTTCTTTTCGCCACCCCCTTGAGCTCCTCCTTTACGAATATCTGGAATTTCCGGGTCGCCTGTCAAACAGTTTGACAAGCTCGGCGAATACTACTGTGGGTTTTACCCCCGTATTTTACAACGTCCCTTCACTAAATGCTTCGCCTTGACTTGAGAAAATTGATTCCAGCGCAGTCTCTAGGCAGAGTAAGTCACCCAATATCAGTGATAATCTGCAGCGATTCTCGAGAAACGCAGCATCATATTTAGACAAGCGGTGGTGCTGTGCTCAGCTTGTTCAAATAAGGACGAGATTCAAGTTGAGGAGCGTTCGTAAATAGGGAGGTTAGCATTGTTTGCACTGTGGGACAGTTCAAGAGTGTTTTATTGAAATAGCTGCGCTCTCGTATATTTTGAATGAATTAGTGGATGTCAAATGAGTTCTACATATATTTTTCCTTTTGTGTGATTCAGTCTAATTTGTTGTACTACTGTAAATTTAGAGCCCCACCGCGGTGGTCTAGGGGCTATGGTACTAGGCTGCTGACCCCCAGGTCGCGGGATCGAATCACGGCTGCGGTGGCTGCACTTCCGATGGAGGCAGAAACGCTGTGGGCCCGTGTGCTCAGGTTTGGGTGCATGTTAAAGAACCCCTGGTGGTCGAAATTTCAGGAGCCCTCCACTACGATGTTTCTCATAATTGTATGGTGGTTTTGGGACGCTAAACTGCACATATCAATCAATGGTGTAAATATTGAATATCAGGCTCAAAAATGCTACGTTTGTTTTTCCTGAAACCTGCTCCAAATTCAAATTTTCTCCCTGGAAAAGCAAGATATGATGCTCCAAAATATTGCTCCAGATGATAGCTTGGCTGCTCCACCTCTGCTAGCTGTAAGTGGTTAATCTTTCACCCTGCTTTTGTGTGTCCATTTTATGTTCTTTGATGTTTATTGTTTCAGGGAGACATATGTGATGCGCTTGATATTTTACATCTTTAAATCATTTATTCTGCATGGTTAATATCTAGTGACACTGTTAAGCTATTGTAACTTTGCCTATTGTTTTCACTCCTGTATTATTGTTTCTCCAGTATTATGAATGTCTGAACACACAAGGGTTATTGTGAACTGAAAATGCCATCTTAAGACTGTTTTGTCATTACATTCATTAGAATATCACTAGCCTTGCATAATATGCATAAGGCATGCCACAACACATGCAAACTGTGGCGTATCAATGAGGCAATTGTAGTGTGCATTGATATATTATTTCAGTATATTGGAGGAATAAGGCATGCTACATTGCACTACTCTTCTTGCTGTTTGTATGCTTCACTGCACTGTGCTTTTGTGCTGCATTGAAGCGTGTTAAAATTAGTTCTTCTTTTTTAAGTGCAAATAAAGGCTCTTCTGTTGTACTTTGATATGCATGCATCGGTAGTTAGAGCTCCATGCCGTACCATTGATGTCTTATTTTCGGTCTTTTGTAGCAAGTGGCATTCTGTTCTGCACAATAGACAAAGGCTTTTGATTAAGGTACAATTTGTCTCTGAAGCTTGTATGTGCTCTGTGTCTAATAAAATAAAGCTTGATTTCATTTTGCACTATTGCATGACTTTGTGAACGTTCTGTTATGTGTGACAGCTCATTTTGAGTGATGCCTTCGCATTCAGCTAGGATTACATGTTATATGTGAGAGCCTTATATGCCGTGCTTCATATATGCACCATAAAAGCTGTGCTAGGGCCAGGATTACCACACTGTGGCAGGAGCCACTACAATAGGACATCTGCACATGAATGGTAAAGGGTAAGCTTTCACGTGCTTCCACAGGGGCCTACTGGAAAGGGGTAACGCTCGAATCATGGTATTTTTCGCATGGGTGTTGGGGCATTATTCAGCATGAACACCCCCACACCCTTTTTGCTGTCTGGGAGAATTACACCCTTACACTACTTTTGTTTTAAGGGTGTTAGGGTGTCAGCAATATTACACCCTTACGCCCTTAGGATTATTTGGGTGTACATTCGCTTTTACACCCTCACTCCCTTAAGGCCACTTGGGTGTACATTTGCTTTACACCCCAAAAAATGTTTGTGCAATAGGGTGTAAATTCGGAAATCCGCCCACGGTAATAGGTGTAGTCCTGCTTGATACACCCATTTCGTGGGGTGTTGGGGTGTGAGTTATAGACACTATAAACACCTATATGGGTGTAATTTGGTTTACAGTGCACGATGCC